>SSNU01000142.1:0-44300 GCA_012064415.1 Gyrodactylus bullatarudis | reverse complement strand
GGAATCTTCACCATCAGCTTGTGAAAATATTTCTAAAATAAAAACAAACTGAATTTATTATTATTATCAACAAATTAAAAAAAGGGACATGTAGATTAAATGTAATTCATAATGAACGATTAACTGATATAAAGTGATTTTTTCATGAAGAGAAACAATACAAATGAAGAGAAAGTAATGAACAGATTGTTACAAAATACTATTTATCTTCATCAAGTATAATGCCTGACCGTAAATTACAAATGCTTTGATACTAGTTATCATATATGTACCAACTATTTATCACGAAAGAAAGGAAAAAGAAAAAAAACATATTAACAAGATGCATTTATTTTATTATTCTTATATAAAAAAAGAGTTATAAATATTAAATTATTATACATATTTTGTGAGAAGATTAATTTCTATCAACATTTTATTGTAAAATTGTAAAGCAGAACATATGTGTTGTTCAATAAAATTTTCATTTCATTTCTGTCTGATAAAAGCTCTCTTCCTTTCAGAATATAGTCCGATTTCCTTACCATACAGATTCCGGTTCCTTTGTCTAAGTGGCATAACATGACGTCAGGATTCTTTGTTAAGGCTTCATAGTGTCATTTCTGTAGCTTCGGGGCATCTGGATTTCTTTGTTTGTATTGGATCCACGTACAGTCAATCACCAAGAGAGTTTAAGGAATAGTGGAATCAAAAATCAGACGTAGAGTTGAAAGAATAGTGGAATGTTATGGTCTATTCGAAGGTATATAACGTAAATTCATACCCTCACACACATCCATGTATTTCACTCACAGTCTCAACATTGAAATATAGGAAGGGTAATTAAGTCGTATGAAAAGTAACGAGTAATTAGCAAGAAAGGGTCTAATTAATAAGGAAAACTATGTTTTCATTCACGATAAAAAAATTTCTCTGATGTGTTCAAACATTTTTATTCAGTTTTATTCAAAAGAAGCTGACAATGCTTTTCCAAATGTTTCATGAAAAGATTTTTTTACCACATCCTCTGATATCTTTATCCAGGACAAATTTATCATTTCGGCTACTTGAAATGCATCAAATTTAACTGGATCTTTTTTTAAAATACCCCCGGTCTGATCATAGACTCGTTTCAGCATAACCTCGTTATATATTCTTTTGAACTGAGCATTTAGGATTGAGTCACAAGGCTGTAATCTTGAGGTCGTACATGGTGGAAGCATTTGGAGCCTACGAATTAATGAATAAAGTTACTTGAAATTTTCAAATATTTTGTCAGACTTATGTGCTGGGTAATTGTCAACAAAAAGAATCGAATTAGGAGCACACTGATGATCCATTGATATAAGGTATTTTTCAAAACTCTCAAGGGTTGTCCAGCCATTTTTTGTACTTGCATAATCAATAGGAACAATCTTATTCTTAAAAGCTCTAGGATTCTTAGCGTGACCAATCATTTGAGGTTTGTACTTTCCTCCAGACATGTCTATTGTCAAAAGAACAGTCATCCGCGATTTAGATTCTCCATATCCTCGCGAATCTCCTACTGCATTTGTAGGTTGGAAAACAGTAGGGACAGATGTTTCATCTGCGTTAAGAATTCTTTCATGATTCATTACTAAGACATTCATACACATAAGTCTTTGGCCAAATGATTTAGTGAGATCATCTGAAACTTTTAGCTGAGAACCATGAATCTAAAAATATACCATTTATCTTACTTTTTTTTCTATTAAGTTATGTCGTTTCATGAAATTGTCAAGAAAAGCATTTTGATTCTTTGGGAGGGAGAAATTTTTATCCACGGAAAGCGCTAACATTTTTAACTTGAGGACTTTTTTATTAATAACACCATTATTGTTGGAAAGAAATCTGACATGATCGAATAATTCAAGATCCAAATCCTTGAAGATTGATGCATAGTTGATTATCTTTCTATCCGAAGAGTACTTCTGCTGAATTCCAAACTCACATGTGCTTGGGTTTTCATTAATTCGAATTACAGTTGTTGAAGAAACTCTTTCCGTTGATATGATATCATTCAATGATGAACCTTGTTCTATTTTCTCTGTAATTTCCAGTTTTCTCTTAAGAGTTAGGGGTTTAGTTCGACTGACTTGGAATTTTTCTTTGTGTCTTGACATGAAACTCATGTACCAGCCTTCTGATAAAGTGACATCTAATTTTTCTTCTTTGATGATTATTTGAGCCATTTCGAATATCATGTCACGAGTAACAGATTGAGATAATCCTTTGATCATATCAAGAAGCTTTTTTTCAAATATCTTATTGCAACAGTAGATTGATGATCGCTTAGTTCTTGGATCTTCAGTCTGAAATCTTTCTTCTATTTTTTTTTCTCATGCAAAATTTTATATATGAGGCTTTCCGAGCAACAAAATTTAAGAGCAAGATCATTGATGGCTATTCCATCGTCTCTTAAGCGTGTTATGCTAAGTTTTTGCTCAAGTGACAGGCGAGTTCTTTTCATGTTCAAAAAAGTAACTAATGTTCTGTTTGGATATTAAAAATGCTCAATGAATGAATTGTAGTAAACTAAATTTTTAAGGTCATGGTCAAAACAGGTTAAACAAATAAAATTTCATTGCTAATTACTCGTTACTTTTCATACGACTTAATTACCCTTCCTATATTTCAATGTTGAGACTGTAAGTGAAATACATGGATGTGTGTGAGGGTATGAATTTACGTTATATACCTTCGAATAGACCATTGCATTCCACTATTCTTTCAACTCTACATCTGATTTTTGATTCCACTATTCCTTAAACTCTCTTGGTGATTGACTGTATATTAAATCACAATTTAACTATGTCTTTTGAGACTTTACTAACTTGTTCATATTCTATATTTATATAGATCACTTAAAGCCTGGTAACCCATATCAGAAAATATGTCTCCTTTTTAGATAAAAAATATAATCTCAAGTCTAAGCTCACCTGCTGGATCTAATTCATCACAGCAGGAAGTGTAATCAACAATGATCACTGATCATTGCTCTTTTGAATTTCAACAAAAGATTTTACCGAATAAATATTGTATTCTAAGCTAAAAAATAGCTAGAAACTGTATCCCTGCTAGGATTTGGTCCTTTTAAAAAAATTAAATATGAATTAATAGTGATCAACTGGTTAAAGAAAATGACTTGAAGATAGTAGAATACTCTATAATGAGATTATAATCATCTGAATATGGAACATTGGTGACAGAAGCTTTTCTTTTCTTTTTTTTGAATAATAATCGAAAAATCTAGAATTCTGAAGAAATTAGAAAAAGAACCTTAATTTCCCAAAGTATTAATTCTATTGTGATTGAAAAATACTTGAAGAATCAATAATGATAACTATATATATATTTTTCATAGATAAGATTTAGATTATAACAGATTTATAACAAACTATTTTAATTATTATTGTACACACATGAAAATATTTTTCTTCTTTTTTCTATTTTCCTTTAACTTATTATTATTTTTGTACATGATAACCATTTTTATATGAAAATGATGAATGCAAAGCAGAACTGATGAATTGTTCAATAAATTTCATTTCATTTCAACTGACTGATTAAATAAACAATGAAATGAAAATTTATTGAACAATTCATATGTTCTGCTTTACAATTATCATTTTCATATTAAAAATAGTTGTTATGTACAATTATAATTAAGGGTTTAGAAAAATAAATAATGAAGATATATATAAAAACAGTAATAATCAAAATAGTTTAGAAAAAATCTTTGCAAATCTGAATCCATTCTTTGAAATAATATATATATAGTTATCAGTAACGATTCTTCAAGTATTTTTTCAGTCACAATAGAAAAATAACTTAGGGAAATCTAGATACTTTATCTAATTTCTTCAGAGTTCTAGTTTCATTCATTATCATTGAAAGGAGGTAATGTCACCAGTGTTGCATTCAGATAACAATAGTCTTATTTTATCTTTTAGTCATTTTTTTCAACAAGTCGATCTCTATTCATACATATTTATAATTTCAATTTTTTATTATAGGACCTAGTCCTGCAGGGACATTTTCTAGCTAATTTCTAGCTTAGAAATCAGTATTTATTCTGTGATATCTTTGTTGAAAATTGAAAGAGTAATTATGTGATCAGTAATCACTATAGATTTCACTTCCTGCTGTAATAAATATGATCCAACAGGTGAGCTTTAGACTTAAGAAGATTTCTTTTTTTAACTAAATGGAGACATATTTTCTGATATGGGTTGACAGGCTTCAAGTGATCTAAATGATTCTAGAATGTGAATAAGTTAGTAAAGCGTCAGAATTTCATAAGAAATAGTTTAAATTGTGATTTAGTTTACTTTTTTAACTCATTACTTCTAGATATATATACATCTTTCATAGTTAAGGAAATAAGTAATTATTATTATTTTTTTTTTGGTTCTAGTTAATGAATTTCGAGTTAATTTCTCTTTTGAATTCAAATAAACTCATTCTTTGTATAATATTAGGTAATTTTTCAAATAAATTTTTGCTTCTATTGAAGATTGCAAGATTCTTGATCTCTCCTTGTACTCTGTATCGATCACTGAGTCCAGGAAGACTTTGAGGAGTGATGCACTTTTTGATGAGAAGAAGGCTTTTGATGTCTCTTTGAACCATAATTTAGATGGTAGACTGAGTTTTTTCCTGTATGACTCAGAGAGTTTACGTCGGAAAATTTTGGCAACTTTCTAAAGCTTCATAGACCATTCAGGTTTTTCAGGATTCCAGCATCCTGCACAAAATTCAACAACAGATCGTGCCATCATTTTAAAGAGAAAATCTTTCATGAAGTCATTTTTTATGCATTTCTGAATTTGCATACATCTCGATATGAAGGATCTATGAATATCTTTATAATGATCTGTAAAGTCAAAAAAATTGTTATATCTAACTCCCAAATCACGAATTGTGATCGATTTTTTTTTCATTTACAAGTATATTTTCTTGTTATGGGATCGTAGTAAAAGGTGTTGTGTAGAAAGTTTTACTTTCATTGATGCTAAGCCCGAAGGCTTTTAAATCATTTGAAAGATTTTTTAGAGATGTGTTAATGAATTCAACATCAATAGAATCATCAAAGCTATAGATAATCTTCATATCATCAGCATATTTGAAGATCTTAGCTCCAGTGACATTTATTTGAGAGAAGACAATATTAAATAATATAGTTGACTTAATAAGCAAAAGTTAAGTCATTTCTTACAACTCAAAATAGTATAGGAATGTTTTTTATTCAGTTCTATAAAAAATATCAATTACTCTGTAAATTCTTTTTCTCTTGAAAAAATTAATAATGATTGATTAGTCAATGAAAAAAATCATATTGATACTTGCTTATCCGAATTATAACATCTAAATGTTAGAAGACAATCTCGATTAAGCAACGTAAGATGTCCTAAATTCGATTTCTCATTTAAATATTAAATCTACTAGAAAAGCGTGATCACTGGTTGTTACGGCTAAAGTTGAGATCATCCCCCCCTCATAAATTCTTTATTACTTAAAAGTAATTACTGAGACTTTAGAATATTAAATATATGCATAAATTATTATGATTGACTCACTTCTTAACAATTTTGATCCATCTCTTCAATTCCAGGTCTCCACATGTGAACAATGCTAAAAGTTTCGTATATCCATTTATATTCCCACAAAATTCAAAAAATCCATCATTAAAAACAAAATCTGTCTTCTAACTATGCATTGTTTGAATACAAAAATTCAAAACACAAGTATTTTACAAATATTCAACGTTGGTACTATTCGTGATATTATTATACTATGCCAAAGAGTTGGTGTTATTGCTTCTCACCATTGATGACATCACTATTCTGAACAATCTATCCTTTTGTCAAAAGATTTCTTCACCATGTCTTCTCAATAAAATTTATATGTTTTTAAGACTTTCTTTTTTAATGAATAAAACAGAAATCTTGATGTAAAATTATAAGTGTTTACAAAGGATATATTATTGCGATTGTTTTTATACTTGCACTAAACATGGATTCTCTATTCTTTCTTTCGAATAGATATAGGTTAAGGTATGAGTCTAGCAAGCCTTTCCTTTTATTTCTAACTTTGAAGCAGGATCTTTTTGCTGCTCCGCATATTGCTTCGATACGCTGGGTATGATCGCCCTTGTCACTGACAAACTCATACTTGTGACAAACTGTATGATGTTCGTATCCTTCATTTTGTAGACATTTGTAGGACTTGAATTCATCAGAAATAATTATCTATCCAGGTAAGATTCTTTTCATACTTTCTAGATTATCAGTTTTCTTTGAAACCATTCTGATAATTTTTAGGATCTTCCATAGCTCGAGTTTGGATCCTTCGAAAAATGTATCTGAATTAAATTATTTTATAGAGAAAAACATACTTTTCCTTATTGATTCTAAGTACTTGCACTTAGGACATCTAAAGCAATAACCATCTTTAAAACGATTTAGTTTCTGGGGATTAAGAAATCTCGATACTCCAGAACAAGAATGAGGGATCTGTTCAGCAATAAGACCAACTCTTTGGCATATACGAATAATACCAATGGTATTATTCATGTTTAGTGCAATTAAATTGCATGAGAGTTTCTCCAAATAGAGGATAGTTATATCATCAATAATTAGAGTAACGTTGAATATTTGTAAAATACTTGTGTTTTGAATTTTTGTATTCAAACAATGCATAGTTAGAAGACAGATTTTGTTTTTAATGATGGATTTTTTGAATTTTGTGGGAATATAAATGGATATACGAAACTTTTAGCATTGTTCACATGTGGAGACCTGGAATTGAAGAGATGGATCAAAATTGTTAAGAAGTGAGTCAATCATAATAATTTATGCATATATTTAATATTCTAAAGTCTCAGTAATTACTTTTAAGTAATAAAGAATTTATGAGGGGGGGATGATCTCAACTTTAGCCGTAACAACCAGTGATCACGCTTTTCTAGTAGATTTAATATTTAAATGAGAAATCGAATTTAGGACATCTTACGTTGCTAAATCAAATATTTACTAACGGGCTACAGGTTTATCAAAAGAAGCAAAGAACTCTTAGAAAACTTAATCGGAAATTGGTTATTGACAATAGTCTGTACAGGAAGAAATTTTAAAATTCTAGCTAAAAGAGTGAGGCAAATCGTATCAGAATCAACCTGGGAAGACGAACTGGAAAAACTGATCAGCATCTTTCTGGCAAACGATTATCCGATTAAACTAATCAACTGTCCAAGCTGTATACTCCCAAAAGCAAATCTAAGGAAGCAAAAGAGGGAAATATTGTCCTCAGCTTTCCATTTGAAGGAGACCAGTCAGTCTCGATGTTCCAGAAGAAAATAACAAATGCGTTCAATGAGGCTTGCCCAAATGTAAATCTGAGAATAATGTACAAGACTAAGAAAATGCTAAAAACTTCTCAAACGATCCAGTTGACGAATTAAAGCAGACAAATTTTGTTTATGAGTTTAAGTGTCATTGTAATGGTGATTACATACATATGGTAATGGCATACAACCGGGACACTGGAAGAACGTATAGATGAACATTAATACAAGGGTCAGACGGCAATAAAAGAACATGTAAGGCAGATGTTTCCTATATAAAATTTGAAATCATCTACAAACCAAACGGAAAAAACGTCAATATCCTAAAAGGTGCTGAGGCTTTTTTGGTCAGCTGCGAGAAACCTATCTTTTGTGTCCAAAAGAATTATGTGAAGCCGATGTACCTTTTAAGAGCTTAACCACAAAAACCACAATCCTCCCAAAAGCCACACCGTAAGAGACTCAGAGCAGAGGGGGAAGTCAATAACCAGATTACAAAGTACTTTTCAGCAACTTAATAAAAAGTATTAATTAACAAAAAAAATTCCTAAAACTCCAATTATCAAATTTTGAAAAAATAATTATAAAAAACTTTGATTGCACTATGATTACCAATGTACAAATAATAAAAACGGGTTAGTCCTGGAAACAGGGAGGAACCAATCAAAAAATTAAAACTTTTAAAAATCAATAAAGCAGGATACCACTTATTGAAAATTTGTAATTATATGGCATGTATCACACTGATGAGTATGCCCGAGTAGGCCTTATTTGGAAGACGATGGCATCCTCTTCTTATTTTTTATAATGATGGTGACTCAGCTCAAAACAAAGGTTACTCAACACTGAAATAAATTTCAAATCTTTGAGAACCAGCGAAAATAAAGATTTGTTCACCATAAAAATTCGTTCAAATTTAAACTTTGCATGGCAACCTCATTCTTTAACCCTCTATGAATTCGCAAAGATTGACAACTGGTGATTCTAGAAGTCTCGAGAGTCTTATTATATTTAAAGATCTGATCGAGTATTGATATATAACCTCGGTTGAGTCTGATTTCTCGAAGATAAAACTTTTAATATTTACGTATGATGTTCTAATTTGAATAAGCTACTTTCAATTTTTATTCTCTTAGAATGTATTTTTATTTGAACAGGAAAACTATATGAAAAGTTAAAATTCACCACAGATTAAAATAATTTTGAAGTATCGATTTTTCTGAAACCTTTAAAAACTGTTTATATTACGATTTCCTCCTAGCAAAGTGTGGTCATTGGTAATAAGTATATCCATATCAACTCTAACTTGATGGAGATTGTCTTCTCGCACCTAGATGTTAAAAAATTCGGATAAGCAAGTGTCAATTCCATAAGAGAGTCAAATAATATTCAACTCACGTTGGAAGATGTAGACGCGTTTCGTCCTTATTAGGACTCGTCAGTACACCATAGCCAGGATTCGAACCCAGGTCTTCAACGTTGTGAGGCAAAACCCCCGTTTGTCTCCTATTACTCAACACTCCCATGGTATTGACACCACCTACACACTGGTTTTTTGTAAATAAGCAACATGCTTATCCGAATTTCTAACATCTAGGTGTGAGAAGACAATCTCCATCAAGTTAGAGTTCATATGGATAGTAATTACCTGTGACCACACCTTGCTAGTAGGTTAATTGTCTAAAAACACTCTAATTTCTTCATGAGCTTATTTACAAAAAACCAGTGTGTAGGTGGTGTCAATACCATGGGAGTGTTGAGTAATAGGAGACAAACGGGGGTTTTGCCTCACAACGTTGAAGACCTGGGTTCGAATCCTGGCTATGGTGTACTGACGAGTCCTAATAAGGACGAAACGCGTCTACATCTTCCAACGTGAGTTGAATATTATTTGACTCTCTTATGGAATTGACACTTGCTTATCCGAATTTTTTAACATCTAGGTGCGAGAAGACAATCTCCATCAAGTTAGAGTTGATATGGATATACTTATTACCAATGACCACACTTTGCTAGTAGGTTAATTGTCAAAAAACACTGTAATTTCTACATGTTGCTTAATTACGATTGCCTGTTTTTTTGCAGGAAGTTTAATAGAGTATACATTTTTATACACAAAACCCACTCTTCATGTAACTCCTGAGCTCTATTACCGATATCAGTGTACAATTTTGTAGAATTCTACAGATGATGACTTGAGATATATTAAATTTTTGCATTTAGGTATACTTTTATACCTCTCTGCCCCAAATCAGTAGCCAATGAATGTTCAGTATCCAAGGTCCAATCAGAATTGAGTAGACATTTTCTATTCCCAATATTTCACAACTTTTCTTAAAGCGTGTTGCTTTTGGATTTAATACTGCGCACTATGAGATAGAGAATTTTTTGCTTTTTCAAATGAACCAAAAATCATTACTGTGTCTAATTGAGTTAAAATAACTCTGTTATCTTAAGGTCTACAGAAAAAATAATATACTATTCATTGGGCAATTGAATATTCCATGTTATCCCCGAATATTTTGAGAAGGTTTAAAGGTTTGCAAATAAAAAATTGGCTAACAAGATAGAGAATACCCACCCCTCCCCACCAGAAGATAGAAATTTAAAATTTGTGAATAGCAATTCAGTAGTCATTCCTCTTTGACCAATGAGTCTATACAATATTTTGTTAGATTAACTTTTCTGAAAGTTTTATTTATTTGAGCGTTTCTCTATCATTCAAACCGTATTCTCAACTTAAAACTCAAGCATGTCTACTTTTCTATCTAAATCCCAAAAGGAAGGAATTTTACAAGTAAATGAGGTGTTACACTAGATTTAATTTTAGTCTAATTCTTATAATAACTAATTATAATTATAATGAAATTCGATTTATCACATGATAGTTTTAATTACTCTTCTCTTAATCTTGAAGTTAATAATTTTATAAATTATTTTAAGTATAATTCAAAGAGGATATAAATAGTTAAGCATTTATGTGTTAACGTTAATCTGTACCGAATGAATTAAGCTATTAAATTATTATACAGTTAGATCTGTGACTTATGAACCCCTCTTCCCTCTGCCCCTTTTTTAATCATTACCACACTTATGATTAGGATTTGGATATAAAATTAGGTTTTTGAACAAAAATTGAAAAGTTTATTCTATATACATTCGAAAGAGCTTTTATGCTGAAGAATTCTCTATGCTTGGTTGATCGTACATAGCTTCGGATCAAATTTATATTATTTTGCTGAAATTAAATTCTTCAAAAGTTTTCCTAAGTTTAATGACGGGGTAGGGAGTCTTTTTTCGAGTGACCATCTGGAAGACTCAACAGGAATTGTTGACTCAATAATATTGAGTTATATCACTATGGGTATCAGTGGACCTGTAAACCACTGTTCCACAGTGTTCCTCACTATTTTTTCAAGCTGTTTTGAACTATTTTGAAAAATAAAATTCTCAAATAATAATTTTCAACAAGATACTACACCTTGTCATCGTTCTTCATCAACAAAATCATGGTTTCAACAGAATGGAATATCAGTGTTGCCAAGGCCTACTCGAAGCCCCGACCCTAACCCTATTAATAACTTGAGGAATTTTATCCCAGAAAGCTTACATTCAGGTAAGAGTATTTTTAAACAGGCGAGAACTCATCAAGAAGATTGAGGACGATTGAAGATCAATTCCCAAAGAGACTTCAAGTAATTTATATTGCTCTATGTCAAAAAGTAGTAGAAGAAAGTGAGATTTCACAAAATAAAAGAGAACAAATACGTTTTTTCGTTTGCTAATTCAATGAAAGAACGTAAGTTTTTTTGAAAATATCAATGAATCGAAGGATTCATAGCTAGAAGAGTAAAAAAATTTCTTTAATGGTATATTTAACATCTTGAAGGTATTTTTTATAAATAATTCTAAGTGAATAAATTCATTTTGTCGACCACTATACAGTCAATTAAACACATGATGACACGAGATAGGCATTTATTTCATGAGCGAGTGTCTTTTATATCTCTATGCCTCAATGATATTAACCAATGAGGGTGTAGAAAGTTACAACCAATCATATTCAAGTGTAAGGTGATGGTAAAATTTGGGGTTTAAACCTAATACTATTATTATTTATACTCCAAAATCAACTACATATGTTACCGTGAAAATGGGAAATCAGTGAATGGACGATAATCACTAGTGAAAATGGGAAATCGTTTATTTTCCCGGAAAAATGGGAAATATTTACCCTTTTCACTGAGTTTTCACTGAAACCTTCACCGTGAAAATGGGAAATCAGGGAATGGACAATAATCACTAGAGAAAATGGGAAATACTTACCCTTTTCACTGACCAATAACTTAAATCCACACCGTGAAAATGGGAAATCAGTAAATAGACGATAATCACTAGGGAAATGCGAATTAAAATCAACAAAGAGATTCGATATCTTTAGATAAGGCTCGTTTCTTTTTCTAGTCATACTTTGTACAAACTTTTTTCTTGAAAGACTTTAATATTCAATCATTCTTGAAGGCATGTCAGAAATTACATTGCGGGAGAAATCTCCGGAATATTACACACGAAAACTTAACTTATTTTAGATTTAAAAAATTCTAACAGGCCGAGTATGTGGGATTTTCATTCCTAAATTAGGAATCCTAATCAATAAAAAAAAATAGAATAATTTTCATCAACAATTTCAGTTTTTTATTGAAACAATATAAAAATAAAGCTATAATAGTCAATCTTTGTTATTGCAAGGTAAAGCGTGGTGACATCTTGAATTACACAGTAAATGATTTTTCTTACACTTGCAAGAATTCGATTCACATTTTTTGACACAATTACATTTGATGAATCCTTGTCCTCCGCATAGTGAGTGTTTTGAATTTAGAGTTCTCAATGGAAGGATATCAGCCTTAACATCAGATAGTGTTAAGAATTTTTCTTGTAGTACTTCAAATTGTGTGAGGGATAGCATTTGGTTTAGAGTTCCTTCTGCAGTGCCAATCCGATATAGAGAATCTTTTTTTTCTACGATGATTCCAATAATAGATCTTGGATCACCTTTTCCTCGATCAACATAAGGGATTGTTATCTTTACATTTTCACCAATTTCCGGAATGCAAGTTTTTCTTTCAGACTGTTTCAACATTTTAGATGCCTGCTTTTCAATATTGCTCAGACAAATTACTCTCTTATTATGGATCAAAGCCTGAGATTGTTCTAAAATGTTTGATAATTCAAGATCTTGGAATTCACACTCTTCTATTTGGTTCTCATTTTTGCACTCGAGCTCAACAATTTCTTCTGGATCCCCAATTAACTGATTAGTCAACATTCTTTTTCCGAAGACTGCTTCGAAAGGACTCATCTTAATTCCACTATGAAGGGCCAAGTTCTTGCACATTTGAACATGAATAATACCTTTGGACCATTCTTTCGTATTATTATCTATCATCCAAGAACTCAAAATCTTTTGTATGTCCTGATTGGCCCTTTCAACACTTCCTTGTGATTGACTATGTCTTGGAGTGCCATGGATTATTTTGAGATCTGGCCAGGTAATTTTAAGAGATTCAATGATTCCGTTGACAAATTCTCGGCCGTTGTCACTTTGCAAAATATCAGGAGCACCAAAAGAGACAAATATTCTTTGTAAAACATCTGCAACAGTTTGGGCCTTTTTGTTTTCAATTGCATAGATATTTACAAACTTTGTGAGATGGTCCTGATAAACTAGAATAAATTTATAGTTTCCATCAGGATTAGACTGAAAATCTATCAAGTCGACTTGAGCCCTTGAATTAAACTCTTTAGATATTATTGGCTTGGAAACTAGTGTTTTATTTCTTGCTGATTTAAGTCTCTGACAGCTTGAGCACATATAAACGAATTTTTGAATTTGAGCATAAGTTATGTTTGCCCAGATAGAATCGATCTCATACTTCATTCTATCTCTACCGCCATGACCAATTTTTCTATGAACAGACAAAAGAATTTCGTAAAGATCTTCAACAACAGCGAATTTTTTTATTTCGGATCCGTGTGCTGAAATCAAGGTGTCGATACCATTTATAATTTTAGTGTCGTATTTCTTCAATAGCTTGAAGTCTGAAGGGGTCTTTACAAGGACTTTTGATTTGAGTAAATTAACACGTTGCTTAATACCTTCAGCCTCTTTTCGTGTCAAAAGCGAAGTTGAATTAGAATTTGAAAGATTTGATAAGTAAGTATTATATTCCTCTCGGGAGACGAATACGTTGTCTTCCATGATGAAAATTTTAATGAATGATTGAAGAAAAAAATTGTGAATAAGCACAATATCTTTCTTATTGGTTGAAAAAAGTATGACAAGAAAAAGAAACAAGCCTTATCTAAAGATATCGAATCTCTTTGATGATTTTAATTCGCATTTCTCTAGTGATTATTGTCCATTCCCTGATTTCCCATTTTCACGGTGAAGGTTTCAGTGAAAACTCAGTGAAAAGGGTAAATATTTCCCATTTTTCAGGGAAAATAAACGATTTCCCATTTTCACTAGTGATTATCGTCCATTCACTGATTTCCCATTTTCACGGTAACATATATAATATTTTTACATCATTCGATTTAATTTTTTTCTATTTTGTAATGCAATAAAAATTATTCTCTTATCACTTTCTAAAGTGAAGATACTGTATCTCCGTTTTTCGAACTAGTTGTCGAATAAAAATGGCACTGTTAGTTAGAGGAGAAAATTTTAGGTATCTTTTCATGTTTATAATTTTTTATCAGTAGATTTTATTAAGTTATTCGAAAATGAAACTTATCCAAGATTTTAAATAAAATCAATAATGATTCAACCGATGCCTAATATTTAGCTATTATTTATATTCCAAAATGAACTATATATAATATTATACATCATTAGATTCTCATGTACTCAGAGACGAAGATCCAACTTTTTCTCATATTAAAGTAAGGATTTAATTTCATTTTTAAGATTCATTATCTTCCTCCGAATTGTACCTCAGCCTGTAAACCTCTAGACGCAGGAATCATCAGGTCTTTCAAATGTAATTATAGAAGGTCGATGAATATGAAAAGTATGATGGATGAAATTCAAATAAAAAATTTAAAAGGGAGAATAAATATCCTGCTTATTGTCTTGACATTGAGATTATACAGCTTGGTAAGATGACCATTTTTCGCTGTAGTACTAGTGGCTGTGATCTCTCGTTTTTAATCGTGTCATAGTTAAGGAAATGTAGGAATATGTAATGGATATTAAAGTTAGGATAAAATTTGTTCGATATTGATTGGCATATAGCAAAGGAGGATAAACTAACAGCCTTATGAATTGAATAACACCTATCACTCACAAGTCAGCAAGGGTACAAATCTGTCTGGGTACAAAAGCCACACCACCCTATGTAAAGTTTGTAATGTAGTAAATAGGCATTTGAAAATAAAACTGGAGAATCTGATATCCTTGCGTTGTTTATTTAACTATAGTTTCTCTCACATTCTCTCAATTTTTATTGCATTACAAAATAGAAAAAAATTAAATCGAATGATGTTTTTATAGTATATTATTATATATATATTATATATAGTTCATTTTGGAGTATAAATAATAATAGTATTAGGTTTAAACCCCAAATTTTACCATCACCTTACACTTGAATATGATTGGTTGTAACTTTCTACACCCTCATTGGTTAATATCATTGAGGCATAGAGATATAAAAGACACTCGCTCATGAAATAAATGCCTATCTCGTGTCATCATGTGTGTAATTGACTATTTATATGTTGGGAGAAATTTAGGAAGATTTCCTTAATTCATCGATAAATTTATTCCTTATAAATTATGAGTCATAACATTTTGACTTCAAGGCAATCAAAAATCACACTCCAAATTTTCTTCAGCATGATGTAAGAAAAATTTATTTATTTTCAAACTTTATCAAGAAAATTTTTTTTTTCACAAAAATATATATTTCTTTTCTGATACATAAATAAAGATACTAATCAACATTACATTGGTGAGGTTTTTAGAAGAAAATTATGATGAAGTAAAGCGTTCAAACAATCAGCATCTTTCTGATTAAATTGATGTGATAGAAGTAGAAAATCATTTGTTCAAGTACAATCAAAAAAATCGCAGAGAGGCTTTTTATTTAAATTTTAGTAAGCATACTTACCGTGCTAGGATATTTAATTAAATACGTTAACTCACTCATCCATTTTTTTTCTGATAAGAATACTATTTCAAGAGATCGTTTCAAAGAGATCTAAAATTAAGTCATTATGGAATTTCTTATTTAAATAGATCAATAATATTTTACTTTAAAATTTAATTCACTCAAGTTTAAGAATATCATATTTGAAATCCTATAAAAATTAGATAAAGTCAAATAATTAAACAAGCATCATCATTGCACATTTTTACGATCGCAAAAAATTGTAAAACTATAAAATATAAAGTTATAGAGTTTTAAGAAAATAAAACCATTATTCTCAATTGTAATTTTTACTGGAGCAGAAAACCGGAAATCATTCAAGGGAGGCGTAGTACAAATTCATCATTAAGAATAAGTATGAAGCAATCTTTCTATAGTTTAATTCATGTGTTTTTAATCTTGGAGGTCTCAATCTTCAACTATTTGAGCATTAAACTGAAATTTTGCATTCCAAACAGAACAAAAAGGTTGAAACGAACATTGGCTTTGAGTTTTAAGATGTCAGTTTGCTAAGGATAACGGTGAAGTTTATTTGTTAGAAAACTAATGAATTTCCATCTATTTGCGATGTTCCCACAGTTGTTAACTCCGAACTAGCTCTGATGGAGGTTAAAACCATCTACTTCAAATTTGCGGAAAACTACTTCAAGCAAACAATTTCCTTATCAGTTCTTCTCCCTTGTATGCGCGTTTAGTAAAAATTCCAATTTAAAGGTCAAGGAAGATGAAGATTTCAAAGAACAAACCCGGATTAATCTAGTAGTACCGTTAAAAAGAAGACGTTGTTCATCAGGTACTGAACAACAAGCTCTTCGAGCTAAGAATACATATTCAGGTCCTGGCAACAAAGGTTCTTTGCAGGAGCACTTGAAAATAGGAATCACACTGCTGATGTGATCAACTTCAGCATTCTATTCAAGCAAACCTTAGTGATCCTCCCAATATTAGAGAAGGTGACAAGTTGGTTTTAGCAGATACCTCAAAATCAGTTGATACAAAACAATCCGAGAGCGGTCCAATGTTCACCTCTAGAAAAATGGATGGATCAAATGACGATGAGCCATCATCTATATTAGCAAAAGCTAAAACTTTAACATCAACATCTCCTCTTGTTGCAAATCATCAAATGGATCCAATTCATAACACCCTAGAAACCGAATTTCTTCTGTTCTCCACGATGTTAGAGGAGGTATTTTTATTAATCCCCTACCCCATCACGAAAATAAATCTGTTGACATCACCTAAGCAACAAAAAGGAGTAGGGAAGCAAAGCAAATGACTAGCAACAAATAATCAGACCTTAAAGTCCCAAGAGTATGAGCACACTCGACTTGGTCAATCTTGTATGGATAATTGCTATTGGTCAGATTTTATAATGTTCCTTGAACTCATATAAATTTATCCGAAGACAGAGTTTGGTCTGAAGAGAACCGAAGAAAATAAAGCTTTATTCATGAATCGGTGCTTTCGCCTGAATAATATTGGAAAGTTTATAAATTCTTGGAATATCTATCCAACTTATCGACTCACAATCAAAATTTTTCTAAATTTCAAAAGCTAAAAATAAGCAAATTTCGGTGCCCTACATCTTTCACGTCATCATTTCTATATTGAATGAGTCAATTTATAAGCCACTTACGTGTAATCATGGTGCCTAATATTTATAAACCGCTAAGTTTGTGAATAAGACGTATTTCATATTTCTTAGAAAATGATGTATTTTGTTTCGAATGATTGAATTTCAAATTGTCTATGTCTTGAGGAAGCCAAATTTGAATTTGAATGTGTGAACATTAAAGATATTCTGTATGTACTTACAAAATTTTATTTTTTAAACTTTTACAATTGTGAACTATTCGTATTTGAGTAACTCACTAAGGTATTTTTCCATAGCTGATTTAATAATAATCGCTTTGAAAATAACAAACATATCCATGAAACTTATTTTTCAAAAATATGGTCTCAAGGTTAATTCCATACAAATAAATTCCACTAGAGAATAGAAAGAATTTAATTTTTGATTACTTTTGAAATTTCAAACTTGGTTTTCGGAATTTTGAAAGCGTCATACTCATGAAAATATTCAAGTCTGTGATTATTAATAAAAGATATTTTCCTCACGCAAATAGTAATTGTTTCACTTCTTCCATTTTTTCAAAGAACTCTCGTTGTTTCCTTAAATTTATTGCATTATTGAATTTTTACAGGATGAATCAAACAGAGCGATTTTTCATTAGAAAAGTGAAAACGTGCCCTCCCAGTATTTCATATAAGACATTTTCGGATAATTAAATAAGAAACCAGTTTAACTTTATTTCAGATTTATTTTTTAAATTTCTCTCAAGATATTCATTTACATTTTTATTCTTAAATAATGAAAACTGATAAATCCGTTTAAATATACTCTTCTTTCCTTAGTTGATTTATCCTATAACCCATTTATCCTCTAATACATATTATATTATTATTTATTTATTTTTATATTTTATGCATTTTTTGATGTCTTTCACAGTTCAAGACAGTTCAAATTTGGATTTCTTATTGGTTTGATTTAGTGGCACTTTAGTTTAAACATTGACTTAGTCCAGTCTAATTCAGTTTAGTTTGGTGAATAACTTTTTAATTAATGTGTAGTTTGATAAATTCTGATTTCTGAAAAAGAATAAGTAGGCTTATCAATAATGTCTGTAAACTGT
Source organism: Gyrodactylus bullatarudis (assembly GCA_012064415.1). Classification (NCBI taxonomy): domain Eukaryota; kingdom Metazoa; phylum Platyhelminthes; class Monogenea; order Gyrodactylidea; family Gyrodactylidae; genus Gyrodactylus; species Gyrodactylus bullatarudis. Next base: position 26,046 of record SSNU01000142.1, on the reverse strand, counting down.
TCATTGTCATGACATAATTCATGAGAAAATGCAATTCGACTCTCATCCTGATGGATTGGTAATTTTTTCTTAATTCTAATTGATTCGCTGAATGAGCCAATCAGCAGGGAGAATCTTTAAAACCCTAACCCGATAAATAAACTAGCAGTAATCCAATAAAAACTGCTCATAGAGAATTCAATATGATTCTTGAGTAATACAATCCAAACCCAATTTTAGAAAGTATCAATTTCTGTTATGAGCTCTTCAACCTCCAGAAACCGACTTCCAAATGCTTTCTAATTTGACTAAATCCTCATTCTTTTCTCAAATACCAGATTTGTGATAAGAATAAAATTCCATATCTAGAAACAAGTCTTCGAAAAAAATATTTTCGATTTACTTACCAGAATATAATATTTCTAACAATGAGTTTTTAATAAAATTGAATTAACCTACTGCATATCATTGAATAGACTTGTGAAATTAACTTCATAAATAACATTACATTATAATAGCTTTTTGCATATAATGCTCTTAAAGTTAAGAAAAATATTAAAATTGATATACTCAAGCTAGCAACATTATCAAGCAACTCCGCGATCTAAAAGTAAAATTCATTTTGTGAGAAATTTTTGGAAAGAACAGAATTTAAAAGATAAATTAACTTTTATTGCCGTATTCAATAGCTAATAAATTATTTTTCTATCAATTAATTGATTATCTTCCAGCTTCTTGCTTCTCATGACAAATCTTCGTATTCTCTCCAGAAAAAAATGGTTTCAGGTTCCTAAATAATATCAGAATGATCGCTCCCAGAAATAATACAATGTAAAAAATTAGTAAGCAAATCGGAACTTTTAACATACTCTTCTTGGACTTCGATAAGGAAAAATGTAGTATCAAATCTTTGTAAAAAATAATTTTAGTGAAATAAATAAGTCACCTGAATTTACTTTTAGCAAAACACTAGTAAATTAGTTTTTAATAGAGTTTAATTATTTTTCCATGCTGATCTGTTGCATTTTCCAGGGGTAATTTATTTGAATGACCCCAAAAAATGAATCATTTAACTCATTTCATTAAAGGTTAGCTAGGCCTCAAATTTCTTATTAAATCAAGAGCACTAAAATAATATAAAATGACTCTAATTCACGAAAATTTACTTGTAGACGAAAAAAATGATCTAAAAGTTTGCTGATTTAAATAAAAGGGTTGATTCCAAAAGTAGCCCCATGTATTCCAAAATTTCTGAAAGAAGCCCCCCAAGAATTACCAAAAGTGGCCCTGAAGTGGGAATAATCCTAAAAAAATAAAAACTAGCCCCAAACTAGAAAATTTCAAAATTAACCCCATCGTAATTCAATTTATCGAATTCTGAAATTTTAAACTTTTTGATATTATTAATATTATTTGTTTATCATCTGTGTGAACTATTAAAAATACATTCCTCATATTTCTCCACAAAAGTTTTATTGAAAATTTTTCTCTGATATTCATCTTCTTTTCATATCCTTAAGATTTATTTTTAATTTACGTGGTCGGCCTATATTCTTCTCTGCTTCAAGCTCAAACAAGCATTGCTCTTCCAGATTTACGAGATCGCAGAGGTTAATCAATCCAAAATATGCTCTTTTTACCGTAAAAGGAAGGTGCTAAATCATTGGGTGAACTAGATAAATATTTTGAGACAGCAAAACGATGAGTATAAGGATAGACATTGGTTTTCATAAAGTCACAGAAGCACTTGAGGGAATTATAATCACCGAGTTTTCGAATAGAACTATTCCTCTCTTTTATAATTTGATAGGTACCTTCTATTCTATTTTTATAGGTTTTAAGAATCTCGAAGTTTCGATAGAATCCTAAATTTTGCATATAATCGTCAGTTAAAGGGAGGTTTTACCAGCATTTTTCGCTTTTCTTGATACAAATAAATCCAAAGATAATAAATAAGAGGTAATTTATGAATGAAATTATTCCGTGAAATGGATGAAGATTGCGAAAATGCAATAATCTAGGATTTATAGATCCTGCGACATTTGATGTAAGAAAACCATAACGACATACAGGAAATGCAAAGTTTGTCCAGTTCTTAAAATGTATATCTTTGAGATATTTCACGACGTTAGGGTTTATATTATCGATCTCATATATTATTGTTTTAAAGGAAGAAATGTCTTCTACCTGTGCTGCTTTCCACAAGTATCATATTTGAAACTGTTTTTCATGAAAGAGGCAGGAAATGAATGTGCTGCTTTCGGTAACTGGGACTTAACTGCTTTGATGAGTCCATTCTTTTGATATGAAAAAATGACAATATTTTTGTAGAGAGAAGAAGAAAGTGATGTCTTCTTCTCTCTACAAAAATGGAAAACTTATCGATATCTCAGCTCAAAACCTAACTCAGCATCTCTCAACTGACAATATTTTCTGTATTTGCAAGGTTAAGAGAATGGTGAAAAGTAGGTTTTTGAGTTTATAGACGGAATCAGGATTGTTAACAAATAATAAAATTTTCTAACAAAAGAATTAAGTTTTTTGTTGTTGTCTGAATCTTCTAGATTTTTGAGGCTCCGCCGAACTGTTTTGTAGTTTGTATCGGTACCAAATTCATTCTCGACAATATTGAACACACTCTGAGGCGTGAAGTTTTCTATATCAAATATGTATGGGATTAAAGAAGATTAAGAAAGTTTATGTTAAAACAAATAACTTATCAAATCATGTATACTCTATGTCCGAAAATACAAAAACCCATCATATTCATCGTTATATATCGGAAGTCGGAGTAATAATTGAACCCAAAGAGCAAGTAGTTGAAACTACGTCTCATTATAATCAACTCAAATCTTCTGCCCCAACAACAATTATGATTGAGAATGAAAGTGCAAATACAGAAGAGTCAACGGCAGTTGATAATCGAATTAGTTCTCAACCTATAATTAGCAGTATCGGAAATGTGAAAAAGGCAGCACCTGCAAATGATAAAAGATATAGAAAACGTAAAAGTCTGATTCGGCAAACAACATTGGACAGATACGTAAAAATAAAGCAATGATCATGGATACAAGCCATCAAGCCTGCCCCCCCTTTCCTGCAATACTTCAAATTAAAAGAACCAATCAGAGGATTTCGATTTTTCAAACATTTTGCTATATATATCTAGCCGGTGTAATAGTCTGATGAGAACCGGTGAAATATGAGCTTTATAACTAAATATTCACTCGTCTTCTAAATCCTCTTAATGAATAGTTCATCAGAGTTAGAAGAAATATATATTTAATTATAATAAATTATTATTCATAGTGATACTAAACACATTATTTTAAAATTCATAAACATAAACGATGCATTCAGTTGAGAATAATTTGAAATAAACATTTCATAAAGTTGACTGTATTACGATGAGGTTAATATCGGAAAAATATGGGGTTGAATCTAAAAAAAATTCTAGAATGAAGCTAGTTTTAGAATTATTCCCACTTTGAGACTACTTTTGGAAATTCTTGGGGCTACATTTGGAATTTTTTTGAATAGATTTGAAGCTACTTTTGGAATAAACCCTAAAAATATCTTTTTTAGAACAGAAAATTATAAACATATCAAAAGATCTTTCATATCAAGATGTATGCCAATTTTCAAATACGTCCGAAAATCCATTAAAAATCATATTAAAATTGAAGAAAAAGATATATTTAATATTGGTGTTAATATATCTATTTCTTCAATTTTAGTATGCCAATTCTTAAAAGCATGAAAATGACTTCAAGGAAGTTTTTCTCTTCAAAACAGAGAACAATCTATTGAAGTGTATTAAATCTACAATCTTAGTCGACAGTTTGGAATGAAAAAATGGGGGACATTAGATTGGCTAGACAGATATTAATGACGTCTAAAAAGATGACCATTAAAAAAGATATCAACCTCCTCGAATGCCTACATATTGCCAAACAAGCATGGAACGAGGCCGAAGCAAAAACAATCGTCAATTGTTTCAACAATGTGAAGTTTACTCAGAAGAATGAGGCGACTAACCCAATAGATGACAGATTTTATTCCGATCTAGAAGTTTTGGAAATCTTCTTGAATCTTGAAGATAAAAAAGGAATGCTTAAGGAACTAGAAGCCCTGACATTCCATAAAGATTTTAAAAGTAGAGAGAAAAACATTTCTGATTTTGAATAAATAATTCCTTTACATAATTCTAATTGAATTGATGAACACAAAAATTTGAATCCTTATCGAAAAATATTTCACCATCTGTAATCTTAGTCGAAAGTTAGGAATGGAAAAATGGGGGACATTGGATTGGCTAGACAGATATTAACGACGTCAATCATTGGGATTGTTTATTCACACATGTGTATGTTTTTTAACCTTTGGTTTTCTCTCATGTTAGAGGGAGGACTGTCTAGATCCTTCTTACTTTAATCTAGATATGCTTTCAATTTTGATTTGTTCGAATTTATCATCGATTTCTGATACAAATTTATCTCAACAATTAATAGTGAAGATTTTGATATACTTAACTGAAACTAGGCAATGACCGGTAGAATTTAAAACTCTTTCAGATGGTGCTATTCGTTTTTAGAAATTCCTCATGGTTTAAGAGATATTATATCTCAGTTATTAGCAAAGGTAAAAAATTAATTTTTAGCTCATTCGAAAAAGGAAAAAATACTCTTTTCAATGGTGTAACACTTGATATTATTCAAAAACCAGTTATCTTAAGAGAGTATCAACGCTATCTCTACAACGTTACCTATCTTGTCATTTTTGATTTCAAACACACAGATGCCACGATATGCAAATTCGTCAGAGGCAATGAACCTGGAAAAATGCACAATGCTCGATGGTCGACTACAGCTTCTAAACTGCTACAATACTATATTTCGATACTATAATCCTGATGCTAACTTGAAGAAAGGTGTGCAATTCACAATGCAGGTTTATCTTTGCAATTGGTTCAATACAAGGAAGAACAATTCAATATCCAAAGCAGCTCAAGTCTTCCACCAACTATGGATGAGTGTCAACAACTTGCTAAATGATCCCTCAAAGGAGTTTCGATTTTTCTGTGAGAGATCAATTATAAGTAAATTTCATTTTATCAATGCTATTTTTATATAGTCTATTTTTCATATTTCGAGTTCTTACCTCATTTTACTCTCACTTGAAACAATTATATTTTTTTAATATTGAGGTTGACTTACCTATACTGTCTTATGATTCTATCATGAAAATATATAACTGAATGAGGTTTTCAAGATATTATTACAGATACAATACATTGAAAGTAGAACAAATTTTTTTAATTTGAATTTTTTAGATTATATAAGTATCAGATTATGGGAATAAAGTATATGTTAAGATTCCATTTAATAGTCTTTAGAGTTTGAAAAAACACTACGCCTCCAAGTGTAAGTTCATTGAACTTTTTCTACTATTTCGAATATTGCTGCTCATATAATCTAAAAAATTCAAAAAGGTTTTTTATTCAGCATGGTAGGGAAATTATTTTTAATTTTTGGGATTGCCCGAAAAATTCTCTTTCCATTCATGTACGAAAATTCATGTTACAGATCAAAATGAGTTCAGAAAATTACGAAAATACTCGACTCTGATTGGTCCATAGGGACCAATGAAATGACACTAGTCTTCTCCCCAAAAAACCCTATATAACACGCATACTAACCCGATTAGTATGAATCTGTTCTATTTTCAATGTATTGTATCTGTATTCCGTATACATTATATTTATTTATCTCTTCTTTGTGTGTGTATTCTTAAAAAGTTTCTAAAAAATGATTACAGGTAAAATGAGGCTCAGACAAGAAATGAGAGATGTATGAGAATGTGAACAAGCTTCGTGGGCAAGCTTTTGATATTTTTATTTTTTAACTCACATATCTATACTATATAGAGAGTATTATTTCAAATACAGAAAAATATCATGTTTCCTAGATTTTCTAGAAAAGATTGAGCTAAATTTAGGATAAATTTCTGATTAATTGACTTGGTTTTGAAATCAAACGGCTATATAAAATTCTTTTGTCTGAAAAAATTCGAATAACACATATCACTCTTATTTATATTTAAATATTCTTTTATAGTTGAATAAGTATTCTGTAGAAGATATTCGAAAAATGATTCACTTTGTAAGTCATTTCTTAACAAAAATAGAAGTAAGTTGACCAAATTTGACTCACGAACAAATTTTGGGTTTTCAAGTTTCATCACAGTTACTAAGAGAATGCCGATCTCTTCTGAACAAGACAGAGAACGTTTCAATTCAGTTGTGAAAGATGCTTTGAAAATTGCCAATATGAAGCATTGATAAGATTGAGGAAAGATCCGAATATACTCTTTTCCGACGTCGAAAAAGAAACTGGAATTACTTCAGTGAACACATCTGACTACATATCCAAAGAACTTATACTGTCGGATCGAAGCAGGTTTCTCCTCATTGATGCCAAAGTAATTGACAGCAAAAAATAATGCCGACTATACTATGTAGCTTTTCGCTGAAAATTCAAGTTTGTATATGAGATATATAGATGATCTTTTTCTTTTAGTTAATAAAAACAGCAGTATTGACAATTTATCAATTGAACTTAACAACCTTCATGTCAATATGAGCTTTACACATGAGAGGAGAACAAACTCTCAGTTTCCTCGATGTGTCAATCGAACGCGATGGTTCCACAAACAGGAATTTACAGGTAGACGTACGCTCCATCCCAATTCTTGAAATTTCAAATTTTTTCTCACCAAAGAAAATCAGCAACGCATTTCTAAAAAAATTGTCTCATCGGAATATGTAAAATCAAAGCTCAAATAACTTTCTGAATACGATGGTTATCCAAAAGAGTTCAAGAAGAAGAGGAGTTTGAGATAAAATCAACATCAACTCTTTCTTTCAAAGGTGATACATGCCATACAATCCTGAGAAGTAGATTGACGAAACTCTAACGAATTTTTCTAATTCAAAAGTTAGTTCGAGCATCAAAAGCAAGAAAACACGTAAATTCCTGTATGTATGCCATATTGAATTGACATCATACACGATTTGCATGATAAAATTTGCAAAGAATCCTACATCTACCGAGTTGGCAAAGATTGTGGGAATACTATATTCAAGATAGTTAACTTTAAATCATCTTCATATATTTGTGTAAACAATATTGAGCTTGAAAAATAGGTAGAAGATAGATATTAACACAGATTATACGTTCGATTGACCTATTGAATTTGACCAAAAATATTGGTATTTAACATTCTATATAAATACTTTGAAAATGATAAAAGTTAAAAGGTTGGTTCAAGTCATTCATACAAGAATCATTTAAAGATTAAACTCAGCAAGGTATGGTGAAATGCTTTTGAAATGTCAATAAGATTATCTTTAAAAAATTACAAAAGGTTTTACAGTATTAGTTTTTCGAAAATTTCTTCGAATCTAGCGCACAGCATTCATAATAAAAGTCATTGGATAATTCGTTTCTAAATCTTGTACAAACGTTTTAGAAAAATTTGAAGATATTTTCATCCATGAAAAATTTGTACTCGTCTCTATTGAAAATTTAACATTTACTAATACAGGTAATTGGATAGATAACACCTCGAAATAAATTTATAAGCTAATTAATCTGTTACCTATACCTCTCTGCCTCATTTTCATTGACCAATGATATTCGAGTGTTATTCCGACCAATGAAATTAAAGCTAGAATTATCATTCCCTCTCAACTTTTAGGATCCATTTCTCTTAAATTTCTCAAGATTCTATATATAATTGAACATCATTTTATAGAAAATTTTATATTCTTTCCTATGGTTATCTTTGTTATCCATGATATTTTTGCCTTGAGACTTAAACCATTCAATAGAGGATAAAAGTTTAAGTCTCGTGACCAAATTTCATTATAGCTGTTCAAAATTTCGCTGAATAATAATGATTTGAAGTTAAATCCGAAATATTTTAGAAAAAAATTAAAAAGTTAGTGTGTGTGCAAAATTTATTCCCGTACTTAAGCCAAATGGTAATGAACAGAGCGTCAAAAATAGTAGCTTAAAAATCGCAAAAAAGTATACAAACGAATAAATAATAATTTTTAGTATATTATATAATCTACTCAAAAGTAATAGAATTTGAAAATTGATCATTTTATTGAAAATCTTCATCATGTTATATCTATCGGTTTTGAAATTTATACGAGGTGATACATGCGATCGCATATTACAGTGAATTCATAAACTTGAGCTTTTGAACTTTTCAGCTTTTTGAAACGCGGTAAAGTTTGTATATGAGATATATAGATGATCTTTTTCTTTTAGTTAATAAAGACAGCAGTGATGACAATAAGCTTTTTGAAACGCGGTGAAGTAATCGAAAAATGATTCACCACGCTCAATTTTCGATTGTTTCGATGAATTTAGCATAATCTGATTGGTCGAGATTTCAATGACTATTGGTAATGAATTTAGACCAATAATAACACAAAATAATCTTATGAAGAGCATTGGCTCAATTCTATTCGTCAAGATTCTCAGCATAATTAATTTAAATAAAATTGATCCAAATCAGCATGGTTTTTGTCGGAGAAAATCATGCGAAAAAAATATATTTGATTTTCTAAACTATATGTTTTATCTTGTTGCCACAGTTAGATTCTTTATGTTCCTCTTTGAACAGTTCTTTAATGAATTCATCATCTTCTGCCATAGTTAGTAGTGTTTATCACGTTTATAACTAGAATGGTCTCGTAAGGAATTCTATTTTATTGACCAATATAAACAATCTCTATCACTTAGTTTTCAATTGTACAATCTTAATTTTGTTTTAATATTTCATATTTATGGATAATTTATAATATTTGTAAACTATTTTTGGATTGTACTTTCTGTGATGGGTTATTGTCATATTGTCCTTTATCTGTGAGTCTATTCACTATATATATCTCACTTCTCGTTAAAGAAAAAAAGAAATCTATTGTCATCTACATTGTTTTATCTAAAGCATTCGAAAAGATATACATTCATAAAATCATCGAAATATGTCATAAATATGGCATATGCTCATATCTTCTTGAAATGTTAATACAATACGTAGGTAATTTATTTCTCATGAAAACAAAGATTCAATTTCCAAACTAATGGAAGTTCCATAATGCTCTAGAGTAGGACCTCTACTGTTCAATATTGTATTCTTATAAATCAAGATTTTAAAATATGCTGGTGATATGAAAATAGTTTTCAGTTTTGATGATTTTATTGATATACATTTCAACACATCATTAAAATCCCCATTGAAGCCCCAGAGAATCCCCAGAATTAGAGAACGCTTCAGAATTGAAGGTCACGTTAAAAATCTAGCTATTTTTAATCGATGTAAAAAGAACTATGATACGCAACCTAACTCATTGAAAAGAATAAACTTGAAAGAATTCATTAAAGAAATTAAAACTAGATTCATAAACTAAAAAAAATTGTTATTATATTCATATTTAAACCAAACTGTTCTTGTAGATTTTTAGAGATGAAGCTGCATATGAAAACTCTAGTTTCAAGTAAACAAAAATCACAAAACTTTAAATATTTCTTGTAAAGATATTTACTGTTTTGCTAACCAATCTTGCTTATAGTTTTCTCAACCGATTCTTCACAAATATCAAATTTTGCACTCATTATTTGAATTAAAAAGAAAAATCACGAGTTACACGCTAACTTGTTTAAAAATAGCTTGAAATATCATGGGAATAGCGTGATTGAAATAAAAAACAAAAAAACTGCTATTATGTTTTTTTTCTCAACCAATAATTGGTTCAATAATAAATAAAATAAGAGGCTCAGTCTAATGCTGTGGAAATTTTCACCATAAGCTTTTGCAACTATTTCAAAAGAAAGAATACCAATGAAATCTATTGTTTCTTAACAAGATAAAAAAACGACTTGTAAATAAAACATCATTCATAATGAGAGATTATCTGATATTATGTGATTATTTCAGGAAGAGAAAAACAAAAAAATAGATGAAGAAATGAATAATTAACAATTGGTAGAAAAATAGTATACATTTTCATAACGCATAATGTCTGATCGTAGATAAGAAATACTTTAATACTAGTGTTGATATATGTACCAAATCTTTTGAAAAAAAACAAGCCTCACTGAGATGCATTTATTTATCATCTCTATATGGAGAGATATCATTAGAATTATCATACTATTTATGTACTTTTTACTATCAACTTCGATATGAAAATTATAATTGTAAATCAGAACATGTATTGTTCAATTCATTTCATTTCATAGACATCCTAGCTATAAACATGAAACTTGTGTGTAATTTTTGTTAAGTGTTCCCCTTTTTTTTGAACACTGAGTCAAACTCCAAAACCCTTAAAGTCTTATAACTTTTTTACTATTTTTCTTATTGATTTGAATTTTTGATATGTTATAGTTTTCTTCATCTACTATCTAATGATATATTTCGTACTGTGATATCTTGCTAGGAAGTGAAATTAGGACCCATTGAAAATACCATAACAACAAAAATTTAAAAAAACTTCGAGGGCTATTACCTCTTAATTTTCCAGGAAAGATATATTGAAATTAGTATATTTGGAATCAGCACGAACTTTTGTACATAATGTGTGAATTTGGTTAAATCTCTTTAAAAAAGTTGAAAAATCTCCAAGCAGTGTATTTCTGCCAAACAATCCCTTAGCTATTTTATACAAGGAAAGGATTCCATTGACTTATAATAAGATCTATCTTGTCCTTCATTTACAAATTTACTTTTATCTGAGAGAAAATATAACACTGCCTCATAATAATCCTCCTTATACATTATCACTATCCCCTTTCCCTTATCAGGGTTAGTAATGTAAAAAGATGTTCTCACTAGATTTTAGTTCTTCAAGCGCTGCAAAATGCTCTTTAGTAATTAAACTAGACCTAAGAGGTTTACGATCAAAACTTCTGTAAATAGATCAAAGATCAAGTTTAAACTTCTCTGTGTTAGAATCGGTTCTGCGTAAGACTTAGTTCATACATCAAACGTTCAAAAGCTGTCTTGTCTTCAATTTCATTGTGTAGTTTAGGAATACAAAAATCGGGACCAAGAGATAGGATTTACTTTTTGAATCGGTAAAAAATGATCTGAAATTAGTTTTATAATAAAATTTATTGAAATTTAGGTCAATATTTGAATTCTCAGCCATGGTCATCCAAACGTTTTGACCATTCAAATATTGACCTAAGTTTCAATAAAGGGTTTACTTTTGCCCTTTAGATAATACAATATCTATGAAGTTGAAAACTCCTTTTAACTAAATATTCACTCGTCATCTGAATCATCTTAATAAATAGTTCATTAGAATCAGAAAAAGTAAATTTTTGAACATGCTTTGATTATTTATGAAATTTGGGGTAGAAATTTTATATAAATAACGTCTACTTGAACATTCATACAGCTCTCGTCACTTTACAAAGCTTTCACCTGTAATATAATCTGGAGAGTTATTTAATTCTAATAAAGATATATGAATAGTTAAATAAATATATTATAACTTTTTAAACCCAAATCGTCTTCCGGCCTATTTACCGATACAAATACAAAAAAGCGTGTATGACATGAACTGTGAAGATCTTTATCAAAGAGTATCAGATTTTCAGGGCTCTATTAGAGACTTGAAATTTTCACCAATAACTTTGATTTAAAATTGAAAACTCATTTATTTAGAGCTAATGCTCTCATAAACTCTGCTTTATAAATAAATGCATTGTGTACGATAAATTGCAATATTATCATCTCTCATTTAAAAATTCTAAATTATAATAATCATAATTTATAATTAATAAACTTGAAAAGTATGGATCAACTCCTTTTTAGATTTCTTGTTGTTAAGACATTTCTAAAATTACTATGATAAAAATCAATAACGCAGTTGAATATTTTACAGACCCTTTTGCCTAAACCTGTGACTAACATAATCACGCAAAAATGGTAGGTGTCAAAAAATTTGGAGGGTTGGTAGAGTTTAATGTGAAAGTAAGAAATATCAAAAAAAACTTTTTTCAACGTGGAGTTTTCGAGTAATTTGACATTTAGTACGAAAAAAATGAGTCAAATTTTATCCTATAACGTTTTTTTTCTCAATGAATATTCGTATATGACCATTTTGAAGAGCAGAGAATTTGCTACAATCCCATGCCTGACCATTTTGAGCTTCGACCTAAAAATTCCGTGATATTTCCAATAATAGTGAAATTTGTTCGAAAATTGAAAAAAAAATTCTGAAGCTTTTTTCAGTCTTTTAGCTATGGCCCTGACAATTTTCCCTCAAATGCTTTTAAGTTTCCGAAAAAGTCTTTTATAAGGCGTAAATTCATGAAAATGCGTACAATTTTACGGATTTTAAAATTTACAATTTGTGATGTGATTGAGCTTTCAAAAATTTTGAGATAAATATATTTAATTTTGTATCAAAAATTAAATTTAGAATTCATTTTTCAAGACTAATCTTTCTCCCATTTAAGAAGAACACAGGTTAAGGTTTTTAAAAATAATATTAGTATTTCTAATAAGGGTTAATCTCAAAAGTAGCCCCAACCTATTCGAGAAATTCCAAAAGTAGCCCCAAATCTATTCGAAAAATTCCAAAAGTAGCCCCAAAGTGGGAATAATCCAAAAACTAGCCCCATTCTAGAAAATTTATCTCAGCACAAGGATAGCCATTAGTTTTCATAAAGTTACAGGAACACTTGAGTGAATTATGATCAACGATTTTTCGAATAGAACTTTTGTAACTTGATAAGTACCTTCTATTGTAGTTTGATAGACTTTCAAGAAGTTTCGATAGAATTCGCAACTTTAAGCATATAATAGTCAGATATAAGGGAGGTTTCATCAGCATATTTCACTTTTCTCGATACAAATAAATCCGAGAGGTAATTTGTGAATGAAATACTTCCGTGAAATGGATGAAGATTGCGAATATTCAATAATTTAGCATTTATGGATTTTCATAAATAAAATCATGTATACTCTATGTTTGAGAATACATAGATCCATTCATATATATTAACAGATATATCCATCGTTTAAAAAAATAAGATTTATAATGTTTCAAAGTACTAAAATTCTAAATTAGTATAATTAATTATTCATAGAGATGATAAACACATTTAAAAATTCCTAAACATACTATCTTCATAATTCAGTTAAGAACGATAAACTGAATTATGATGGGGTTAATTTTGGGGCTAAATCTGAGATAAATTTTCTAGAATGGGGCTAGTTTTAGGATTATTCCCACTTTGGGGCTACTTTTGGAATTTCTCGAATAGGTTGGGGCTACTTTCGGAATTTATGAAAATTTTGGGGCTACTTTTGAGACTAACCCTTCTAAAAATTATAATTTTGGGAAATCGTCCAGCAATAATCAGCTAGCATATTAATATCCTTATTTCCGAAATATCTCTCTTCTATTTTATCATTAAATTTATGAAAATGTTTATTAATATTCTGAAGCTTGTAATAGCCCATTTTTCAAATGTATTCAGAAAGTTTGAAAATCTTTTATCATTAATTAATTTTCTTATTTTCGGGCCAACTAGAATACGTTTGATAAACATCAATTTCATAATCTCTTTAATGGTATCGTAATCTTCAATACACAATATTGAATATGCAATTGGTACCAGTTTGAGTTTATTTCCATTAGACAAACTGTTCAGTTATTCCAGGCTTCTCTGGCATTTTACATAACTCTATAACCAAGCTATGCAAGAAAGTATTTTCAGTTAAGATGCATTTTATTAATTCATCAAATGTATCGACAATATTTCTTTTAAAAATTTTAAGCCAACTTTTAGTTTCAGCAAATTGTATGAGTATACCATTTGTTCTATATAACATAATAATCTTTCCAACCGGATCCCTGAACAGAGAAACCTTCTACGTATTATTTTAGATTCTAATTCTAAACACTATTACACATATGGCCAGTTGAAGTTTTACAGCGAATGTCTTGAAAGGAACCAATTTCCAAGTCCCCAGAGAATGTTCAAAGAATTTGGGAAAAGTCTTCGATTTCATGAAAAAGGAATCTTCAACTTCACGGATATAGAATTATCCAAGGAGCACAAAGAAATCTTATCTCTCGGCCCAAACTTTTGTATTCCTATAAAGAAAAACGAAATTGAAGATAAAGCAGCGTTTGAACGTTTAGTTTATGAACTAGTTCTAACCGATAACCGCAAGGACAATTAAAATACAAAGAAGTTTAAACTTGATCTTTTGACTATATATAGAAGTTTTGATCGTAAACCTCTAGGATTTAGTTTACTCTCTAAGAAAAATTTTGATGCACTAAAATAATTAAAATCTAATGAAAACATTTTTCTTACTAAGCCTGACAAGGGGAAAGAGATAGTGATAATGTATAAAAATGATCACTATAAAGCGGGATTAGATTTTCTTTCAGATGAAAGTAAATTTGAAAATACTGGCTAAGACAGGCATTCTTATTATAAGGTAATGGAGTCCATGGAACGATCCATGTACAAAATCTCCAAAGGGTTATTTGATACATATATAATTTCTGAGAATACTAGGAGTTTTATAGCTGAGAAACACACTAGGATTTCTAGGTTGTATTTACATCCTAAAACGCATAAGATTATAGATAATGATATTTCTGAAGTTTTCCCAATTCAGCCGATCTTGAAAAATTCGTCATGACCGCAACACAATTTAGCAAAATGGTTAATTGATATCTTAAAACCACACTTATTATGCTAAATATTTTATTAAAGATACTTTTGATTTCGTAGAAAGAGTAAGAGATTTAAACATAGAATCTAGGGAAATGATTTCATTAGACATTAGTTCTTTATTTCCGAATTTACCTATAGAGGATACCCTCACAATTATAAAATCTTTTATTAATGAAAATGAAGGTTTTGACATGAGTAGTGACGAAATAACAGATGGTTAGAACTAAATAAAATGTCTGAAACTATCAATTCTTTTACTGATGCTTACATTAGATATGTTGATGACACTTTTATTATAATGAAACCTAATGTATCTGTAGACGACTTCTTTACAAAGATGAACTCAATTCATAGAAATATTGAATTTACTATGGAAAGAGAATTTAACGGTATTTTAAGTTTCCTAGATGTCAAGCTAACCAGAAGAGAAGACGGATCAATTCTAAGAAATATTTTTTAAAGAAAAAGACTGACAAATATCTCCATTATGCCAGTTTTAGTCCAGTTTCACATAAAGTTGGCTTAGTAATTGGTCAAGGTAAGAGAATACGAAGTATTGCTAGTCTGGAAGAAATACCAAAAGAAATAGAGACGGCGAAATACAGAGGAAGGCGAGAAAACAAAAGTTTTCATGAAACTTCAAAGGTGATGGTTTTAGTAATGATGTTAGGAGAAGACTCAATAATCTCATCGATCAACATTATGACAATATACAATTGAAAATTGTATTCAAAACTCAGAGATTGTTCAGTTAAATCCATAAGGATTTACTTGACCCTCAAGAAAAGACTCTATTGATTTACAAGTTTTAGAGTGACTGTGGAGCTTCGTATATAGGGCGTACTATTACGAAGTTATCAACTAGATCTCATGATCATCTCAATAAAGATACCGCGGTGACCAGACATCTAAAACAGGAAAACCAAGCTGCTTCAATTTCTAATTTTTCCATCTTATACAAAACCCAGGGGATGACAGCACAGATGTGTGGGTGAAGGAGAAATTTTTCATCAACATGCATAAACCTAATTTGTGTGTTCGAAAAAATTATCCGTTTAATCTTCAACTACCATGGCCTATGTGAGCTTTATCACCTTTTTCTCTTCACTGTTGCTATTTATTGAAGAGTTTTTGGTGTTTTTCAGCTGACATAATATTCTTATTTCTATTCATGACCCTTATATTCTTTAACTTATACTATTTCTTTGTAAAATGTAAATTATTATTTTTCATTCAAACTTTAATTTTATCATTTTCAAAGAGAGACAACTGATGAACTTTTGGAAATGCGCATTTGGTTCTAAATATATTTTCTTACATATTTCTAAATTATGTATTTAAGTTGATTTTCGGACGTTGTTGAACATCTACGTGAATCACTCGAACATAATTTGTCCTATGAGATTATTGATACATCTCAAGATTCATCAGATTATTTCTATTGATGAAATATTTCATTTATTTTCCATTTGAAAATCTTGAATTATGAATTCCAATGTAATACCGAGCTAAAAACGATGAACATTTATGTTTAGTTAGAAGAATACTCATTTTCGAAAGATCAACACTATAATTTACCCCCCCCCCTCTTATTCACTCTTCCTTATGTATTAATTATTACCGAACAAAATGTGATGGAAACAATCTGTATAACAACCCTTTCAGGTCTAAGTCTATTTAATGAGTTCAAACATTGAATATGAATACATTTTCGAAATCAGAATGAATTATAGATGAATAATAAAACCTTTAATCATCTGGGTCTATAATTATCTTTTTCGTGTTGTTATAAGCTATTCTAAGGAGGTCTCGTCATTTCACACAAAAAGCCAATAATCTATATAGAGGGGTCACACATTTAACATTATAAAGTCTCATCCCTTGACTTTTGATTTTATCACTAAATAGAAGGTGACTCGATTTTTAGCTCATTGTGTGATTTTAATTAACATTAAAATTATGTACAATGAGTTATACTCATTGGCTATTCAAAAAAGCAAGCAAAGCAGACCGTTTCTTTTTATGATTAGAATAAAACGAGTGAAAGAGACACATGGAACACTCTTTCAGTGTTACCTAATTTGTATAATTCATTATTTCAATAAATGAAAATTTTCAAGTTCAAAAAAAAGGCCTTTACCAGAGAAGCCAGGAATAATTTCATGAATGAGACAATTAAAAATTGCATCAGATGGATAAAATTAAGATAAAAGAAATCTGATTTTAATCAATCGAGAAATGAATATAAAACTTTATAAAACATCACATAAAAAATGGTAAACTCAACTAATTTGAAACTAAAACTTGTCCAAAATTGTAAAATTCCAATCAAGTATCGGAAATACTTGGTTAAAAAATTGAGAAAGAAAAGATTGGAATGAAAATTCTATTGAACGTATGTTCTCATTTACAATTATCATTTTCAAATAGAAATATTATTAGAAAATAATTTTTGTACAAGAATAAAATTTTATTCGAATTCTATGTTCTAGAAATAAATGAATCTTCGTTGTGAGACTTGATGAATTATAAATATCAAAGAGTTGATGCATTCATCCAAACTAGTATTATAGTATTAGTAATTTACGATCTAACATGAAAATGTCTAGTATTTTGTTACCTTTCGGTCATTTTCATTATTATTCATTTTAATCTATCATCATTCATTAATTTTTATTTTTATCTTTACTTATATTTCTTCTCTCCCTGAAATCATCACATAATACATTGTGAATTATATTTTATTAACAAAGTCATTTTTTTAACCAGTTAAGAATCTATAGCTTAATTTTTCATATATATTTATCATTATTATTATATACAGGTAAAAGCTCCGATTCGTTGATGCTATGAATTATTTTTTGAATCGCATTTTGTTATATACCTTTTTGGAACCTCTCTTGAAGATAATCTTGTATTCTGATTGGTCTAATATGTATGATATATGAGTATGTATGCCTAGGTTTATTGTATCCTGAAATAATGTACATGAAATAATGAAGTAATGGTTTAGTAGAAAATACTAAATTTCTCTCCCTGAAATCATCACATAATACATTGTGAATTATATTTTATTAACAAAGTCATTTTTTTAACCAGTTAAGAATCTATAGCTTAATTATTCATATACTTATATATTCATATATTTATATATATATATTTATCATTATCATTTATCATTAGGTATGTCTTTTTTTTGTTATTTAGTTTATAAATCGGGTCTTAATTTCTTCAATGAATTCTTTCAGATTTTTTCTTTTTAAAGAGGTAGGTAGTTTTTCAAAGTTCTTTTTAAATCGATCAAATATAGCTAGATTTTTTAATTTCCCTTCGATTCTGTAGCGTTCTCTAAGTCTGGGAATTCTTTGGGGCTTCAGGGATTTTCTAATTAATATAAGACTTTTAATATCTCTTCGATTCTGATAGATTCTGAAGGTTGACCAAATTGTTTTCTGTACTGGGCAGATAGTTTATTTCGAAAAGTTCTAGCAACTTTCTGAAACTTCTTGGACCATTCAGTTTTTCCGGCAACTTCAGCATACTGTTCCAAGCAAACCCAAGCGATTCACGTGCAACAAGATCTGATGTATTAGACAGTTGGGTATCAAGGGGAAAAAACGTTTTACACAAAAAAGTAAGCTCAAAAAATTGCTAATTCGCTGAACGATTCTCCTTTAGCTAGCTCCACTCAAAAGACAGTTACAAGTGAATCCAATGAGCAATTAGTCGAAGCAAATCCCCAATTCACTGAGCTTCTGTCAAGTGTTCCTACAGCAACTACAGATGAGAACAATCCTGCTATCCAATACAAGTCAACTGAAATTGATAATCCAATTAGTTTTCAATCTGCAATTAGTCTTGAAATTGTACCCGCTTCATGCCCAGTAATAACTGAAGCTAAGGGTGAAAATGCAAATCAGGAAAAGTCAACGGAAGTTGATAATCAAATTAATACTCAACCTGTAATAACCACTGAATCCGAAAAGTGTGCAATTAAAAAACGAGGAGTCAAAAGAAAAAGATTTAGCGGGCAGTTACAACTAGATCCCTTTCTCAAGAAAAGACAATGAGCCCAGTAAAACCTTACCCCTCCTCCCTGTGATATTCTTTTAATTCCCATTTGTCCAATCAGAGGATTTTTAATTTTTCATTATTGTATGTATAAATATCAAGCCGGTGTAAGAGTCTGATGAGAACCGGTGAAACAAAAGCTTTATTACTCATTATTCACTCGTCTTCAAAATCCTCTAAGAAATGAATATTTCTACTAATTCAGATAAAATTAAATTCAACTATTACACTATCTAGTATTCCAAGGAAAATTTTCTGGGCCATTGGTAAAGGACTGAAAAAAGTTTTGAATTTTTTCATTTTTTTCAATTCTCGAACAAATTTCACTATTATTAGATTTATTTTAGTTGTAATAATAGAAAGTAAATTCCCCTCAAAAATAATGACTCTGAACATACACAATAACTTTCTCAAAATATAAATCAAATGTACAGTTTTTTCGGTATTTGGAAGATTAATAATTTTCTGCAAGTGATTTATTATTAGAGTCTTTTAATTTGCATCAATAACATATAATTAAAATTAGATAGAAGGTGTATAAATTTACAAAATTTCAAATTACAGCTGCATTTTTTCAAATCATAGTAACCACATTATGATTTAACTATTCGATGGATATAATCAAGCTGTAAATAAATAGATAAAAATTAAAGTTTTGTTAATTATTTCACCTGAAAAGATAATTTCCTGTATAATATATTAGAATTGGTTCTTTTTCTATTATCGTTATATTCTAGCCAATAGGATTCAAGGTCATTTCAAGGTCACACAGATTGTGCGGTTATTTCTATCATTCCTGTATTTATCAACAGATTTTATCTATTTATTGTTTCTATTGATTAAAATTTGGTCTTATATTCAATTTTCTTCCTTAATTATCTCATAACTAATATTTAAAGGGGTTGATTCCTAGTGATAATATTGTCTAATAAATTATTAAAATCTTTATAAGGAAAGTAAAAATGTATTGAACATCTGTGTACATAAATAAATAATTATAATAAATAATCTGACATTTCTCCTCTAAGATCTATAATTTTCTGGAGCCGACGAGGAATTGATAAAATACAATTATTGATGGCTTCAATTCAAGGAAATTTGTCAATCTCTGAACTTTTTCGTTAATACCGTTAGGGGAATCGTCACCGGAAACTTTATACCTTGAGAAATAAACTTGAGTCAAGCTAATTTTACTAATATGTTTTTTCTTACCAAAATCGTTTCATTATTCCAAAAACATTTTCAATGGCATTAATATCAGGGCTTGACGTTGATCCTAGCTCTTCTTAAACAAGCTTTGACATGACCTGCATCATGAACTGGTCCATAAGCACATCAAGCCATTCCCTTCTGAATCCATCATATGATCTGAATTTCTGATTGTAGAGTTGGATAAATTTTCTTCCATCAATATTACCAGATGCTGGGGTTAGTTTTATTCCATTGTCATACTTAATACTTGCAAAAAACATAACCTTCTTTGGAAACTTCTTTCCGGATGGGTCTCGTTCTTGACATAGTCAAATCATCACATAAAAGGACTCTTCCCCATCCTGAGAACTTTTGGTTTGAGAAAGTTACTTTATCAGTGAAATGCATTCCGAGCCAATATTCAAGTGGCTTATCAATGTTGTTCAAGGCGAATTCCAACCTCTCTCTTTTATGTCGTACAGTAAGATTGGGAACTTGTCTTGCATTCACTTGGATTATTCCTATTCTTGTCATTGTCGTATGGAAAGTTCTATTTATTTATTGAATTAGAATAGGTGACATCAGGATAGTAAGTCTTTTGTATGGACTGAATGGTTTCAGTATGATTCCTCTTCACAATAGATTTTAGTCGTATAGCCTCTTGAAGGGAAAACTTTTTCGGCCAACCAGAGACTGGAGCACGAAGAGTGTGCTTGTCTTTTTTAATTCTGCTAACAGTTTTTAGAGATACCGCACAATGATTCGCTATCTCTTTCAAAGTGAGATTTGATTGGAGGAGGTTTTGGATAACAGGTTTTTCATCTTCATTTACTCTTTTCATATTTTGAATTCAAATATATCTTATGAAGATATCTACTATTTTTAATATTGATTGAATAAACAAATTACCACTATATTCTTTGATGTTGTTTAAAAGATATTAGCACATTTTTGATTTTAGTGTAAAATGACTCCAACTCGTATATCCTCTCCTAATGAATAGTTCAAGCTTTTCACATGACAAAAGAAACATTTAGCAATTATCAACTTCATGAGTAACAACTTTTGATTCGTATTTTACTTATTAAGTGAAATATGAAAGTGTCAAAAAATACATGATTTTTAATTGCTTAGGATGTGATCAAATCAAGATATGATTAGTTAATCTGAATATCTTATATTTTTAGAGTAATAAACCCATATATATATGAGTATAGTTATGATATTCCATGAGATGATGAATAAGATAAAAGGACTTTCTGATACAACTGTATCTCGGAATTTATAGGTCGAAGCTCAAAATGGTCAAGCATGGGATTGTAGCAAATTTTCTGCTCTTCAAAATAGTATGTCTTATACGAATAATAAAAAAAAACGTTATAGGATAAAATTTGACTCATTTTTTTCGTACTAAATGTCAAATTACTCGAAAACTCCACGTTGAAAAAAGTTTTTTTTGATATTTCTTACTTTCACATTAAACTCTACCCACCCTCCAAATTTTTTGACACCTACCATTTTTGCGTGATTGTATACATAAATATAATAATACAAGTGAAAACCTTATTTATGGAGTGTAAAACTACACCTCCATTCATCTGTGTACATATATGTATTTTCACAGTTTTTTTAATGAATAAATAACTTGCCATTGTACTTTGAAGTAGGTCTATTAGAGTCCTGGTATAAATTTTTGTCTAAAAATTTCAAAAGATTGAGATTTTCAGATCAATCGATAGAGAATTAAACTCTGATCAGAATGGTATCGTATATTGAGGAGGGGGTCGATTTTTATAACCTTAGGATCAGATTAAAGTTGACCCAAATAATTTTTATACATTTTTTATGAATGTCGATTTTAGTGTCAAATGAAAGAGGATAATTACAGGTGACTAATCCATTATTCAATATAATCACATCTTTTCTTAACTTGTAACAGTTTCTAAAATACAAAAAAATCGATATAGGTTTTTTCTTGATTTTCTTCACTAGATTTTGTGTATGAAAATGTTTTGTGAACATCGCTCCCCAAAGAATATAAAATAAACCTTGAAATGGAAAAATTATTTTGTCCCCCTTACCATGTAAAAGATAGTGAAATATTAATTCAGTCTACAATTATAAGTAGAATTACATGAGTAGCATTCAGTCACACGTTATCTATGTATGGAATATTGGTTCCTTATTGCACCTGTATGACTAATTAAAAATCAACGAAAAATTATTTTTTCCCTCTTACCATGTAAAAGATAGTGAAATATTAATTTAGTCTTTAATTATTAAGTAGCATTCAGTCACACTTTTTCTATGTATGGTTTCCACTTGGTTCTTTATTACACTTGTATGACTAATAAAAATTTATAACGAATTTCATCGTTATTAATTTTCTGTCTTACTTATTGGGGCTAATATTTAATAAAACTTTGAGAACTCATAGCTTTTTTGTTATACGAAATAGAAATATGATTTTTTCAGAAAGCTGAAGCAAAAGTCAAAGAAAGGCTTTGGAAAAATTAAATTTTTATTTTGTCAAGAAATATGTATCTACTTAAAATTATGTCGATGAAATAAAAATATATTTTCTGGTGTTTGGGCCATTCAATTCAATCTAGTGAGCTTTGATTTTATGAAGAAAAAATAATTTTAAAAGGGATTAGTGTATCTACACGAGCACGCGTGAGAATGTCAATCCTCATAACAAGCCATTTTTGTGTAAAAAAATAAGGGATCTCAAAGACGAATGAAAATTAAAAACTCTTTTCTTCCTAAGGATAGATTGATGTGAATTTCGAATTGCTTTAACTTACTAGTCTTGAAATATTTTTTTTCCAAATTAAGCTAGCAGTTATAACTTTTTATTCTCTTTCGATTGATGGTAAACATAAAACGAATGAGACATATTTGAAGGAATAAAATCATCTCTCTTGATATAAACGTTAACTCAGTAAAAAATATATAGAACGGTTGAGCACAAATATGAGGGGCAATTACAGGATTTCCAGAAAAATTGAAGTTATTTCAAGCTCACTAGATTGAATTGAATGGCTCAAACACCAGAAAATATATTTTTATTTCATCGACATACTTTTAAGTATATACATATTTCTTTATTTCGAAACTCCAGAAACTCTCATACTTTTTTTAGGAAGATTAGTGTATCTGGTATTTTGTTTCTTTAATAACTAATAAATGAGACTGAAAAATTTTGACTCAATATCTTCTGTTGAGGATTTGTTTCAATAGATAATCAGTAATTTGATTAAATTTGATCTATTATTCTTACCTTAATTATTGACATGATTCGTGGAAAATCTGGTAGTAATAAAGTCGTCCATGATGAAATCAAGGAATTAAGTCTTACCACTAGCATGACTTCAAGTCAGCAAGCTCAAAATAAAATAATTGAATAATATCCTTCATTTAATAATTGATTTAGTTTGCTTTTTTCATCGAAGAGCCTAATCACACATTCGTAGAGTTAGTTCTAAGAGAAGCATTTCTTTATCTTCTTAGTTATAGTCGGTTATTTTTCTTTTTCTCGGTGCGTTTCTTGGGGTTTTGAATTGATTGTGATAACTTTCTTTTCTTAATTTAACTGTGTTTTTTTATTGTTGCTATTAAGTTTTCCCTGGTTGCCTATAAAGATTTTCAAAGTTTAAGGGGAGGCTTTTTCTTGAAATGCTCTCAAATGTTATCTTACTGTAGTTGTCCCAGTGTAAAGGTGTCCATTCATCCTTTCTTCGAGTCCATGAGTTCAGAATAATCTGAATTCAAAATGATAATTTCTTGAAAAACTAATTAATCGATATATTTCAAGGCTTTCAAAGAAAACATGAGAGAACAACATTTTTGACTCTATATGCTTGATTCACTAGTTTTATGTTAATATAAAGATGAGAAATTAAGCTTACTAATGAGATAAGTTTTTTCTATATCGTCATGGAAAATCATTATTATCTTTACTCTTTAATTAAAAACCTAAAATATGAAATTACTTTACCAATACAAACATGTTCATTTTTTCGAAGCTAAAAATTATAATTACTTTGAAATCTTATCACTATTCTTTAACTTCTTCTCTATATTTGTTTGAGTGAGCTGAATTGTCTAGTATCGCATATTCAGTTTCATCTAGATGTCCTCTGAAAGAAAATCAGTTAAACAATATTTTGAAAAAGAGCTAGTTGAATTAAAATTTACTCTTTAATTCTTTGACTTGAAAAGTAAAATAGTTTTAATCTAAAGAAGACTTCATTCTGTATCCTAGGTAAGATATGCATTATATTGATTCATATTTTAATCTGTAAAAAAATGTGGAAAAATAAAATTTGAGACTAATATATTGCATATTTGAGATCTTTGATTAATAGTACTTGTAAATTTGTTATTATGATTCGAAATTTTGGGGGTAGACATGAAAAATTTTAACTTGGAAAAATTTTGGGCAGAAAAATTTTAGTAGCTATTCTAGACCATTACCCTTTATATCAAAATATATCTTAAATTCGTTATTGTATATTAAATTTTGAGTAAATTGAATACAGATACGAAACGTATTTGTGTGGAATAGAATTACACTTCCATTAATTTGTGAACTGAATACCGTAAATAATATAAAATTAAACCTTGAAATGGAAAAACTAATGTGTCCTCCTCACCATGTAAAATATTAAGGAATATTAGTTGTTTTAGTTGAGGAAAGTAAACACCTGAAGATGAGGTTAAATACAAATTATATATTATACCAGATTTTATCCATTTAAAATTCTTAATACAGTAAAAAATTTTTTAAGGTAACAAATTTTCCTGGGTGCTCCTAAAATAGGACCGTAACCTTTTGATATCTGTTTACATAATTATTTTATCATGTCAATGTGTATAGGCAAATACAAATTTAATTCAAAGACATGGGGAAGCGTAAATTTTTGTCTATCTAACCATGTCTACACTATAGAGTTGACTATCGTACAGTTAATTCAAAATTTGGAATTTCGAAATCTTATTTCTATAAATTAAAATCGAGTCATGCCTGCCGAGTCAAGTTTGCCCAGCCAAGATGTCCTAAATACGTTGTGATCGAGGAAGAGTTGAAGCTTTACTGCTCAAGTGTTGAAGTAACGAAGTCAATGATCAAAACAGAAGCCAAATCAATTGCAAACCGTTTAGAATATGATGAATTTCAATGCTCCAGATCTTTTGTGGACGATTTTATTAAACGTAACAGAATTCGTGTGATGGAAGAAATCTCATTGGAACTCCCAATGCCCCAAGAAAATTTTTTCATTATAGATTTCACTAGACTTTCAATTGGTTTCGGTAAAGTTCAACAAGGCTTAGGATATCTTAAAGTCTATGAGGCAGATCTACACTTGGTTACTATCCTGACTAATCATGCCATAGAAAAATACATGAGAATGATAACTCCAATGAAAAATTTGGGTAAGATTCTTGACAATTGCTTTTAAACTTAATTAACGAAATTGACATTCTAGGAAATTTCAACAACCCAGTTGTAGACCTGCTTCGTATATCGAGTGGAGAAAAAATTGAAGATTTGGTTTATGAAGCCACAAGAAGAATTCCACCGAACTCTAAGGTTCTAATCAGAAATTGCCCTACTGGCCAGAGAATAGTCGGAATAAGCTACAGAGAGCGCCGGGAACTTCAATGGGAATTCGTCAAGAACTGCTCTTTGATATCCAAATTGAAGAAGAGATATTTTGACAGGAGACATGAAAAGATCAGGGCTCTTGAACGTCAAGGTGAAATCTCTTTCTCTGCTGCTGAGGACCTTTCCTTTTTGTGTGATGCTTGGCATAGTATCAATTGCGAGGATGTTGCTGATTGTTGCACAATTGTCAAAGAAATCGAGTCCCAGTAATTACAGACGATATGGATGAGATTAGTCGTAATTTCGATGTTTGCATGAACTTTTTCAGAGAACGGGGTGATAAGGAGAATGTTATTCTCAAGAGCCTTATCAAAGATGTTAAACAGAGTTTTCATTAAAATTTTGATT
>SSNU01000021.1:184390-339857 GCA_012064415.1 Gyrodactylus bullatarudis | reverse complement strand
CTATTTAGTTACTACGTGGTTACTAAAATTGTCAATAACACTTTAGTGAACCATAAGTCATGTTTTTGAGCCGAAATTGATGAAACAAATTACATATTCGAAATCAGCGTAAAATTTTGAACAAAAACACGCTTATTTTTTTCCAACTCTAAAAAAAATTTTTTTTTTTTCGAGCAGTGTATTGAACATTTTTCACAATTAACAAAAGTAGAAAACTAATATGCCAAAGTGTTTGTAATAATGAATAGAGATTATTCTGTCTGAGAATGAGTACTCTCATTATTGTTATTCAAATAACACAAACATTTATCATTAAATTCTAAATAATTTATACCTCTATTCGAAAATACAGCAGATAATTTGAGTTAGTATTTCTTTTATCGTTTAAACTTCTCTTTATCTTCTTTAAACTTCATCATGAGCTTATGAATTAAATACTGAATCACTCAGTTACAATAAATCATATATATGAATGGATAATTTTTAGAAAAAAATCATGGACCTCCGGAGAAACAAGCTTCGGAAAAGAAACATTTGCATCATCATAGTGAGCTAAATATTTTAATAAAAATATCGACTGTATATAATTCTATTGCAAGGTCATAAATGTAAGGTTCAATTTTTAGTTTAAATAGCTTGAAGTACACTTCGCGAGGGGTAAGCCTTAAAATTTGATCTAAAAACTCGATAGTTGGAGAATTTGAGAGTATGAAGCCCGAAATAGTATAAAACTCAGGTGGATCCCAACACAACAGTTTGCTTTATTTAAAAAAATATTTCTAATATTACTAAATTTAATTTATATCAGGAGAATTGCTGATGAGAAAAAACATTTTGTCAAAAAGAGGTAAGATTTATGTTTTTATCATTTATATAAAATAATAATATATATGGATGCCTATGGAAATCTTCTAAGCAAATATATTGTTTTTATAATACAGTATTTTTTAATTAGAAAAATAAATACTAGATTTTATTGTCCTATTATCTATAATAACATTCCTAAAACGTTATATAACCCTCAGGAAGAAGAAAAATATTACAAAAATTAAAAAATCGTAAGCTTTTCATATTCGTTAGAGTTGAAAAGATAAACCAAATAACCTAATTAACAAAGTTAAATCGACAGATAAGGTAATATAGCTAAGAATTATAGCTATATTTCTAGAATTACTATAGTAATCGATTTGAATAGGTAAATCATTTTAAAAATTATTTCATCTTTAACATGAAACATAGGTATGGAATGATAATTTACTTAATTTTAATTTCAAACAAAAAAATGTTATTATTTACGATAATAGGTTTTAAATAAAAATTTATTGTGAATTTACCAAAGAAATCTTACATAAACTACTTTTAAGTAAACAGAATAAGATAAAAAATAAATAAAATTGCTGGAAATAATAAATCCGAAGGAATAGTTAGAATGTCAACTCAAATAATTTAAAATCATCATTTTCCAGGAATTCCTTCATGATTAGATAATTTCAAGAAATTTTAATTCTTTTCAAATAAATTTATTCTAAACAATATTCGATTTCATTTTCGCAGCTGTTAGATAAAAGTATTTCAGAGATTTTACAAAATGATAAAATTAAAATCCAACATGAATAAAATATCTAACAGGAAATTCCACAAAGTATCATGCCATCCGATTGGTCTACAAAATACAGATTCAGCGGCGACTAAAAATATTTAGAAGATGGTTATTTTAAATTGCTAAGAGAATTTAATTATTAAAAATATTTTTCATTTTTGGGATTAATCCTATGAATAGAGGGCTATGGATATGATAATTACAATCAATGGAGCCGTAAAAATTTTGGATATTCTCAAATACCATAATTAATTTCTGCTACCAAGTCAAACTATATTTAAATGAGCTTATTGTAAACTATACTATATTGAATCTATACAAGTAGAAAAATCTATACCTTTCGCATGTCATGTGTCAAGCTTTTACTTTTTAAATGCATGCACTAAATCTTTTTTAACCCTTTCGATACGAATAAAGCTGAACGAATAAAGTTTCAGGCTTAATTCTCTCACAGAATTACCTAAAATGTGATGATAAAAAAAATTTACTGGGACAAAATTTTTTTTCTTACACTTAATTTCATCAGGATGTTATTTATATTGAAATTCCCATCTACTGGTGAGTAATTTAGAGTGAAACTTTGCCAACGAAGGGATTTATTTGAAAGTTAATTGTTTCAAAGACTCAATAAATGTCAAAAAGGATATCTTTTAAATTTCATTCTATCTTATTACAAAATAACCTAGATATTGATACAACACATATGTTCTGCTTTACAATTTTCATTTTCATATAAAAAAGTTGATAGAAATTGATCTTCTCAAAAAATATGTATAATAATTTAATATTTATAACTCTATGTTTTTATATAAGAATAATAAAATAAATGTATCTTGTTAATATGTTTTTTTCTTTTTCTTTCTTTCGTTGATAAAGAGTTGGTACATATATGATAACTAGTATCAAAGCATTTGTAATTTACGGTCAGGCATTATACCCTATGAAGATAAATAGTATTTTGTAACAATCTGTTCATTAGTTTCTCTTCATTTATATTGTTTCTCTTCTTGAAACAATCAATTTATATCAGTTAATCGTTCATTATGAATTACATTTAATCTACATGTCCCTTTTTTGTATACAATAAGAATACCTTCATAAAGTCATTTTTGATACATTTGTGTATTTGTATACATCTGCTGACAAAAGACCTATAGATTTCCTTATAATGTTCTGTAAAATCAAGAAAATTATTGTATTTAACTCCTAAATCACGAACTGTGAATTTGGGGTTTATAATTTTATCATTAATACATATATTATTGTTGATAGGAGTTGTTTTGAAAGGAGTCATGTAGAATGTTTTAGTTTCATTTATGCTAAGCCCCAGAGTTAACAGATCATTTGTAAGGGATTTTAATGACGAGTTTATAAAATTTATATCGATAAAATCATCAAAACTGAAAACTATTTTCAAATCATCAGCATATTTAAAAATCTTAGCTCCGTCAACATTGATTTTTGAGAATACAATATTGAACAGTAGAGGTCCAACTCTAGAGCCTTGTGGAACTCCAGAAGTAATTAGTTTGGGAGTAGAATCTTTGTTTTCATGAGAAACAAATTGCCTACGTTTAGTAAGTTATTGTATTAACATATTAAGAAGATATGAGTATATGCCATATTCATGACATATTTCAATGATTTTATGAATATAAATCTTGTCGAAAGCTTTAGATAAATCAATGTAGATGACAATGGATTTCTTTTTTTCTTTCTCGAGAAGTGAGACATAGTTTAGAAAATCAAATATATTTGTTTCGCATGATTTTCGATTAACTATTTAGCTTCTACGGAAACTAATCTTATTATATCTGAACATTGATAAGTTTAATAATTTCGATCAAAAAGAATCATGAATTAAGGAATTCTACTTCCTTCGGTAAAAGTTCAAATATCTATGGCATTCTTATGCCTGGCTAGCAAAAATATAGCATGATAGCAAACTAAGATAGTTTGTGATATACTATCGCAAAATAATCATGAAAAAATGTTCCAAAATAATTGAAAAAAGTCATATATGACCTCTGGTATCGAAAGGGTTTGATATAATTGGAGAATTCGACATTAACACGAATAACTTTTATTAAGTATTTACTATAAATAGGTTTAATATCTTGAGTATCTAGAGGATAATATCGTGTTGTATCTCTTGAATTCGAATTTAATCCACCGCTTCCTCCACCACGACTATTGAAACCATTTCTTCTTGGTATATTTTGTTTAACTAAAGGAATAAATATAATTATAAATTCAAGGGTTATATCATTTCTCCCCTTTTTAGAAGAATTTAAAATTCTTATCACTTATAGTCTTAAATAGCTTTGATAGTTTTTGTCATTAGATAATTTTAGAATCATACGTTAGTTAGTTTATACTAATGTAAAGTTAATAATTGAAGTTTTGTGAATAAAAATATTTTGGATTTCTATGTGTTCTACGATCTGACATCCTAGGAGATCTTTTTTCTTTACTCTCATTATCTTTCTGACTCTTTGATGTTAATTTAGTATTATCAACATTTTTCTGAGTCTTTGATGTTACCTCAGATTTCCTTCTTTTTGTAGATTGAATATTCTTCTTCATATTTCCAATTTTCTCTTAATTTTATTTGATTTTCATGACTTATTTTGACATCGTTTCTTTCATTCTTTATTTCATATATCATTCCATCAGTTTTTATGATTACACCTTTCTTCCATTTATCATATGCCATATGCTAAGTACCAGATTTCATCATATATATTAAATTTTGAAGATTTAAGTTTTTTCTTTTGAGGTGGTTTTAACAATTCTAAGTCATTTCTTATCTTCCTTCCATACATTACTTCGGAGGGTGACTTATTATATAAATATTTTCTTGGAGTACTTCTGTATACCTCCAAATAAATATTCAGTTCAGTAAATATATTTTTAGAGTCCATTTTCTTGAAGGCTCTTTTAACAGTATCAACATATCTTTCTGCTAACCCATTGCTTTGTTGGAGGTAAGGGGGTGATTTTAAGGGATTTATGCTTTTGCTTTTACACCACTCTTCGAACTCGGTTCTAAATTGTGGTCCATTGTCAGACACTATAATTTCAGATCTGCCTCTACTTGCTATTAGTTTATCTAAAATTATTATAACATCTGATGTTTCAGTTCTTTTCATCAGTTCAACTTCTAACCATCTACTGTAACTGTATATTATAACGAGAATGTGGAAACCATAAATGGGACCTGAAAAGGATACGTTGATTTTTTTCAAGTTTTTCAAGGATTTTGTATACATTCGTACATGATTTGGTCACATTTTCGGCTATTATACGTATTATCTAGCTCTTTGGATCATTCGGCTGGTACCCTGATGTCCTGAATGTATTTTTCTAAGTAATTTGGGGATGAGGTTTTTAGGACATACTAACCTATCTCAAAACATTAGACAATCTTCTATTACCGATAATTCATCTCTTCGGCTATGAAATTGTTTCAGATTCTTGTCAGTTATCTTTTTAGTCCAACCATATCGTAAGTATTCCTTTACTTTCCTTAGTAAGTCATCATTTTTAGTATTTTCTTGTAATTCCTTAAAAGTAACTGGTAACTCTTTTACGTGAGTTTGAAACACACTCATAGTTTCTATCTCTAAGTGATTTATATTCGCAAGGACAATGTCTTCAGATTTATCTTTAGATTCTTCTATTAACCTAGATAGAGCATCAGCCATTCCGAATTTTTTAGTACCTATATGTTCTATTACAAAATCGAAGTTTGCTAGAATGAGTCCCCATCTTTGTAATCTGAAAGATGTATATTGAGCAATATCATTAGGTTTAAAAATATTCAGTAAAGGTTTATGATCAGTTTGGAGAATAAATTTACCACCTGCTAGGAATTTGGAGAATCTTTGCATAGCGGTAACTAATGCAAACCCTTCTTTCTCTATCTGACTATATTTCCTTTGAGAAGAATTTAAGGTTTGGTGCATATGGAAAACTGGTGAGATTATTCCTTCTTCATCTTTTGGCATAAGGACTCCACCTATAGCATAGTCTTTGGCATCAGCTGCCAGAATAGTAGTATAATTTAAGTTAAAATGTGATATTAGCTGATATAAGATCTTTTATGGCCCAGAAAGCCTCTTTGTTAAAGTTGAATTTTGAGTCTTTATGTAGGAGTTTTGTTAGTGTCGGTGAATACTTATAAGTCTCAGGCATGTATGGGCTGTAATAAGTTACCATGCCCATAAAGGTCATTAAATCTTTAAGATTTTTAGGAATTTTCATGCGTTTAAAAACTTCTACTTTCATAGGATCTGGACGGCGACGACCTTTAGAATCAATGATGTGACCCAAAAGTTTAATTTCAGTTTGAAAAAATTTAGATTTTCCTAAGTTTGCTTTCTACCCGAATTTGTTCAATCTAGTGAAGAGTTCGATTAATATTTTTTCTAACTCTTCTTCTGTTTCGGCAAATCCGAGGATGTCATCCATATATGTCTTTATGTTACGCATATTTACCGTAACCTTATCTAGGATATGTTGGCATATTGCTGGAGCTGTCTTTACTCCATAACATAATCTAGAGAACCGGTACAATCCCAAATGAGTATTAATTGTCATAATAGGTTTACTATTCTCTTCTAGAGGAATTTGTAGAAATGCTTCCGTCAAATCAACTACGAAGAAGAATTTCCCTCCTGATAACGTTGCTAGGACATCTTCCATATTTTTCTTTTAAACGAATAACTTTTATTAAGTATTTACTATAAATAGGTTTAATATCTTGAGTATCTGGAGTTAGGATAATATCGTGTTGTATCTCTTGAATTCGAATTGAATCCACCGCGTCCTCTTCTTGGTATATTTTGTTTAACTAAAGGAATAATTATAAATTCAAGGGTTATATCAGGGTTCAATTTATTTAAAAAAATATATTTTATCTTAGGCTTGATTAGTTTCTAAATAGACTTATAAAATCAAAATGTGTTCTAATACCATAAAAGGATTAAAATGGGCCTGAGAAGTTTTTCAGCGAAGTTTTTCCCAAAATTATTTCATGTATAAATATTTATGTATAAAGCTTTATTCACCAAAACAAATCTTCCGTTTGTTCTTAACTCCAGGTCAGCAGCCCAAAAATAATAATGAGTTACTAAAATGATATGTGATAGAAATAACCCAGTGGGACTTTAAGGGATAATGTACTGCATTGGTCTTTCTTATCGGGAAATTTTAATGAATATTGATATAGGTAGACAGACTTTAGAACGGTAATATTGTCGAACTTCATCTAAGATATTACTATTCTGATTTGGATTCATTAGGAAGATTAGAAAACAAGCGAATAATAAGTGATAAACGTTTTATTTCGCCGGGTCTCTTCAGAATCAACCCCGGTGTAAATTTTAAATTTTTTCAATACAATATTTTCTGCTCTTCCATTGGTTAAAGAGATCCCTCAATTTGGGATGCGGGAGAGCACTGGCAATCCTTACTTCTGCCTCTTTAGTAGATTAGGGCCTTTCAAGAATTCATCCATTAGTAACTGGCCACTGTTTCTCTTCCGTTTTCGCTTAATTGAGGGTTTATTGGTCAAATCTACCCTAGTGTTAATTGCAGGTTGGCTTTTGATTTGATTATCAACTACTGTTGACTTCTCGGATTTTTCACATTTTGCCAACTCAACGCTTGTTGCTAGGACTGAACTCTGCACTTGTGTGTGGTGATTATTGGCTACAGCCAACTTCTCTTAGTTTTCAACTTGATTCACACTTGTGTTTTGAGTTGAACTGAACTTTAATGGGGGTAGGGGCTTGAGAATTTTCTCGATTTTTGGCTATTTGTTTCCCTTTGATAAACCTATCTCTGCCTGTTATGCCGAGGTTCGATGCAATAACTTTCTGTACACAAAGATCAGGTTTGAGCTTTGATATGAAATGATCTTCCGCACTTGATAAATCTTTTTCCCTCGCACGACAAGATAAGCTTTGGTTGACTTGGTACAGGATGGTAAAACTTTCCTCATTCGATAGATGTTCAGTCTCATGGAGGTGATTCTGCACTGCGCTGTTGTGTTTGGGCCTAAGATGTTCCTTTACTCTCTCGCCTGAAGTTCTCGATGTTTGGCCGACATACTTTGGACCACATGAACAGGTGAAAAGATCAATAACTCCTTTTTTCTTCAGCTTCGGAATTGGATCCTTGTTCTGTCCGTTCAAGAGTTTGGTAGTCTTTTGTATGATTTGGAGCCTTCTTCCTGGGAACGTCTGCTTTGTTATGTGGGCCAATTTGCTGTTTAGGATCGTTTTGCAGGTATCTCCTTTGAAAGGAAATTTTAAATAAATGTGCTCCTCTTCATTTTCAGGCTCTTTACATCCTGGTCTTGCATGGGCGTGCTTCTCTATGAATGATTCAGGGTAACCATCTCTCATTAAAAGGGACTTGAGTTCATTTCTTTCTTCCTTCAAAAATTCTGCTGAAACTAAGCGCTCGATATTTAGGTATTCATTCCTCACAACGCCTTTATTGTATTCTTTAGGGGAACTGTGAGGGGGCATTCTTTTTCCGATAAATTTTTGTCTTGGCAATTTTTCCTTCCCGAATGACTTCTAATTGTAGAAAGCTTAGAGTTTCATTATTCTCACATTCATGAGTGAATTCAATGTCCACATGTATACTGTTTAGATCTCTGGAAACATCTTTTATGTTGCATTCTTCGTTGATCAAAAGAAACGTGTCATCTAGATATCTAATGTACAGGCGGGAGCTGTCAATTATGGGTTTCATTGAGGTATGCTCAAGTGAGGCCAGACAAATGTCAGTTATCAGAGGACCAATTGGGCTTCCCATCGCCACGCCATCTATCTGTTTGTAGTACATCCCTCCGAACTCCGAAGTCCATATTTTTTACCGTCATGAATATTAGATCGCACATGCTATCAAATAGACAGACTTTATCTGATTACTTTTGTGTATTTCTGTCTCTATTACACGAGGCATCAATCACCAAAGAGAAAATCGGAGCAATAGTAAAAATTTCAAGATGTAAATACAACAGAGGAAGAATACTGCGCAATGAATGGATAATTGGAGCTTTTGACAAGGAGACAAAGTAAAATTGGAGATTGTTCTAAACCGTAATGAAAATGTAATTGAAAAGTTTATAACTGATGATATTCATGCTGGCACTACCTTGATTACGGATGAATGGGCAGGTTATTCTGATCGTGCAACTGCTGGTCTTTGGCATCTTACCATAAATCATAACGAATATTATGCTCATCTTCGAGATCCTAAAATTCATATGAATACTATTGAAAGGTTTTGAAAGAGTCTAAAAGAAAACATACCAAAAACACTTGCTATGAGTCGGACTTGTAAATTTTCAATAATTAAATATTTATTAGTTATAAAATCTATTAATGCATTTAAGTTTCCGTCATAGTAACAGGCTGAATACAATATAATCGATATTTTTAAAAATAAAGTGGTCCATTTCGAAACTAATAATAGACAAGGGGGATTTTGTCTGTAACTGATTTAGACCATTATCGGCTTATTTATATGTCTCACCGTAAATTTTTAAGGTCAAACGTTAAACTCACTCTGATTGGTTTAAATTTTTAAACTAATTTTTCTAACTTCCTACGTACATTGTGTCTACTACACTAGTGACAGATGGCAAAACATGATGAGAATTTAAGAAAAAAAGTTTCGAACCTGTATAGAAATCGCGGTAACTGGAGAGAATATGCCAAGATTTTTCATATTCCTCAGCTTACCGTTGAATTCGAACTGAAAATGATTTACCTCTAGCAAGAAGAAGAGCAAATTTTTCAAAGAAGACTCAGGTTAAGCTTCAGAATCTTATTGCTTTTATTGAAGAAAATCTAACAGCAACACTTGAAGAATGTTGTCTTCACCACGAGAGATATTTCAATGAGTCACTGTCAATTTCAAGTGTTAGTATGTTGGCTAATTGGACAATTCTCCATATTTAGATAATGCAAAATATTCCTATGAATGTAAATACATGATAATTTTAGAAATTTGGGCTGGACATATCCCCAGCAAAAATTTTTCAATGTGCCGTACATTGAAAATAATATTCCCTATAACAATGATTAACATGATTCAATATATTGTTCTCAAATTGAAATATAAACTTTATTTTTGATTTGAGTTCATCTTTTAGTCACAGTACTGTTAATTAATCCGTCATACCATTAATTATACATCAGGATGGACTGTTGTGCATATACTTCTAATAATTACACTAAATTTATACTTCATTTTGTATCTTTATGATGAAAACAATTATCTAGCAGTTTGTTCAACATTTTCTCTCAAAATTACATGCAAAAGTCATAGTAAGCGGATGCTAAATTCATAAAAGGAGAATTAAAGAAGAAAAGAAGAATATTAACTTTCGATTTCACTATTTTGATCTTAAGAAAAAAGAAATAGATCTTCTTTAGAGCTAGCGAAAAGTTTTCGGGTAAGTTTTTTTCCATCTAAGGTTCTAAGAAGAAAGTTCACTTTTTATCTTTGAATAGAAGTTATACCGTTCAAAAATATTTATCTGAAAATAATAATAATTTTATAATTTGAAATATCAATTAGCCTTGGTGACAAATTTTAAACTCATTAACTCAAAAATCCAATGGGATTATAACCAATCAGAGGAACTTGTACATATTCTTTATTTTTCTCTATAAATATTGAGCCGGTGTAATAGTCTGACGAGATCCGGTGAAATATAAGCTTTATCACTAATTATTCACTTGACTTCAAATTCCTCTAGATGATTCCTTCATCGCCACCAAATCTTAAAATAGATTAAGACTGGGAAAAGATTAAAAATTTGGCCTACTCTTAATAATTTGTCCTGAACATGGGTTCTAGCTCTATATCAAAAATACGATAAATTCGACCATTTTTGATAATGAAAAAATCAAAATTTCTAATAGCCTAGAATATTAGGTAGTTTAATAGCTTTTTTTCAAATATTTATTGTACTTTAGAAAAAACTGGAGTAAATATTGAGACAAATGCACATTTTCCCATTAATATTTTTCCTTTTCAAATTGTAAGTTAATATGAACACAATTTCAATAACGAGCGCCTCAGAAAATGCTATTTTTTAAATAGTTGAATGGCTGATAAAATGTTATTTTGAGATCGAAATTACTTCAGGATCCTACAGCCCCAAATTATAAACTGCTGAAATAGAATATTAAACTATTATTTTTAGTAATTTAAAATTGCAGATAAAGAATTCTGATTGGTTTATAGCATTTTTATCTCTAAAAACAATCTCAGATAAACGAAAATATACCAGTAAATGATTCAAGAAAAGATAATAATTCAGAAAACGAACGAATTTTATAATTCCATGATTATAAAGGTGATGCCAGTTTTAAGAATTTAGCGCTTTTATTTCGTGGCATACTCATCAGCTTATACATGCCAGATTTATATAAAGAAAATGTGTACAAAATATTGGTTTCGAATCTGATTGGTCACTTTTTGGTGCGTAAGTCCCTCTGTTTTACATGTAATATATTGGGCAGCTTTGGGATATACAATATATTACATGTAAAACAGAGGGACTTACGCACCAAAAAGTGACCAATCAGATTCGAAACCAATATTTTGTACACATTTTCTTTATATAAATCTGGCATGTATAAGCTGATGAGTATGCCACGAAATAAAAGCGCTATATTCTTAAAACTGGCATCACCTTTATAATCATGGAATTATCCGTAGCTCAACTAAAAATAGAGATTAAAGAGTTTCTCTCACAAAATGAATTTTATAATGTTAAACATTTTTAAGGGTGATGTAACGAGTATTATCATCATAATATTCGTTCGTTCTCGCAAAACCTCAGTTCAAAATCAAATAAAGTTCGTTTTAATTACGCTATAAAAATTTTAAACAAATACTCAGTGACACAAAAACTTTTGACACTAAAGAATTTTTATTTTGATGTGTAAATACCGATCGGTGTTTAATAATTATAAAATTTATAAATGATTCAAACTATTGATTGATGGAAAAAACATTAATTAAAATCAGTTTTAATATTTTTTCCAACTTCAAGTTCGAATGAGTATGAAAATTATATTTTATGTTCCATGGTTTGTTGTTTCGGTTTCAAAGAAGTTCTAAAAACTTATTCTTCCAAACTTTATTCTAGCGTTTTGTTTTAGATAAAAATAGGAATAGATCGGCTAAAATATTAAATGATGATGATATTTTATAGAGTTTATGAAATTCTAGAAACGCACTCTAAAGTGTAGAAATATATTTCAGGATCTTCTGATGTAGTTCTAATTTTTAAAAATGTAATCTATTTATTGAATTTTTATCATTTTAGTATATGATTTGAAATTATTTCGTTTATTCAAGCCAAAACCAAAGAAAATAAGAAGGTTGAGCCAGGTATGAAATAATAAGAACAAGTGTTTATTAATTTTTACCTGGCAGAAGAAAATGACAATAATGAGAAAAAAAATAGTTCGGGTGAGTATAAAAAATTTAAAATTGGTTTAATATTTATAATTTCAGCAAATCGAAATAGATTTCGATCAATGATCCGTAAAAAGTATCCTGGTTTATGTAAATATGCTTTATCAATTTCCGTATAACTAATTCAGTGTTCTCTACGTTCTCAAGTTAGATAGTTTTTGTTCAAATTATAAATTGGAATTCAGAAAGACCAAAAAGTAATTTTTCTCAAATTCGTATTATATAAAAGTTTTATACTCAAGAAGTATGTGCTCTTTTTTGGTGACGAGAAAGTAGGTAGATATGAATGTAAGAAAATATAGTATTTTAATAATTCCCAGCTGGACCAATAAAAGGAAGTAAATAAAAATATTTTTTTATATTAATAAAGATTATTTTTATTCCTAACTCAGCAAAAATAGCGCACAAATAAAGTTTTAAGAAAAAAATTCCATGTATCCAGAGAGGGAAGTTTCTCTACATTACATCATTATTTTTTTATCGTCAGTGGTAAGAAAAACTAAGGTCTGTACCAAATTTTAGAATTCGTTTTATTCATATGAACAAAGATAGA
Source organism: Gyrodactylus bullatarudis (assembly GCA_012064415.1). NCBI lineage: Eukaryota > Metazoa > Platyhelminthes > Monogenea > Gyrodactylidea > Gyrodactylidae > Gyrodactylus > Gyrodactylus bullatarudis. The sequence continues at coordinate 327,186 of SSNU01000021.1, read as the reverse complement.
TTCATGCATCACTGATTAAAAAGAGGGCTCTAGATTTGATGGGATCGAGATCCTTTTTCTCATAGTATACAATTATTTTTATACTGATTACTTATTTTAGAAATTTTACTGCACCTTCATAGTGCGCTATTAGTGTCGAAGTCAATATACGAGATTTTTTTGAATAAACTTTTTATTTACTAAAGAAGAACATATCAGAAGATGTCAAACCAATTTCGGCAAAATCGGTACGTTAATTTTTCACGTTTTCAGACGTCGTCAATTTAAGTAATTATTTTCAAAATAATAACATGAATTATAGAGAAATCATACAAATCTAGAAGAAGGAAGAAACAGAAGAAGCCTGATGTAGTTGAAAACAAAAAAGAGGAGCAAAAAGGTGAGGAGAAAGACGACGAAGACGGAGATGAAGATGATGACAAAGAAGAAGATGGTAAAGAAAAAGATCCAGAGAAAAAATAAAGTTTTGTAATTTGTAAGCTTCAAAAATTATCATTTTATTTTCTTAAAATTTAAAGATATTTTCATGAGGATTAGTAGACAAGTTAATAATTAGTAATAAAGCTTTTATTTAACCTGTCTTCATCAGACTCCTACAATTCCTCTGATAGGCCCATAAAGTTGATAAGATTACAATCAATGAAACAGAATAGTAAGTAGCTGTAACTGCGTCTTAAAGTAATCAGCTCAACGAGTCAGCTAAAGTTACAACTACAATTGAGAGAGAATGTGAAAACCTAGAAAAGTCAACAGAAGTTGAATTATCTCTCAACCTTCAATTAGCACAAAAGACTCCGGTCAGCAAAATAAATCTACTATTACGAATCAGGATAGTAAGAGAAAATTATTTAAAGGGCTATCAACGTTTGTTTGTAATTTTATATCAAGTCGGTGTAGGAGTCTGATGAGAACCGGTGAAATAAAAGCTCCAATCATCATAATAAATTTTTCATTTATATCAGAATCAAATATATTTGAAGAATTTCCGCAATTTTTCCCACAAAATATCATTTTTATTAAAGTATTATCAGAATAAAATAGCGTGGCGCTGTTTTAAAAAAATTATAAAACTTATTTATATTCTCTCAAATTAAAATTTTCAGAGATAATTCAACTGTTTAATAAAGAACTTATAATATATATTTCGACTTATTTATTTTCAATTTAAATTTAAGGGATTGATGTGATTAATTTATTTTAAAAAAATTAATGAGTCGATGGTTAAAGAAACGCCAGTACTCCCACCCGTCCCAAAGTGAGGCATTTCTTTAACCAAATTATTAAATTCGACCCCGAAATTGAATCATATAAACAAGCATACACTAGAAAAATTAATGATTTTGAAAAGGTTGTCTTTCCCATATCTTTACACACTGTAGAGTAGGCGTTATTATGTAACCAACGTAGACATAAAAATTTCTAATGTAAACTTATGTCCTTTTTTAGGAGAACCCACGAAAATTTTGTATCTTAAAAAAATACTAAACTAACTAAAATATGTCCTTACAGCTTATAGATAATTTAATACCGTTAATATTTTAGCACCTCAAAAAATTCTAGTTTATTCTTTGTTAGACCTGGCTGAACTGGTAGCTTTGTCAGTCTTTCTTCTATTAAACGATATTTCTTCATTCCTATAATATTATACTTCAATGTGAAGATTCAAAAATATCTATCTAGAGAAGAGAGAGATGGACTCGTGGCAATTTTTATAGAGGTATGACTGAAATTTGAAAGCAAGCAATAGTGCTGAAGTCAAAACAGAGTAGACTATCTTCGATATTAACCCTTAAAGATCCAGAAAAAGTTTTTTCATGGCACATAGCAGAAATTGGAAATTTTGCATGATTAAAGAATAAGCTGATGACGAATATGCATTTTTTTCGAAAATCAACCTTTAGTTAGTGACCATTTTTAGACCCTGAAAATGGCTAAATTTTTTTTTCAAGAGATGAACTCAAGGTTATCAAATTTTCGAATCCTATGGGTATGGTTTCTCGATAAAAGTTTCTTTCTTTTTTCTCTGCGAGTGGTGAGATCATTCAAAAGAATATTAGTTCTTCTTTTAGAAAAGTAGTCAATTAATTATTTTCAGTTTCTTTAAAACATAATCATGGCTTGAAGGGTTAAGCATAAAACTTTTTCAATTGTCCTCTAATCGTTCATCATTAAGAGTCATAATGAATAATTTACAGTCTTCTGAGTCTATTAATAAAAAAATAATAAATTGCGTTGATATCAGTTTATTGAAAATCGAATAAAAGAGTGAACTAGCATGCACTTTCAATAAAAGATAATTTTTTCACTGTGGAAATGGGTAAATTCGTTATCTCATTATTTAAATTCCAAAAATTGATTTTTTCATCCAGTTAGCACAGGAAGACCAAGAAGAAGAAGGAGAAGGAGAAGCAGGAGTAGGAGTAGGAGTAGAAGTGACAGGCCAATAACAAGAAGATATGGAAATAAAAGTAAAAGCAAACACGTTTTTTTATGATCTTCAGTTGTGACAACAATGAAAGGTATTTTGATTCAAATTATTGCTAATAGTGTATTCAAGGAAGAGTTCGAAGTGAGTCATGCATTTCATCGTAATTTCTAATTTATAAGTAATTTTTGGTCGGATGATGTAAAAATTTATTTTCAAACCCACTATTTAAACGGTTTCTATAAAATGAATGGTAGATGCTTTGAATAAAAAAAGGATTTTCGTTTTCTTATTTCAGTATTTTTGTGCCCACCGTGATTGCCGAACTGTGATTTTAAGCTATTTCAGTACACATAGTTCTGACTTCAGATTCGAATACTCTTTGTCTGTCACAGTTAGTTAAATAATATTCAATTGATATTATTTTATTTTCTTATGAAATTAGCACGTCACTCGTTATAAATTCTTGACTTCAAATCATAGTTATTAAACTTGTTTTCTGAAGTTAAATATGGTCGATGTGAGTATGGAGTGTATTTATTTATTGATAATAGTGGGAACTCATGAGTGTAAGAAAATATTTTTAATAATATAAGCATTTAGGCGGAAGTGAAAAAACTAGTATGAAAAACAGTATCACTAAATTTATTCAAAAAACTAAGGAAATCGTATTCGTAGGTCTTTCAGCCGTACTCCATATGCAGGTAATTCTATTGTAGAATATTTAATACAAGTATAGATATTGGAACTGCTGGTAAGTGCATTTTACTCGTTAGCTAGAATACTAATCAAAGAATTTTTCATTCTGTTTTAACAACCGCTGCAATAATGGATTGATTTTTTGGGAAATAATGCCGAGATTGAATTCGGTTGAGGTTTCGTATATTTGAGAAAATTCAGAAGTTATTCCGATTCAGTAAAAAATAATCTAAAATTAGTTTTATAATAAAATTTATAAAATGGCCGAGGATCCTAATATAGACCTAAGTTTAAATAAATTTTATAAAATCAAGGAGTTATCACTCAAAGAATATTTCGTTCTGATTGATTTATTGTCATTAAATTTTAATTTTATATCATTTTTGGTGCCATTTAACCACTAATTGTAAAAATATCTACACGAAGCAAATAGAAAACACCCGAGAATCTTAAAACAAATATCTTCATCGACTAAATTGAATTGTATAATTTCTCTAAAGGAATATATTAATTTAATTCATAGATTGAACTCTTTGAAATATTATCAGTCCAATAAGTGTAAAAATGATTTTTAATTGATCAATAGTAAGGAATTGTTCTAGTGAATGATTATGTATATGTGGTTTTTTTATTTTCTTTTGCTATCTTGTACAATAGGTTGCATTACACGAAGATTAAATATTTTATTTTTTAACATAACTCTTCAGAAATATTATGTTCTGTCAGGTGCTAAATATTGTGACTTTATTGTTAGTACTGCTTGTATTAAAAAAAGTTTTTTCTCAATTTTCTTCTACACATTTTACACACTAATCATTTTAAAAATAATCTGTTTATTCTTTTAGCCGAAACTTATGCAAGAGAGAAATCAAGAGGAAGAAGTCGAATAAAAAAAAAGCGTGCAAAAGCAAAAAAAGCAGATGATGAGGAGTCGGAGGGAGATGATAAAGATGAAGAAAAAGAACCAGAAAATAACAATACTAATTCTGCTCAACCAGCTCCAGTTCCACAAGCCAATGCAGAAAAAAATAAAATACTTGGTATGTGCTTACATTTTTAATCCTTACAACTACCATCAAGTAAATGGTTAAGAAATTTAATTCAGGATGTTTATACATCAGACGACAAAAAGTAAGAAAACGATTATCAATTATTATTTGAAAATTATAGTCCCAACACTCTTGTACAAGTTATAAATGAGTAAGTAACTAATTGAATAACTTATTTAAACCATTATCACAATAAAGGATAAAATATATTCTTCAATTATGGTTATTATTTCTCCTGACAAATCATTTTGATTCGCAGATAATATAAGTAATTATTCTGAAAATCCGTTCTTATAAGTAGAATCATTTTCATAGAACTCTTTGATCGAAATTTGTTTCAAAACACTTGCTACATTTCAAAAATAAACATAATAATATATGAATATATGATAAACAAATATCAATTAGTTTGAGAAAAGCAAACAATGTTCAACCTTTGACATTTGAAAACTCCTTCGGGGATAAATGTGACAAGGAAAAAAGAGGTGGATCATTGAAATCAGCAGACGCAATAGAGTTTCCAATCACACCAGCTTCAACTTGTAAGTTATAAAATTAACGTTCATTTTGTAGATCAAGATTTAGAAAATTTTCTAAAACGTAAATGATCTTTTCTATGAAAAAAAAATCTTTTTACTTCTAAGAAAATCCTCGTGAGTTTTTAGAAACATTTCAAGAATTAATATTTCAATTAATGGAAAACCACTCTCTCAATCACCTTTTTTCAGATATTGACAAATTAAAGGATTCAGGATATAAGACATTCGGCTTTTCTAAAGAGCCAGCAAAATTCAACATATACTTGGCACCTAAGAAGAATGGTGGCGGCGCGGGTGAGTCTTCAATGATTTTTTTTATTTGATCAATATCCATATTCTCAGCTATTGAACTTTCAAAGATTTCGATGGTAATTGTATTAACATGCCTTTTTAGTGTGCTCCTCTTAGAATTAAAGGGTACGATAAACGGTTTATTCAAAAGATTAAGCTCAAAAGAATTTAAGTTTACTAAGCTATTATCCCTCAACTAGTTCCACTCAAAATGCTGTGAATCCTATAAGCAATTTGTTGAACTTCCTACAACAATTGCAGGATGGAATAATCATGCTAATTCTTAGCCAGCAGCTAAGAATGAAAATGCAAACAAAGTTCAAGTGATAGATAGTTCAATAGATACTAACCCTGTAATTATTTTGCAATTAAAAAAATGATGATGAATATTTTACTGATACTTATAATAGATGAATGATAAATGTATTATGATCGAATAGATCATAGTTTCTTCCACCTGAGACATTGTCAATAGATGCAATGGAGATAAATATTTATTGAAACGATAATGTTGCCAAACCTCATCAAGTATTATTATTACTGGAGTCTACACTCATAAGGAAGATAGGAGAACGAACGAATGATAAGTGATAAACGTTTTATTTTGCCGGGTCTCTTCAGACTTAATCCCGGGATTTGATAATATACTAGTAGATTGCAAATTTTCTGCTCTTCCATTGGATAAAAAGAACTCAGGGAGGGGGAGAGATATCCATTTTTATGACCCTGGGTATATAGCAGTAAAACTTTATGAGGAAAGTTTATGCTTAAAAATTGATATAATTTATAGCGGGAAATGAGTGAGAAATATAGAATTTAACCATAAATTCGTTATACCTTGGAACAAGAAAAATACATTAAATTTCCATATAAAATATTTTTAGGTCAGATGAACTTTTGAAAAAAATTAATGAGTAAGTTTAAGAATCTTATTTTATAGGTCAAGTTCCAAATTATTTTTATCTGTTAGACGTAAATTTTCTAAGATTTAACAGCCAACTAACTTTTCTTCAAGAAATAAAAAAAATCATCATTTTCATCTGAAATTAGTTACGATGTACCAAAATAGTAATGAGTTAAAGGAAAATAAGAAAATATTTATGTTACATGGAATCTAAAAACTAATGTTAGCCTTCGGAATCCCTGATAGTCTTAAGACTCCCTAGCTAACTATAACTTTTGCACACGAAACTCGAAAGTCGTTTTCTTCAAACTCATAATTAATTTTTTCAATGTCAGAATATACAATTGTGTACAAGAATCATAATGTTATTTTATAGAGAAATATATACAATGTCTATGCAGGTATATAATTAATAGTATGACGAAGTATTAGTCCATTCATTCGGACTCCATGAAAAATAATTACAGTTCAAAATAATATTTCAATTTTTCAATATAAAAAATATAAAATATAAAAACATTGTCCATTGACCCAATTTCTCAAAGATGAAATTGAAACTGTATCATTATACAATCTCTGATATTCATTGTAGCAATCTTGAAGAGTAGCAGTTGTATTTGATTCCACAAAATTAAAAATACTCTGAACTTTCTCATCAGTTTTTTTCACATTAATTCGTCCTCCTCGAGGAAGTGATTCTTCTCTATTACTTCGTACCCATCCATACGCTGTAGAATAAGGAACATTGGATAACTTTGCTAATTCTTGCCGATTTCCATAATTTTGGTAGAGTTAAACAATTCTCTTTCTCATAGCTTCATCATGTCTAAAAATCTTCTCGATAAAAAATGAAGAATAAAAAGTACCCATGATTCAAGCAATGTATGCTGGTATCGTATCCTAGTATATGTAAATACATATGTAAATACAAACGTTACTCGGACACCCTTAATTAAGCCAATCATATTTCGTCTAGTACTTGACCATAAAAATTAACATTGTATCTCGTAGATGTAACACTCCCTTTTTTCTTTATGACAATGAAAAAAATATTTATGAGTTTGAAGAAAACGACTTTCGAGTTTCGTTCGCAAAAGCTAAAGAGAGTCTTAAGACTATCAGGGAGTTTTTCATAAAGCTGTTATAATCTAAATCTAATTTATGAAATAATATATATATGTTAGGTTCAAAGTGGAGACTCCGAACAGTTTATACACTTACGTTCAGTGTGCACAACTTGGAATTGATTAGAACTTAAGGATACGGAATATTAAAATCCAATCAGTAAAGTCAGCGCATCCAAAAAGCCATTTGGAGAAGATAAGGACCTCTTAAAAATTGCAAAGGAGTCCCTGAAGGATCTTCCTAAATTCTAGGTCTCATAAAGGTTTTTCGTGTAATAATAAATATTATGCTCGAACTTTTCTTAAATTAATAGACCTTAAGACTGTTTAAATATTTTAGACTAATTTTCCCAACAAAAAGTACAGTCTACGAATTGTATGTTTAATCATTGTGCTCAAAGTGTACACAAAGTTTCCATATTGACCAATTAGTTTTAAATTGTACACACTGAACACCATTAGTTGCACAATGTATATGTTACCCTACAAAGCATGAATCATTATAGAGTATAAAGCCTGAAATTCAGTGTTTGTACTAACTTTGTACTAGAATAATATATCATGTACTTGTATATGACATCGTGTACGAAGTTTCGACTTTGAACGTTTCATATATATCAGTATTGATTCTTCAAGTATTTTTCAATCACAAAAAGAGTATATCTTTAATAAATTGAGATTTTTATCAGATTTCTTCAGGCTCTTACACCAGCTTGATACTTATACAGGTAAAAGTCCCGTAAAGTGAGAAGAGATGAATTAAAATTCCAGCGTTCCCCTCTTATGTAAAGCTTCACTCTCATTCGTTAAATGCATGGACCAATCAGAATCGAGGAAAGCTCATGGGAAAACTTACAAGTTATTTATCCTCATGAATTGGCAGCAGATTAATTTAATAAAACACAACAGATTAATTTTCAATTTTAAATAGACAGACGTATAGATCTCAATTTTCTCTATATTCTGGTATAGTTTTTTTCTTAAATTACACCAAGCAAAAAACTTTTTTGTTTGACATGATATAGATTAAAAAAGAACACCATCAGAAAACTTATAGAAAATTAATTTACCTCACAAATTTTCTATGTTCTATCCATCATACTGAGAATTCTATAGATTTTTGAAAATGTTTTGGATTTAGAAATCAAAATTCAATCTCGAAATCTCAATCTAAAAAGTGTTCATGATTCATTCTTTCACAATGTGTCTAGCGTAAACATAAATATTGGAAGTGACGCCTATCCCCCATCTATACCCATCACTCTCATGCATAAGGTAATAGGTTTAGAAAGAGAAAACCCATGATAAACACAGTCACACAGTCCTTTCATTCAGATCTCAACCTCTCTTACAGGTCAGATAGCAGTTTTATTATTTTGGGAAGGATTTGAAGTCGGTATCCTGGGAATATTCTAATTTAATTTCAGACATTTTATTGTTCAGAATTCGGGGAGTGACATCACCTTTAAATAGCTTCAACAAATAAGGTGGTATAAGTTCTTCAATCTCCTTCATCAATGGGCTTCGCGATGAACGGTAATTTTTTAAATATTCATTTATCCCGAAGCTTTTGATGACATATCGTTATCTTCTTCTTTGGTGAATTGATTGTCAGGGTGCAAATAAAATTCCTTCAATGTCAGAGCTTTTCTCGAGGACATGAAAGTTATCAATTCACCAACTTCAAGGGATGCAAGAAATATATCAGCCAGGACAGGACCAATTGGACTGCCCATTGCAACCTCATCTGTTTGTGAATTTAAAATCTTTGTTCTGGACAGTCATCATTATCAATTCAGCGACAACTTATATTCAGCGAAGGATTACTGAAAATTGATGAAAAAATAAACTTAACCGTTTCTTTCAGCGAAATATTGGTGAAACGGGAGCTGACATCAAACGAGAAGATTTGCAAAATTTCTTTTCACGAATTCCAAGATGATCTTAACAGAAAATTTTGTTTCTCATAGGGGTTAATATTTCAATCAAGCATTTGTGCCGGAGTGTTGTGACATATAAAATACTTTCCTGTACTGGTGGCCTTTAGTTAAATCTCAATGTTTCAGGTTCCGTTGATCGAAATCTAGATTAATCTAATCAAAGGATTTCTAATTTTTCATTATTTCATGTATATATCAAGCCAGTGTAAGAGCCTGATGAGAACCAGTGTAATACAAGCTTCATTAATCGTTATTCAACCGTCTTCCAAATCCTCTCTGATTCAGATACATAAATGTAGGATCATGAATGCCAAATCTTAAGTTATTCATCAAAAATTTTTATTAGGTTAAGAACATCAAAGAAAAAACCAAATTATCAAAATGATCAACAGTTTTTGCAAGATGCTTTGAATGATGCAAGAGCAAACCCCTCAAATCCAACTGTTGCTGATTTAGTGGAAATTGATGTGCCTGCAAACGCCAACAGTAAGATATTGTTAACAATTAGTCTTTTTTATGAGATAATAACAAAAAATTATCAGAAGGTAGATAAATAAGAAATCTCATATCAGTTTCTACTCTTTTCATAACAATTTTAAATGAGGAAATAGTCCAATTTTAATAATGCATATTTATTTACTTTATAAATAGTGGTCGGCATAAAAAGTATCCAGTTGGATTATCAAAAATAACTCTTTCAATTTCGTTCTTGTTCTAACAAAAAATTTATTAATTTTAAGGGGAAAATATACTCATTTTATCATAGATAATGTGTTTGACATATTACACGGGTGGTAATTCTATTCTGTCCTCTTGGATTGGAACAGGTTGCCAAATATTAGCATTATCAAGTGAATTCATTTTAAGACTGTTTTTTGATGAATCAATAAAAAGAATTTCGATTAAAAGGATAATTCATCTCGTTAAATAACTCTGGGATATTATAGCAGGGAGAAAGATCATCTTTAAACAAAAAAATGAGGTCCAAAATAAAAATTTCACTCCTTCTCAATTAATTTCACAGCTCAATACATGCCTGACTACATCGAATGCCATTTTTTTGGAGAGTTTTGCCATTCGGATTGTTTGGATTGAGTAACTTAAATCTACAAGTCAAACGGGAAGAAAAAAATTCGCACAAAAAGTAAAAGCAGATCTGAAATAAGTATAAAGTGTTAAGAGTTTAATCGGATATAATCCACCCGTGTTATAGTTGTATTTTATTAAATTGATACATTTTCAGACCTGAACAGATTTCATGAGAGTTCGAATTTCATTATTTAAGCAAATCTAATCCAATTTTCCTTTGTCGCGCATTTTAGACGTATAAATTTGACTTGAAGTAAAAAACATGCCAGGGTTTTTTCTCACAAATAAGGCCTTTATTTCGGGCATACCCATCAGTGTGATACATGCCAAATATATAGGTTTTTAGAATTAAATTATTGGTTGAAATTGTTCTTAAAATTCGATTGGATCATACCTGTTGCCAATCCAAAGACATCGGTGACCCAGCTCAAAACCAATGTTAAAAAACATCTATCCTACTATAAATTTGAAATTTCGCTATTTTCTTGAAATTATTAACAAATATATGAATTTAATCTTCTATTTTTTCAGCGGGGGATTTATTGACACTTATATCAAAGCGTGAGAATATATTTATCTAAAATTTAAAAAAAAATATTTGATTTTGCTTTTACAACTTAGAAAAACCAAGTGAGAAGTTTTTAGAAATATTTTAAAATAATTTAGCAGTTTTTTTTCTAATCATACAAACTGCTCGACAACTGTATCGTCTTCTGGTGCTGATCATAACGCTACGCTCTTGAAACTTCAATTCCTTCAAGGCATAAAAAATCATGAGAAACGTGACAAGCCATCATAAAAGCCTAAGAAAATGGAGATGACAGCTGGGGAAACTCACAAAACCATCAATCCTTGAGACATAAGATTTCCTACAATCATTGAAAATTTTGATTCACATTGTTCATCATGATACAAAAGATACTACCAGATAAACCTCTCTAAACACAGATTTCTCAAAAATATTCTAGCCAATCAGAATAATTAAAGATCCAATAAGATTTAAAATGAAGTTATATCTAAGAATCTTGTCACTTCAAGGATTATGAAAATGTAAAAAATTAAACTTATAGAGTCCTAGATCAGTCTTAATTTCATAATTATGTATTCAAAATAAATTAGAATCTTTTATCAATTTTCTAGTCTGAACTTTAAAAAAATCAAACAATGAAAATAGCGTGCTTATTTATCATTTGTATATTGGAGTGAAATTTTATATTTGATACCATATACAGCTTGATTAGCTTTTTTATACAATATCGTTGAATCAGAATCGTTCATCTCATGTCAATATTCAATATACTATGTTCTAAGTTCTATGATAGAAAGATGATTTAAACTGGATAAAAATCAGCACTAAATATTAAGAACATCTACAAAATTTCATTAGTCTATCTGATAGTAAAAACAATTCTGGAGCTTTGGGAATTTTTAGGAAGAATATTGCTTCATTCTGATTGGCCTAACATTACTCGAATACTATTGGTCCAAATTTGATGAAATTTGGGGCAGAAATGGTATATATATAGAGTCAACTTCCATTTTCACACACGTCGTGTTACTTTACAGAGCTTTTACCTGTATCATTCAATATCACAATGTAATAAGTTATTACTTATAGTAGTTTAACTATTTTATTTGAAATTTCGTTAGGTGTTGAATTAAGACTTAAAGTTGAGAAATATTATCATAAAGTCTTAAAAAATAATTTTAGTGTTCTGAAACTTAGGCCTTAGTTAGGTTATAGCTTATAACCTATAAGTTAATTTATTTTTTTAATGATTAATTCATTATTTAGTGAATACTAAATTTTATCTATTCAGATGCGATAGAAGACGAAACATATCAAAAATTTGTACTGGATTTTATTGATGAGAAAAACAAGAAAAAACTTCTACTTTTTTTCGGTCCAAAGCAACCTAATTTGGGTAAGATTATGAAAAAATAAATTAATCGATGTATAGATCCGAAGGAGTAAAATAGATATCTACAATCTTTTTAATAAATGAAATAGCTCTAAAAAAGTTGTAGATTACATCAATGAGTATGTTAAATAAACAATTGATACATCAATATATTATTCTATTTAAAGATTAAGAAAGAAAAATAATGTTCCAGTTTTGACTGAAGATGCAGCTGCAGCAAATGCTGCTGATGCAGAATACAAAGCAGACCCCGGGAATGTTACCTCAGCCGATGTAGTTGCTATACCTTATACTGATAATACTAAAAGTAATTTATTATTTTAAAAACTTTACAATTATAAACTATTTTCTTTATTTTAGTAAGCGATGTGACCAAAGCACTTGAACCTGGTATGTGAGAGCATGATCATAAAATAATAATTATAGAACTAACAAAATAGAACTAATTATATGATATTTTTTCGCTGGATCTTATACATTTTGTAGAGTTGAGAACAAATAAAGTTGATTCAATAAGTTAAAATTTGTAATTTCAGGTTTCACTAAGGAAAAATTTTATACAAAAATTGGTATAGTCAATGATGAACAGAATAAAAAGCTTGTCGTATTTGGAATGCCAAAATCTACTGGAGGTAGTGGCGTTGGCAGCAGTGGAGGCGGTGGCAGCAGTGGAGGCAGTGGTGGTGGTGGCAGCAGTGGAGGCAGTGGTGGTGGTGGCAGCAGTGGAGGCAGTGGTGGTGGTGGCAGCAGTGGAAACGGTAGTGTTGATGATTCTGAGAAAATTGGTAAGTGCCAACAATGAATAAGTTAATCAGTAAGATCCGAACGAGTGAGAAGATATAATGAAAAAGTTATTTTAGCGCTGACAAAATGATGCAATATATAAATGGGTGAGTTTAGTAAATCATAATTTATTTTCTTCTATTTTATGTTCTAAAAAATAAACTAAAGAGAAATATATTTTTTGATTAACACTAGAACGACATTTTAATTTTTCCTTATAATACAAATGTGGGCGTTTAAGACCCCCAAATGTCATTCTAGGGTTAAACACTTAAGATTATTCCATATATATTTTGATGTCAACAATAATTCTTGTGGTTAATTTTAAGCAAAGTTCTCCCGTAAAAAATGGCCATGTTTCAAAAATATTAAATCAAATTCAATAAGTTTAATTCTCTTTTTCTCGGGTTTGTAAACCATGGAAAGCAAATGCATTGATTGAATAAGAGAAATATTCGCGTAGATAAATACCTTAATTATATTCATTCAAATATGAAAGTTTCAGATACAGTATAACCAATTCAAATTTACTTCAATATTATAATAGTTCATGGCCTTCTGAATTTATATGTCGAACATTAGTTTCAAAAGCTATCTTAATTGAAAATTTTTAAGATGGAGATCTGAAAATGGAAAATCGTTGTTGTTCACAGATGATACTGAGAACACAAAAATTCAGAATGAATACAAAGCAAAAAACGTTACGTCTGGAGATGCTTTTGAGGTTCCCTACACAGCAAATATGACATGTAGTTTATAATTCAAGATATAAAGAATATAGTTCATATATTTTTTCATTCCAGACAAAGATCTCAAAGCCACAGTAGATCAAGGTATTTTTGAAAAAATATTGATTAAAATGCATATGAGATTTGATTTGATTCAAATATTCAACTCTCAATAATATTTAGGCACTTAAAAATTCATTAAAGATACGTTTTAGTTTTAAAAACAAGTCATATTGGTTCCATGTTATATACTACGATACTATTTTTAATCTTTTTTATTTAATTACACTGAAATATCAGAAAATGTATGGCTGGAAAATCCTAAGCACAAAATAAAAACAACAGATCGGTCATGAGTATCATTATGAAATATATTATTATTTTATTTTCGCTATAGGAGACAAAAATGGATTGCATTCTAGGGAAATTTCATGAAATTTTGAATATAGACTAAAATTTAATAGCTCTTTCCCCCTAAGCAATTTCCCAGAAATCCAACAATAATTTTTTCTCATCATAGAAGCATCATAGTATTGTTAATTCAATGAAGTGTTTATTTACTTTTAAATGCTTTTTTCGCCACAAGCTATTGATTAAATACCCAGTATAATTTTGAAAACTTTAATTACTCAAATTTTGTATGAAATACAATCAACCGTAGTTGAAAGACACCGCAACCAATGATTATTAAAATTCATTTTCACAAAAAACGTATCTATATGGCATATTTTACACTGATGAGTATGCATGAAATAAAGGCCTTATTTGGGAAATAACTGGTGTAAAATATATTCAAATTTTTCATCGCAAGTTATTAAACAATCAATCAATGTCTCCACGAAAAAATTAAAATTGAGGAATAATTTTGTAATGCTCGAAGACTTGAAATAGAAATTAATTCATTTAAATCCAATCTTTCTAGAGTGGAATGAAATAAAAAAATGTGATTAGTTAGTAAACTTGGGTTTGTCTTCAAATCCTAGAAAAATATCAGCGTGTTACACTCTGAGAGTTTCAAATTTGCAAGATTCATATAAAAATTTGTTTTTTTTCAATGACTTTATTTGTCAAATAATCTGTCTTTATTAAAACTTAATTTTATGATTTTAATTTTTTCAATAAATCAAAATAATACATCCTATTGAAATTAATTTCGCCGAAGCAATTCTAACAAATGATTATCAAAATGGTGCGGCTATTTTTGATCAGAATACTAACAAGATAGTTTTATTTGGAATGCCGAAAGGATCGTCCTCATCAAACAGCACCCAGGAAACAGATAAGCTAAGTAAGTTCAGTTTTTATCTTCTAGAAATGTGTACTAACGACAGAACCAATTGAGTAATATAAACATAATAAGCTTGATATTATTTAACTATTTTTATTTTCTAGTGTAAATAAAGTCACGTCTTATATAAGCGAGTGAGGTTTGAAATATTATCATACATATAAAAGCTAAAAGCAGATGAAAAAAGTATAACCTATATATACTGCACCTTAATTGTATCGCACCTTCAAGGTTATTTCAATATGACAAACTCGAAAATTATATTTGTGTAGATATCTAGTGAATATTGTTTTAGAAAAACAATAATATTTTAGAAGTAGTATATGAATTGGAAAATGAGATATTAAAAATAGATCTTTGGGAACAAAACTTACAAGTAGTGTATGATTTTAGAAAAAAAACGTTAGCGCTTATTACATAATGAATTTTTAGAAACTAAATGTTAAGCAGTTATTTAAAGCCTGAAAATTTGGGAGCAAATTAGTATAAAAAATATTAATAATAATGTTGCAATAGGTATGATCCAATCATATTATTATTATTATTTTCATGATAAAGTTTAGGGTCGAAAGTTTGAGGTCTTAAGACAAAATCATCAATTTTGAGACTGAACTTAATAAAATCAAACAAGAGAACAGCGTGCTTGTTTCCCATTGGTAGATTTAGGCATAAATTTGTATATGATATGCTTTCAAACCATATACAATGTATATCATACATTAAACCATATACATGTATTCTTCATAGAATCAACACCTCGATATGACTTATGCTAAAAAAGGAACTATTACTATGAAAAAAGTAACCACTAATGCAAATAAGACTACACAAATACTCCTAAATGAAATAAAGCAGCTTAAAGAAACAAATGCCAAAATAGTTGAAAGATTAAATAGACTTGAAAAAAAAGGTTCTACAAAATGAAATGTTGCCAGACTTTTCAATAATGAATGACAAAAACACACTTGGCGAGCTATCCTTAAATCAACTCAAAGAGATTGACAGAAAATTCTACCACATTACGAATGAAACCGAACAGAGAATGAACAAATCCAAAAACTTTGTTATCTATAACTATAAAGAGGATGTAAAAGAGGACATTCTACAAATTGCCAAGAAAATTCAGCATAAAATTGATCCAAATACATCGAACAAAATCGTTGATGCTTTCAGAATGGGCAAAGCAACAGTCAAAAAAAGAGACCTATCAAAGTAATCACTGATAGAAGAGTAAACAAATCATTCTTTATCAATAAACAAGGTACTACCAATCAGTTCGAAATCAGAATTAGTCGAATTATTCCCCTGTTTTCATCAAATTAGAATGCATATAATTAATACCAAATACGATTTCTTTTGCTATACAGAGACATGGCTTGGAGAAATGAATATACCTAAGTCTTCACATTCAAGGATATAAGTATATCCGCTCAGATAGACTGATAGATTCACATGGCGGAGTAATTATTTATTACAAAGACAATATTGAAATCAAAGCAGAATCAAAATTCAGTTACAATGGAAATGAATTCTTAACTGTAAAAGCCAAAAGAAATAACCAAAATGTTAATATCACTATTGCTCTATTGTATAGAAGACATGGGAACAATATTACTACTGATATAGCTCTAACTGATCTAATTGATGATCATTTACCACTAGACGAAAACATCGTATTCCTAGGTGATTTAAATATGCCTCATGAAAACTGGGAAACCCCTAACTCAAGCCTTGGGAACCTTTTACAGTCATATAATCTCAAACAAATGGTAAACACTCCTACAAGAGAAAATAATATACTAGACTGTATTTTCATTAATTCTGGAGTTTATTCTTGCTACCTAGATACCCAAGAAATTTATAAAAACAAAGATCACCTGGGAATATTCTGCATACAGGTATACCCCAGAGGTGGATGTGGAAAATTAACCCCCTTCCTCTCTACACCCAAAATAAATATAAATTTTTGTATCATTACTTTAAAGTAGACTCAGCAGGAGTTTTGAATTTCAAAAATTATTTTTTCTTGATTTTTACACCATTGTAAAAATCGTTTTCTTTAGATCAGAACCATATAATCTACTGTATATCTTATACTCAAATTAATATATCTAGATCGAGTTAAAGTTTCTCATAAATTTATGGAAAATTATTTTTAAATCTTTTTCTCTCTTTTTCTCAAACATATCCTAGGTGTGAAAAGGGCTTGCTCTACCTCCAAAGCAAACAAATAAATCATAATCATTTCTAAGGGTGCTAAATTCAATGCCAGATTGGAGAAGTCATCGGATAAATTTGAACTTAGGTGTGTAGAGAGGAAGGGGGTTAATTTCCACAGGGGGGTATACCTGTACTAAAAATAAATGGCGTTGATGAACAGATGAGCCAAACCGCAGCACAATCTATATTTGACTTCACAGACTATAATATATTCAAATTAATAACGAAAATACCTCTTAATTTTCTAAATCTTAACAACATTATTGAATTCTACAAAGAAAAATATTCAATTGTACCAATAAAGAAAAGGAAGAAAGACTATATGTATTTTGAATAAAAAGCGAACGAAAAACTTGAAAGAAAACTAAAATACTCCTGCTCCTTTTCAAACTCCAGAAGAATTATTGATAAAACACAAAATGAAATAAGAGCAATTACGTCCCAAACCTATGCCAAGATTGAATGAAACTTGAAAATGGAGATAAAAAGAAATCCAAAAATAGGCTATACATATCTAAACAAATACTTCAATTTCTCAAAATAAAAAACAACAACAATAATTGGAAAGAATCCTGATGATCTCCAGACAAATTTCGTAAAAATCTATAACAGATCGAAAACCTTTGAACATGACAAACTTCAACATCACAACGAATGCAACAATCAACTAAATACTAACTACCTATCATACACAGGATTCATGAATATGATATCTAAGCTAAAATTCAAAAATCCCAAGGACTTCTATAATATGAGCATTAACATATTAACAAATGGACATCAGTCTTTCATAAGTAACTTGTATAATTTATTTTAAAAATATTTCGATGAAAACACAATACCAGAAGAATTTCTGATTGCTAAAGTAATTGCCCTACAAAAAACAGGATCTCAAGACTTCAGACCTATCTCTCTGCAATCAACATTCATGAGAATAATTGATTCATTTCTATACCAAAGAATTTGATCCTCAGTCAACATAACAACAATAGACTCAAATCAACATGGCTTCTGCAAAGGAAAATCTTGTGAATCCTACCTAAACCAATTCCTCAGCTATGTCTCGTTCCTCAAAAGCAGAAAAAAGAAGAAAATTGTAATATATATTGATCTAAGCAAGGCGTTTGATGAAGTATGCTTTGATAATATTTTAGAATCTTGTCACAAACATGGCATATGTTCAAAACTTCTAAAGTATCTTGAAAATTACCTGACGAATAGACAGCAATTTGTAGAATGCAATGGTTTGAAATCAGCTAAATCTCAACTAAAATCTCTAACTTCGGGTGTTCCACAAGGATCAAGAGTTGGTCCTCTACTATTCAATATTCTATTTGCTGAAATCCAAACTGAAAATTTCAAAATCTTCAAGTATGCAGATGACTTCAAAAAAGTTTTCGACTTCAATGAATACTACAATGTTGCTAGAATAAATAATGAACTTGAACTCATATCTGAAAAGCTCAAACATCTTTCTCCAAACATAGAAAAGTCATTTTACATAACCCCATGTGAATCAAACATCTTTGATCTAAAAATTTTTATTGGGCAAACAAAGATCCTTCCAAAAGAGCTTGTTAAAGACCTAGGTGTAGTATATAATTGGAAGTTTGAATTCACACAGCATTACAAGGACATCATAAAAAAGTTCATAGGCAGATTAATCCATATTCACAAATGTGTTAAAACCTACTCAATGAAGATCCTTCTATATAGAATGTATGCTAGACCGACAATAGAATACTGCTCAGCCGTATGGAATCCAGAAGGAGAAAATTGGTCTAAAAAGATTAATACAGCATTCAAGAAATTCAGGAAAATTCTCCTTTTTTCCAAGACGAATTGGGTTTTTCGAGAGATAACTTAAGATTAAGACGAGAACTCAAAAGCATATGTCTGATCAAATCATCGCCAATATTATATAACACAAACCGCTCAGGACTGAGATCAAATACTTCTGAATTCGGACAGCTAAAAAAACTTGCCATTTTTAATAAATGTAAAAATATTTTCCAAAAATTAAACAGAAAAATTAAAAATATGAGATTAAATGAATTTAAAAAAGAACTCAAAAATAAGATATATAATGAAGAATAATATTGTAAAAAATTAACTTAACACATGTATTATTAATAAATTATTATTATTATTATTAGCTAGTGTATAATACACACTGTATATGGTACTAACCAATTAGAATCGATCTTTCCATATCGATATTCAAATTTATTTGGTTTTCCACGTTAAATTGTATACAACATGACAAGACCAAGAGTACTTTCCTGTCAAAATGAATCATTGCATCGAAAAGGACTGTAAAGAGGATTGATTTGACTATCATATTAAGTTATATTTTAATTTGAACGATAATATTGTTGAACTTCATCAAAAATATAACTATTATTGGGTTCTGAACTCATGGGGAAGGTTAGAGAAAACAGACGTATATTATAGTGATTAATGTTATATTTCGCCAGGTCTCTTCAGACTCTACCCTGGTTAACATATAAATACAATATAATCACAATGCTAAATTTTTGTGCACTTCCATTGGTTGAGCTGATTGCAAATTGCATCAAAGAAGCAAGGAAGGGGGAGGGGTTCCCAATCGGTCCTCTCCTAGCGGATACGTTCATAACATCTCTTGAACATGGTCCTATGCAGCATATTATTGACAATTCCCGGTTGTACATGAGATACATAGATGATACTGTTCTTGTAGTCAATGAATACAGCAGTATAGACAATTTATATATATATATAATTATTATTATTATTATCAATTGAGCTTAATATGCCAATATGAGCTTCACACATGAGATAGAGAAGAATAAAACTCTCAGTTTCCTCGACGTGTCAATTGAACGTGATGGTCCCACTGCCAAGACAAGAATTCACAGGAAGACGAACGCTCCATCCCAATTCTTGCCATCTCATAGTTTTTTCACCAAAGGAAATCAAGAAAAGTGTCGTCAGCAATGCATTTCTAAACATTGAGAGGTTGGTCTCCTTGGAATATGTAAAGGAGGAAAAGTCAAAGCTCAAAGATATTTTTGAACACGATGGCTATCAAATAGATTTCATTGAGAAGTATTCACATCCAAAACAAAAAGTTCAGGAAGAAGACGAGAGTGAGATAACCAATCTTCCTTTTAAAGGTGATACATGCCATGCAATCATAAGAATCTATGCTGAACAGCGCAGAAAACCACTACATAACGAAATGTAAACCAGATCTTTGTGTACAGAAGATACTAGCATCAAAGCTTGGTTTCAAAGGTCGCGATGTTCACATAAAAAGTAAACAGCTGACAAAATTCAACATTATCCTGAAACCAAATATCCCACTGCCTCGCGTTAGCCTAACTCATATGGATAAAAGTGAAAATAATGAGAAGTTATAATGAGAAATCAAACTGTTAATATACAGAGTTCCGCCCCAGCAAAAGGTTCAAAGTTGGCAATAATTACCTGTAATTACCGAGAAAAGAAAGAACGGAAAACGCCCAGTGACTAAATGAAAGAGAAGAGGTTCCACTGGTCAGTTAAAAATTTATGCATTCATGAAGAGGCAAATAGTGAAATGAGAAGTGAACTCCCCCTTCCATGCTTCTTTGATGCAATTTGTAATCAGCTCAACCAATGGAAGTGCACAAAAATTTAGCATTGTGATTATATTGTATTTATATGTTAACCAGGGTAGAGTCTGAAGAGACCTGGCGAAATATAACATTAATCACTATAATATACGTCTGTTTTCTCTAACCTTCCCCCATGAGTTCAGAACCCAATAATAGTTATATTTTAATTAAATATCACTTTTACTCATAGATTATCTGTGAAATTTTGATAAGTCTTAATTTAAGAACTAACGTCGTGAAATATCATTTTAAGGTCTTGAAAAATAATTTTAGCGTTCTAAAACTCGAGGCCCTAATTATTATATGAATTTTTACCTCAAAGTTACAAGAAAATACAAGATAGTCTTTCATCCAAAGTTTTATATGCATAAAAATTTTATAATATTGTTAATATCCTATTTTTTGTTTAGCTTAAGACAGAATAAAAATGCTTCGTCTATTCAAATGGATCAATCCAAAGAGAATGTATTCAAATCTCTAATATCGAATAATTCTGCCGATCAAATAGATGCTAATGTTGTGAAAATACCAGTTGATGATAACACTACGTGTAAGAATTTTCTTTAGGATATTTTTTATCTCTAAATAAATAATAATTCTAGATCAATCTTTGAATGATAAAATTGATCCACGTAAGTTGCAAACATATTACAGTTCAAAGATTATTTCCATTCACATGTACCATGACTTTAAGTAACTTGTTCTACTGGAACTCTTTAAAATGCCGTATCGGCAAAATAATAAAAGAACTTCCGAAATAATTATGATTCAGATAGAAGATATTATATTCTGATGCCCTATGAAAATATTATTTTCCTTCCAGAAACTCGTGAGTTTTTTTTAATTAAATGAATTGAATGACAATAAAAAGGTTGAACTAATATTTTGGGTAGGACTGAAGAAAACAAGTTTCCGTTCGGGTATTATTCTTTTTTGTCAACTATATTTGAAAATACCAATAACTTGAAACTCTAATAAAAAAAACTTGGTAGAACTTAGAAATTTGCTTGCCAAAACTCTGAATATGCTGGAACAGTTTATGATATCGTTATTTATAGGATTGATTCCAAAAGTTTTTTTTCCAAAAATGACCCCGAAAATTTCCAGAAATCACCCCGAAGGAATAATTTTTCCAAGAATGACCCCAATAAAAGTGTCAACACTTTTCCTCAAATCTAATATAAATAAGAATTATAATAATTATTACTTGTGATTTTGCTGAATCATTGAATGCTAGTACAATCATTTTCACACATGATGACTCGAGATAGATTTATTTTATCACGGAGGTTTGCTTTAATACCTCTCTGCCCCAAAATTCCAGCCAATCAGCGTTGAGCACTCATTAGCCAATAAGGTATAAGCAGTTTTTCACCTCATTCTCAATTCTTTAAACCTTCTTAAAAGGAATATACTTTAATAAGGTTTTGCTCATTATATATCATTCGAAAGAGAACTTTCTCCTCTTTTTAATGCACTAACAAAAAATTGTCTAGAATGAATAATAACAAAGATAAAATAACTCTGTTATTTCAACTTTTTACATTAAGAGACTTACACCATTCGAAAGAGCATGAAATTTTATGCATCCCTTCAAAAAATCAAACTATAATTACAAGATTTGCCAGAATAGTTAGAGAAAAAAAATCTGAACCAAAAAAGTCGATATTGAAAAATCTCATCCTAAAATCTATATCTAACCAAAACGGATAGACAGAATGCTGGAACCCCCCCCCCCCTTAGTGTTCTAAGTCAGAGGTTAAAATAACATTCCTAATGTGTTGAGATTTTCCCATTACATTACGTCATGACTAATAATCACTGCATGTATTTGTATTATAATCTGTCAATCAATGTCACACTGAGAAACCTCCTCTCCCTTCCTGGAGCCAAAGATATCAAAGCTCCAATAAGACACCAAAAGTCATGGTAGATTGTAAGGATGAATTAAAGTTCCAAAAAAATCTCATGAATTAATGGAAGATAGAGAGAACCCCCTGTATACACAATGTATATTATACATTACATCCCATATTCAACGTGCAAATATGTGATTGATTCCTGATTACGCATCTCCCTGTATAAATATCCTTTTGATGGGTGCGTATGTATATCTTGTCTGATTCTTTATTAAAATCTTCTGTTTTAATATTTTCCGCATTATAATCATGGCAAAACATTAATTCCTATCGGAATCGCAAAAACAAGAAATTCGACAGCTCAGTCTCACAACTACAAATCGTAAACTCGCTGAAATGTACGAGGTGTCTGTTTCAAACATTAGGAATATTCTGAAGAATTCAAGTTCATTGACACCTAAAATAAAAACGAAATTATTGCGGGACAAAATCAAGACCGAATTGGATGATAAAATGAACACTGGTGTTGAACTCGACAAGAAGTCTTTACAAGGTGTCATTATTCAATGTGCAAACGACTTAAATATTAAAGATTTCAAAGCATCTATAAATTATGTATCCAAGATCTATTCGGAAGAAAATGTCAATGATAGAAACGTAAGATAATCACATAATATTTTCAGAATTTCGCTAGAGTCAAAAATCTTGAGATAAGAAACCTCTTTTAATTATTAATAATGTCAAGAATCTCCGATGTTTGATGATAATGATAGGGAATTTCTTAACTACAAATCATCGAAAAATGGTTGGATGACGCATGCAATTTTTATTGAATATTTAATAAAATGGAATAATGAGCTTGTACTTGAGGGGAAAAAAATAATCTTATTCATGGATAATGCCTCTAGTCATTTACTCAAAGAAGAAGATCCAAAACTCGAAAACATTTGTGTGAGTTTTTACAATTTAATTTAGTTTTAGATTAAATATTTGCGACCAAATTGCACTTCCGTATGTCAACCTTTAGATGCTGGTGTGATACGGTCATTCAAATCCAAGTACAGGAGCATTTTGAACTCTTGCATGATCGAAAAAAAGATAAAAGTCAAGAACGTTAAACAACAAATTAACTTGAGAGACTGTCTCTATATTGCTAAACAAGCATGGGATGAGGTAGAAACAAAGACTATCATTAATTGTTTCAATAATGTAAAGTTTACAGTGAAGTTTAACGAAAAAATGATGGACGAGAAGAAGATTTTCAATAATTTTGAGATTTTATTGAATTTCTTAAATTTAACAGGTAGAAGAGGGATGTTGGAAGAGATCAAAAGAATTTCATTTTATTGTGACTATGAAAAAATTGTTAAAGATGTTTATGATTTCAAATAAATTTTTTTAAAGAATATCATTTCATTGAAATTTAAAAAAATTATAAAAAAACAAGTGAAATCAAAGCATACATTAGCACTAATCGAAATCAGATTTAATAAAGGAGATGCGTAATCAGGAATTGGTCACAAATTAGTAATTAATAATTAGTAATTATTAATTACAATTACTAATTAATAATCACATATTTGCACGCTGATTTGCAGTGATTATTAGTCATGACGTAATGTAATGGGAAAATCTCAACACATTAGGAATGTTATTTTAACCTCTGACTTAGAACACTAAGGGGGGGGGGTTCCAGCATTCTGTCTATCCGTTTTGGTTAGATATAGATTTTAGGATGAGATTTTTCAATATCGACTTTTTTGGTTCAGATTTTTTTTCTCTAACTATTCTGGCAAATCTTGTAATTTCTTATACCTTATTGGCTAATGAGTGCTCAACGCTGATTGGCTGGAATTTTGGGGCAGAGAGGTATTAAAGCAAACCTCCGTGATAAAATAAATCTATCTCGAGTCATCATGTGTGAAAATGACTGTATATCAAAAATAAGAGAAAAACATCCATTTAATATCACAAATTTGTATATGAATTTATTTTAAGATAAATTTTTAAAACGGCTAAACTCCTATTCGAAGATTGAAAGTGAACTTTCTCCTTATATAGATAAAACTAACGCGAATCTAGGTTCTATATTTCGCAAGATCGAAATAGTGGTATAAGAAGAGTTGTTAATTTCAACAACTTACAATTTTCTTGTATTCCTGTAAACATCTGTGTGCCATGGCTAATAAGATAGAAGTTTCCCTCTAAAAGTATGTCCAAAATGAATACAAAGTAATTTCCTCTGTGACGAAAATTTGAAGGAGTTAACACTTGAAGATTACGTAATAAATAAAAAAAGTTAAAGACCATGTAAAAGCCGTAAAAAATCAAGAGCTGAAAAAAAATTAATGGAATTCTGTGCTGAATAAAATTATTTCTATACTAATAAATTAATGTATAAAATTTATCAAAAAAATAATGATAGGTCTGGATCAAAATTTATTTCAACCATTTTGAATCATTAATATGAAAGAATTAAATGAGCATTTAAATTTAAATCAAAACTTTCCCCAGTGTTATTTATTAATCAACTAAAACATATCTGAGATATAAATTAATTTAACGTTGAGAGATGTACAGAGACATCGGTTTTAAGCTGAGTTACCGGAATAAAAGCCTTGTTTGTGAAAATTTTGACATGTCTTTCATCTTCTCAGAAATTAGTTCAAGTTAAATGAATGAATATTTAGAACATTATATCAACTAAATGTGTCTGAAATTCTCAAAATTAATAGATTAGAACCATTTCATTGAAATCAAATTTTAAAAAGCTTCAATTTGTGGGGTCTTTTGCTGCTCTACTATTTTCAAAAGCTATTTTATTAGAGCTTGAAGTGATTGGTATTTGCATATATTAATTTATTATAGAAATTATTAAGAAAAGCTTTTTCTCAATAAGCATCATGTAAAATATAAATAGAAATCTGAAGAATACTTTCATTGCCTGATAATATATATCCATTACCTAAATTTTATTAAACGAGTTTGAATATGATGATTAAAAAGATGTTAATGCTGAAATTTGAAGTGTAGAGAGAAATTATATGATAATTTTGTATTTAAAGCACGTGAGTAAACTAAAATGTGAAAAACTTTATATCATGAAGAATTTTTTTGATTTTAAATAAACCTTGAATAACGCAGATGCTTGATCTTTTCAAAAATAATATTAGACCTGTGACTTGTAAACCAAAAATCACCCCCTCTCTCACTTTTAAATTAAGTTTTAGATGTTATCATCAAACTTATGAGTAGGGTCTCTGTATAAACCTTAAATATACTGAGCAAAAATAATAAGTGTCATAATATCGAAATTCATAGTCAATAACCCAGTTCAGAAATGATAGTCTTAACTTAGACTCTTCCTTGATTAGTTAAGATAAAAAATGTGTAAATGTTTGTGAGAATATGATTTGCGAAAAGGTGTGGAACAATTGGATTTTGGCAAAAATGTACATCCAGATGGTCATTATTATTTGTTTGTTTTGGAGGCGAAAAAAGACCCCCTACTCCGTCACCAAAATTAAAAATCAATTTGTGAAATGATTGATCTTTTGATCCTAATTTTTGTACGATCAACCAAGCATAGAGAATTCTTCAGCGAACAAAGCTCGAATGAATGTCGATAGAATGAAACTTATTATTTTAGCTCAGTAAATTTACGTTATATACAGAGACCCTACTCATAAGTTTAATGATGAGTTCTTAAACTAAATTTAAAAGGGGTAGAGCGAAGAGGGTAATTTTGGTTCACAAGTCACAGGTCTAACTGTTCTGGTACTAATATACCGAATTTTCGAAATTTCTGAATGGTCACTCTTGATCATAGAAGGAAGGTAATTATTTCTCGCAATATCTCTATTTAATATGAATTAAGTAGTTAAGATCTTTATTAGATTCTTATAAATATATATTTTCTGATGACGAAGGTAACTTCATAAGGAATTAGAAGTCAAGTGAATATTTCGTGATTAAGCTTATATTTCACCGGATCTCATCAGACTATTACACCGGCTTGATATTTATATTAAATTTTAGAGCATATGAAAATTCCTCTTATTGGTTGAAATGGTTTTTAGGGTTCAAACATAGGGGGTGAGGGTTGATTAAAATTGTAATAATCTCCAGGGTTAATTGAGTTATCTTCTCTTCACGAATTCATCCATCGATAATTGCCCACTGTATCTTTTTCGTTTTTTCCCTCTTTTTGTGTTGTTGGGAGGGAGGTTTGGTTTCTCTGTACTAGCATTAATTACGGGCTGAGACTTGATTTGATTACTAACTTCAGTTAGCTTCTCCTGGTTTGCACTTCCATTCTCACTTGTAATTGTTGCTGGGGCAGAGACATCGGGTTGATTGCATTCAACTACTTGCTCGTTTGATTCACTAATTGTGCACTTTTTGTTTGCACAGGACAGGTTCGAGTTTGTTTATAAAGTGGGCTTCCGCCTTACTCAGCTCTTTTTCCCTGACCGGACGTGGATCATTTGGGTTGGCCTGGTAGAGGATACTGAAGTTGTTCACATCTGCCGTGTGATTTGTAGCTTCAAGATGCTCCTGAACTGCTGACCCCTTGTTCCCCTTAGTCAAATGTTCCTTGAACCTTGCTTTCGCGGGTCTCACTGTTTGTCCGACGTACGATGCACCACATTTGCACTTGAACTGGTAGATCACCCCCTTTCTTTCAAGCCAGGGTATCTGGTCCTTGTTACGATCTGGTAACAGCTTCGTTGTCTTATTTAAGATTTGTAGTCTGTATCCAGGGAACGCCTTCTTTGTTACCTCCTGCAGCTTGTTGTTCAGTACTTGATGGGCAGCATCTCCTTTGAACGGCACTTTCAGGTAGATTGGAGTATATATATATTTGGCTTTCTGTAAATTGAGATATTGGATAAGAAGAAATTTCGAAGAATAAGATTTAAACTTTTGATCAATGTGTCCAAAAGAAAAACCAAATCAAAAAGAATGCGAAACCATAACTCTGAGCCTACCTCTCAATAGTGACAAAGAGCTATGTGATCTACAGATTCAAATGCCCATGTGAATTGGTCTACATTGGCCATACTACTAGGCGACTCGAAGATAGAATTGATGAACATCTTTTCAAGAGTCACATGCTGTTAGAGAGCATCTAAAATCACACTGATAAGTATGCTTTAATTAGAGATCTTTTATTTCCAAACAATCTGGAATCTTCTTATTTCATTGGATCAGAATCATGAAAAATCAGAAATCAAAAAATATTTGAAAGGAAATTTTTCGAGGTGACTTGTTAAATTCATTTCAAAGAGATTCTTTTTCAGGTTTATTAAACCAAAGATCAAATCTCCTTCTAATATATATTGTTTATTTAATTTCTATTAAAATAGTTAATAACTATTTTATAATTACCAGCTCGTAAGTAAAATTATCAATAATAACTGAATTAAATTACATCTGAAAGCTCTATAAAGTAAATGAAAACTTTGTGTAAAAGAAGTTTATTCTTCTGAGCTTGAAGTCCGCTCATCTTCTATAAAAGATTCATGTTAGGGCTACAACAAGCCAAATCGATTTAAGAAATATTTCATTCCTGTTTAGCTATTCAATCATTTACTTTAACTTATAATAAGTCATATAGTCATGTCAAAAGTTTGAATTTTTCGGTTTATTCCATTTGTAAATAAAGAAATAGCACTATTCAAAACATTCTGATACATTCTGATTTGTTTTTTCTTTCTCTGATTGATAAAGACAAGGTTCCACTTGAATATTGCTCCCTGTTCAATAACAGGATATCAATATGAAGCTCTTTTTTGTCTTATTTTGCAAACGCTCCCATTTGGAAACTAATGATAACTTAACTCATCAAATAAATCTGAATACGATGTTATCCTCATGTTTTCTCAGTCTACATGTGTTCGTGAATAATTCGACTCGTATAATTTAATCCCTCTGACAAACTTTGGGAAAATTCAAACCTTTCCACCAAGACGTTTTAAATTTATTTAAATAATAATAATAAATTTACATAACTTTCAAAAGTTCTCAAACCTTAACTAAAATCTAGATTAAATTTTACTTGCGAGCATTTCATAACCTATTGGACCCCTCGTCTTCGAATTTACACTATTTCAATATTCGACATTTGAAAAATTAATTGAGATTATATTCAGAGTTAAATAGATAAACTTCTAGCGTAAAAACTCTATCAAAAAGTGAACGGAATGTTTCTTTGTTTTCAATCAATGAAGAATAGTACAAATACATCAAATTTGTGAATTTTGTGGTGCACGTTAAAAATAATTACAATCACTAAGATAAAATTGGTCTGAAGTTTATCAATTTTAAAATAGCACTGTTCGAAAAAAAAATTTGGAGTTTAAAAAGAATAAGCGTTTTTTTGTTCAAAATTTCACGCTGATCATGTAAATTGTTTAATCAATTTCCGCTCAAAAATATGACTTATGGCTAACTAAAGCGTTTTTGACAATTTTAGTAACCACGTAGTAACTAAATAGGGATAACTACTTAGTTTCAAAACTTACAACAGTGAGATATGGTTCATCTTTTAGCTTAGTCAATTTTGTATTAACTGTGAAAATTTCATTATCCTACGTCTCTTTATAAAAAGTTTCATTCATGCAAAGTTGAAAAGTACTTGAAAAATCGCTCTTAAAAACACGATTTTTTTCTTTGATCTTAGATTACTCGGTAGCATTGTACTTTCCCGGACACCTTTCCGCAGGGTAGAGGAAGAATATACCAATTTGTATATCGCATATACCGGGCAGGGAAAAGAACAAATATGTTCAGTCAACATAGTATGAACAACGTTAAACTATAACAATGATAACTCCAGTTCCTAGGCAGGTATTTAAGAAATTTAAAATATGATTCTGACTCAAATTTCAATCTCTATAAGATGGTAAAGGCTAGAAATAGTTTATGAAAATTTTAATTTGAATTATTTTATTGCAGTTTTTTGAACGAGGTAGATCAATGTGTTTTACAACGGACTGTATAATAAATACGATGAGTAAAAACAACAGATGGTTTTTTTTCAAAAAGCGAATAAAGGGCTTAATATCTTAGAGAAATAAATCAACAGGGATAGTAGAGCTTTATCTAGTTTTCATTATGCTTGGAAACCTGTTAATTTTTTTTCAATTTGAGTGTTAAATGACAACACTGAAAAATGAATAAAGGGCTTGATATCTTAGAGAAATAAAGAGGCTTAACAACAAAAAAATAAAGAAGTATTATGATGGATAGCTTCATAAAACTAACTTAACAGGAAATTATAGATAAGCAACTTAAACAGAGCCTGGAAAATATCTCAGCAACTCCAAGAGCTGATTTCATTGGACATCAGCTTCACAGCAAGAAGTCTATTAAAAAACTATAATTATTATGGTTGCAATCAATCTCATTAATTCACTCAACATGTTAGTTAATGATCTCATGACCAAGACCTTCGAAGAGGCTTTTGAACTAGCTAAGCGCGAGAGTCTAATTCGATTTGCCCCTAAGCGCTGTGATGGATGCACAGATGGCTTGATGAACCCTAAAAAGTTGGCTGGAGAATGGAAGCAACAATGTATGAAATGCAGAAGAAAAGTGTCTCTTTACATTGGTTCCATATTTTACAGTAAGTCATAAGTTTGAATCCTATTAACATTTCTTTTTACTAAATATCATTTTTACAGAGGCCAATGTTCCGATGCACAAGATATTCCAGATCATGTATCACTACGTGAATAAGATCACTGTAGTTGAGTCAGAAGAACAAACTGGAGTATCTGCCAAGACAATAATCAAGTATTGAAAGTTGTTCGATGATAAGGTCCTTCAATACAATGACAACGTTAATTTGATTGGAGGAGTTGGCATGACAGTGGAGGTTGACGAATCCCACTTGTTCAAGAGGAAATATCACAGAGGTCGAGTCCTTGCTTATCAGCACTTCTGGGTCGTGGGAGCTTTCTGCAAAGAGACAAGACAAGTGAGACTGCAAGTAGTGACTCAAAGACCTCGAGAGGTACTGCACGATTTTATTCGAAGATCGATAGTTCCTGGAACAAGGATCATCACAGACGAGTGGCGGGGCTATCGAGGCATAGATAACTATGGTTATCTACATGACACCGTTAATCATAAGCGCAATTTCGTCAATCCGTTCACTGGTGCTCATACTAACACTGTTGAGCGTTTATGGAGAAGTCTCAAAGCAGAAGTAGCCAAAGGCACGTCATTGGTGCATTTGAACAGGCGTATAAAAATGTTTGAAGCTCGTTTCAACTCAGAGTCGTTTACAGCAACCTCGCGAGCAAACATTTTGATGAGAGCTCTCGAATTTATTTAAATATATTATTAATCACAATCAATTTTTCTGATCATAGATACTCAATCTGTTCATTACCATACTATTTTAATATCCATACTTTCTTGCTAAGCATTTATTTTAGAACATGAAAGCATTTTAAATTTTCAAATCATCTCTTCTAGAACTTGAGATATTCATAATTAAAGTTGAAAAAATACGAAATACGTATAAGGATAGGGATGACTTATCATGTCACATCCCTGCGGAAAGGTGTCCGGGAAAGTACAGTCCTACCGATTACTCACCAATCAAGATAAAAAAACAAGTTTTTTTTAATGGATTCAACAAAAAATTTATTCAGCTTTAAAATGGTATGCGTTTTATTACATCATTGCCAGATTAGCTTCTGTTTTTTGAATTTTTAAGTGGTCCACTTCAATGGTTATGTCCTGACCCCTAAGTCATTTTATTAAAAAAGCAAAATTTACTAAGCTTTAAGATGAACCATATCTCACTGTTGTAAGTTTTGAAACTAAGTAGTTATCCCTATTTAGTTACTACGTGGTTACTAAAATTGTCAATAACATTTTAGTGAGCCATAAGTCATATTTTTGAGCCGAAATTAATTAAACAAATTACATATTTGAGATCAGCGCGAAATATTGAACAAAAATACGCTCATTCTTTTTTAACTCTATAATATGTTTCGAGCAGTGTATCAATCCTTAGAATTGAATTATTTCTTGATATGGTAAAAAAATTCTACATCAATTATACGAGGATTTTGCATTTTAGTCATCTTAGGGTTATGATTTTAGTATCATTGAATAAAGCACGAAAAATTACATCTGGATTCAGTTTTTCATCATGATTGAATTTTTCATTATGAACTATGAGGGAATTTTAAAATGAGTGGAATTAATTTCAAAATAACGTTTCGAATCATCCTATCACGCCACAATGAATCACATGGAAAGCGCAATGAAGAGGTGGGAAGGTACACTAAACTCTCTAAAAAATGTATGACTGGAAAACCGGACGCACAAAATGAATTCATTGGTTTACTCAATTTATCACTATTGTCACTCAAAAAAATATGTTTGCATTGTAAGAAATTATCGGGGGTCTGTGGAATTGTATGTTTCCCCAACTTCCTCACAAAACTAAACACACGGCATCGGAAAAAGGGGGTCTCCCTACAAGATCTGTTTGCATCACGTCATAGTTGAGAAAATAAACGGGGGTCTGAACTTAAATTCTGAATGATTTTTTCCCAAATTCATTTGAAAACTAAAAATGAAATCATTTGAACTTAAAACTCGTCTAGTTTTTAGCCACAATTACATTTCTGGCTGCGATTTAAGGAGGTGTAACAGTTTTTCATCCTGCATCTGATGGTATTATTTTTATGCTTCTATGAGAAGAAAAAATTCTTCTTATTATTATTTGAGCTAAGGTTCTGGAAAAAGGTTGAGGAGAAAGTGCTATAAACGTTTAGTGTAAATTCAAAATTTCATCAAATTTAACCAAAAATTAATCCATCTTCGGTCCTAAAATCTCTCAAATCTCAAATAAATTTATTATATTTTCATTATAATACTCACGAGTGATTGGAGCAGAGTGGGAAAGAAAACGGGTCTCTCATCTGTAATTAGATTCAGCATGAAAAATCCTATTGGAGAAGAAATAGTCAAATTAAAAAAAATGTTTGATACCAATAATTAGAAGAATCTTTTTTCCAAGATCTTGATCATTGTGTGCATTTTACGTGCATATTATCTAAGTAGCAATATACATTATCTATCTCTACCCACGATCTCATGCAACAAGGAAATGAAACAGAGTATTTGATTATTCGATTGAATGTCGTTTATAAACTAAATCTAGACTAAAAAGTTCCTCTAAATATTCTACAAAGAAATGATTTACTTGTAGGTATGTTGACAATAAAGAATCAAAATTGAATTTCAATTACCATTTTTTTCATTATGAAAGCACGTAAGTACAAATAATTTCATCTAAAATTTAAATATTTTATTTTAAAATTAGTTAAAAATTTTAAAAATATTTAAGCTCAACGTATGTAATTCAAATGAATAAGTGTACTTGAACTTCTAAAAAATTTATTATTTAAACTAAAATTATATTTTAATAATATAAATAAATCAAGAACGTGAGTTTTTAAATTGAAAAAAAATATCCTTACAACCTATATTTTCGTTTTTACTAAGTTGAAAATTATTTTTCAGCAAACTTCATGACTGGGAATTATACAAAAGTGTGTGTGATCGATGTTGGAAACGAACTGTACCTATGTTTCATGCCGAAGAAAGCTTGAAGAAGGAGACAAATGAACTATATGTATTTTTAAAAATAAAAACGATGAATGAAATAAAGCCTTATTATTAGCCACAATAACAAAAATAATATTACATGTGAAGCCTAATTATCATGCTCTAATTATCATAATAGTACATTTATGAGTTTTTCTGAGTTTAAAAAATTATTAAGAAAACTCAAAGATAAAAACACTAAAGATTCTTATAAGATTAGTGCCAATACACTTATGAGTAGTCTCGTAAATTTTATTCATAGTTTTTATAAAAAATTCAACACTTATTTTTTAATAATATTATTCCTGATTATGTTTTACTGGCTAAAGTAATCCCTATTCCTAAACCCAATAGTAATGACTTTCGACCAATAACTTTACAAAACACCCTCATGAAAATTATTGACTCTATTCTTCTCATCAAAATTCTTGGGATAATTGACATAGTAAAAATAGATCCTGATCAACATGGATTCTGTAAAGGCAAATCCTGTGAGACCAATATTTTTAATTTCTTGAACTATATATCGTTTCTTAACAAGGATAAAAAGAAATCTATCGTAATTTATATTGACTTGTCTAAAGCCTTTGACAAAACCTATATTCACAAAATTATAGAAATCTGTCATTACCACGGAGTATGTTCACATCTCCTAGAAATGCTAAAAATATATCTAACGGAACGTAAACAATATGTTTCCTTCGAAAATAAAGACTCATTACCGGAATTAATTACCTCAGGTGTACCACAAGGCTCCAAAGTAGGTCCTCTACTGTTCAATATTGTTTTTTCTCAAATAAATGTCACTGGAGCTAAGATCTTGTCTATAGTTTTGATGACTTTATCGACATTGATTTCATTAACACGTCTCTAAAAATCCTTCCAAATGATTTAAAAGCCTTAGGCTTTAGCTTCAATGAAAGTAAAACTTTCTTCATTACACCTTTTACAACAATCCCTTTACAAGGAAATTTACTTGTGAATGAAAAAAGATCGATCACAAATTCACAATTCGTGACTTGGGAGTTAAATATAATAATTTTTTTGGCTTTACAGATCATTATAGAGATATTCATAGATCTTTCATATCAAGATGCATGCAGATTCATAAATGCACAAAAAAACGACTTCATGAAAGTTTTTCTCTTCAAAATGATGGCACGATCCGTTGTTTAATTTTGTGCAGGATGCTGGAATCCTGAGAAGCCCGAGTGGTCTATGAAGCTTCAAAAAGTTGCCGAAATTTTCCGACGTAAACTGTCTGAACCAGGAAAAAACTCTACCTTCCGAATCAATAATGGTTCGAAGAGATATCAAAAGCATTCTACTCATCAAAAAGTGCATTACTCCTCAAAGTCTTCCTGGACTCCGTGATCGATACGGAATACAAGGAGAAATCAAAAATCTGGCAATCTTCACGAGAAGCAAAAAATTATTTTAAATGTTACCAAATATCATAAAAAGATTAAAGCTAAAAAATAGCTAGAAACTGTATCCCTGCTAGGACTTGGTCCTTTTAAAATAAATTAAATATGAATGAATTGTGATCAACTGGTTGAAAAAAATGACTTGAAGATAGTAGAATACTCTATAATGAGATTATAATCATCTGAATATGCAAAATTGGTGACAGAAGCTTTTCTTTTTTTGATAATGGAAAAATCTAGAATTCTGAAGAAATTAGAAAAAGAACCTTTTTTCCCAAAGTAATAATTCTATTGTGATTGAAAAATACTTGAAGAATCAATACTGACAACTATATACTGTAGGAGCCCTGCATTATGTTACACAATTGTCGAAAAATTAAAAAATCCACGTTATATATGAAATTGAGAAAAGAACGTCCAATCAGGTTAAAATAACCATTTTACATTAAAAAATTAATTTCACAAGTTCTTTTAGTAACCAAGGTCTTGAAAACGTAATTTAGTTTTTGAAAACTCAGTCACCAACAGAAAATAGTTCTTCTATATAACTTATTTAGCTCAACGGAATATTATTGCTCGTGCTTGATTATGTCATTACGAAGATTGGATTATTAATGAGTGATTAATAATCAGTGATTATTAATCACTAACGCATTCTTGATGAAACATTACTAACAACTGATTGAAAAGTAAAAAACAACAATGCAAAAGGACCCCGTTTTTCTCTTGATGCATTCTTCAAAGGCAATAAAAAATAAAAATGCCGTAGAATGTACTTGCTCGAAATATTATCTGTTCATTCAATTTCTTACACAACATGTTTTCTATTCTTTTTTTTGAGAAAGGTTCAATTGCATTGCATTGTATGTTATCAGAAGGTGCAAATGTGTTAAATTGTACTGTGGGATTGCATTACATGAAAAGGTATTACATAGTGTATGCTTTCCTATAACGTAAACCTTAGAAGGTATGTGAGGGTTTTTCCCTATGTTTTAATGTAAAATGGTTATTTTAACCTGATTGGACGTTCTTTTCTCAATTTCATATATAACGTGGATTTTTTAATTTTTCGACAATTGTGTAACATAATGCACGGCTCCTACAGTATATATTTTTCATAGATAAGATTTAGATTATAACAGATTTATAACAAACTATTTCAATTATTATTGTACACACATGAAAATATTTTTCTTCTTTTTTTCTATTTTCCTTTAACTTATTATTATTATTTTTGTACATGATAACTATTTTTATATGAAAATGATGAATGTAAAGCAGAACTATGAATTGTTCAATAAATTTCATTTCATTTCATAACGTCTTGTAAAATAGTTTCCTGTTGTAGACCAAATGATAAACTGATTTTAGTTCAAAAACTTATTTTCTACTGATTTCCTCTTCGAAAAACTATAATCAGAGACAGGATAAGATTTTAAACTTGAGAATCGACTACTATTTGTTAAAGTTCAACAGATGCGTAATAGCTAGTATTCATAGTACAATACTAACAAATATTGTACAAATAACTCACAAGTTTATCGAAGGTTTCAATTTTATAATCAGGGTAATGAGTGAGTTAAACTATTAACTCG
The DNA here is from genome assembly GCA_012064415.1 of Gyrodactylus bullatarudis. Taxonomy (NCBI): domain Eukaryota; kingdom Metazoa; phylum Platyhelminthes; class Monogenea; order Gyrodactylidea; family Gyrodactylidae; genus Gyrodactylus; species Gyrodactylus bullatarudis. Next base: position 291,025 of record SSNU01000021.1, on the reverse strand, counting down.
AAAAAGTTTATTTCTTTTTAAATTATTTGGTAATCATTATAAAGAGGTATTTTCAGTAAAAATAATATATGGATTTTTTGAAAACAATACAATTTCACTTTAATTGAACATTATCTATGCTATACAATCCAAAATGTAAAACAAACGAAAAGTCGATAATAAAGTTATAAGCCGACTTGCAATTTCAGTACTATTAAATATTATTGGTGGAGTCTGAAGAGACAAGCTCGTTCATACGCTAGGTCATTTTCAGTAAAGCAGAAAATGATGCCAGTTTTTTTCTCAAACAATTGGACATATTCACCAGTCTGATACATGGAAAATATGTACATATATATATAAGTACAATTTAACAATCGTTTTTTAATATTTAAAAAATTTTTAATCTCTGTATCCAGGGATTTTTCGTATAAAAATACTTCATATAACAGGTAGTATTAATTGAAACATCAAGACTCACTATTTTCATACCAACTAATGTGGATGATATATCAGTTAGCACGCTGAAATAAGTATCAAATATTAGCAATATTCAAAACAACAGAGAATGGTAAGTTACCAATTGGTCCTTACATAAAAAGAAAACCAAAAACGTAATTGATAACTTAAGAGAAATTCCACTTTCTCTCTAATCGCGTTTTCAAACCAACCATTATTTTCATTTTGAAAATTCTTTATATCATATGAACTAAGAGTTCCGAAAGAGTTCATAAGTGAGAGAGTCTGACAAGATTATCAGAAATAATTTCAAAAAAATATATCTCTTTCAATTACTAAAAATGTAATCCATGTATTTTTTAAAGGGAAAGTGAACGAAAATTTAATAGGAAAATGCTCAAATCTTGTTGTTAGCTGTGATGAATGTTACGCTGTTGAAAAAATTTTGTACTCGGCTGAATTTAACATGTTTGTTGAAATTTTACGAGGATCACCTAGGATATCGATTTTAAAATACCAAAAAGTGAAATAGAAAATGAGGTATTGTAACTAATTTTAAGAAAGAAAGCCGGTTTTTAATATCCTATGCCTTCCATGTTACTTTTTCTCCTGTCAAAAATTTAGTGTTGTTTCCGTTTAATTTATGAATTTCCATAATTATGTGAAAAATTCTTGAAATGATTTTCCAAATGAGCTTTCATTCACCTGAATAACTTCTTTTGTCGATCTAACTACATGAAAATTTTCGAGGAAATAAGGGAATTAATTTAGAGCAGTAATATCGTCGAACTTTATCAAAGAACGGAATAAGCAGAACCAGTTATTTTGAAAGTTATGAGAACAGGGTATTTTACCTGTATGAGACACATTTATGGCTATACAAGTGATAATATTATTTATTATTATTGATTCAATAAATTTATAAGTACATACTATTTCACTCAGCAAAGAAGAAATCTTCGTTGCGAAGAAAGATTCCAGTCATAACAAGACTGGCGAAAGCGAGTAAGATGTTAAGCGAGTAATAATTGTTTCAGCCAAAGTTACTGTTAAAGGTATTAAAAGTATTGAGGCATTTAACATAAAATTCAGGTAAACTTCCATGTAAGTTTTGAGAATAATATATAAGATAAATAAAACCAATGCAAGATCTAGATTTAAGTAGTTAAAGATGATTTTTTAATCCCTTTATCTGATGCTTGATAGACAACTAAACATATTTCAACTGTTTTACAGTGAGATTTGCCAGGAGTTTGTTTATCCACATGATTGTATTATCTGAAAAGCTGGAAAATACTCATGTATGTAGAAGTTTTATGTAGTAATCCCTTTTGAGTATAATTTTCAAGGTGGAAGTCCAAAAGTTCGTAAGTTATGGAAGATATATATCAGTGATAACAAATTAAAGAGGAAAATTTAAGGAAAGCGTCCAATAGAGCAATGTATGCAGGTAAATAAAACCTATTGAATTTTACGCTCATATATAGACATTGGTAATTCTGGTAAGAACTTAATATAAAAAAATTGATTTTTAAAAGCTTTGGTATATTATAAACAAAGACGACGAGGAAGATCGAGAATCAAAAAAGTAAAGCCTTCTAAAAAAACAAATGTTAACGAAGATGAAGAGGACAAAGATGAGGAATCAGAAAAGCCAGTGTTGAAACAGCCGCCTCAAAAACCAGTTGATGCACAAGCTCAAAAAAATGCAGGAAACATTCCATTAACCAAACCATTTGATAAGAAGGATCCAATAGGCGAGTTTTAGTATTTTTATTTCTATCTAACTGGCTTTCTAATTATTAGATGAGAATAAGTATGCTTAAAATAACCATTTAAAAGCTATTTAGAAAAATATATCACATTTTAGATCAGAAAAAATTGTGGATATTGTTAATGAGTAAAATAAAAATATATGGTCATAAATATTCTAGCATACGGAAATCGGCAAATGTTCCCGAGCTTAATTTTGAAAAGTCTTTTGGAGATAAATGTGATCAAGAGGCAAATACCGGAACACCAAAATTGGCAGATGTTGTAAAATTTCCTATTACTGATAAAACTTCATGTAAGCAGTTATTTCAATTAGTTAATTCATAATATACTAGATGAGGATTTGGAAAATTTTTTGAAGAGTAAAGTATTATATTCTATAAAATCTAATCAAATATTAATTAGAAAATCCACGTAGGTAGAGATTATAATTGAAGATAATACATATTATAGAAATTGATTCAATTAAAAACAAGGATTATACTAAATTCGGTTATAGCAAAAGTCCGACTGAATTCAAAATTTATCTTGGGCCTAAATTGAAACCACCTGAAAATATTGTTGGTGAGTAAAGAAGTATAATTTTTGAAATAAATATCATGCAAGATCAAAACGAGTAAGATATTAGCTTACAAATTTACTTTAATTTTTCCGATTTATTATTAACACAATCTATCAACTTCATTTCATTTTAGCGTTAAACCTATCATTGCCAAACTCAATGAGTGAGTTTTTAAAAATAAATTATGTTATATAATGTTGACACAAAACTTATTTCTGAACAGATGGCGAGCAGAAAAATCTAAACCTGAATTAAAACAAGACAATGCTTTCCAGAAAACGGCCATGGCCGATTATCAAACCAATCCAAATAATCCTAGTCTGGCAGATTTAGTTGAAATTCCTTTAACAAAAGACATGACATGTAAGTATCAGGAGAGAAAAATATAATATAGTTTTTTAGATGATGAATTAAAAAAAGTTTTAGAGAATTGTAAGAAATGCATTTGAAAGTGAATCTTATCAATAGTGAGTAAAATAAGTGAGTTTTAGGTTTTTGAATTTGTATAATTTTTAATCTCTGTTATTTAGAGCCAACTGAAGAAGATTCTTATCAGACTTTTGGAGCCCAGCTAACTGATGATAAAGGTTCTAAAACGCTGTTGATGTTCTTTGGTCCTAAAAAGAATGCATCCATGTTTGGTAAGCAACACGAACATTTATAAAACCTTCTATAGATCCAAAAGAGTATACGATTGAATATAAAATAATAATTTAAAGTAAAAAATCTATTGTTGGATATATTAACGAGTAAGAAATATTTTTTTTCATTGTAAATGGAATTTTCTCTTGAATATTTATCAATTTAAATTTGAGAGTGACTAAACAAGCCCATCATCATTCTATTGTAAACAGAAAATATTAAAAAAAATTTTAATGTCGTGTTCAATACCACAAATTTAATTGTTAACTTAAAGATGGGCTAGAACCAATGAAAAATACTTTAATTCTTCCATGCTACCTATGGGCTAAATACTTTGTAAGGATAAACAAAACTAGTGATCAGCATCCACAAGCATCTAGCTAACGATATCTCTTCGTTTAGAAAAAAAATTAGCGGTTGTGAGGCAAACGAAGTAAACTCAAAAATTGTATTAAATCCTAAACACCAAACTATCAAAAGTTAAAATAAAAGGAAAGTTTATCAAATACGACCCTAACCTAAGAATTTACTTTCCAACTCTGCTCTAACCATCATTTATTGTACCTAAATCAGGCTTATTTAAAACCAATAGAAGCGCGAGAAACTATCACCCGATGAAAGTCCAGTACATCAATTGTTTAGATATAATTTAGAGTGAAATAAGAGGGGGAAACCCTCATGACTTAAAAGAATTTTGTCTCATTTTCGTTATATGCCGTTTAGAGAAACTACCTGGCACATGAGTAAACTTGTTTTAACTTTTGACTTACAACATTGTGATAGGATTCCAGCGTTATCTTGTATCTCAAGTTGATACGACAGTTTTTAGCTGATTTCTAGGATCGATGCATGAAAATCCATGTAACCCTCTTTACGTATTGAAATAAATATTTTACCTTTTTACTGCTCATACTAGACTATTTTTCTCATAACATTGGAAAAATGAGAAAATTCTCATTCCATTTGTGTATAACGAGCATAATCAAAGTTTTTGAATATTAATCTAATAGAGGTTTAAAGAATTGATGATGAGGTGAAAAACTGCTAATTTCTCATTGGCTAACTCTTAATGTTTTGAGGTAAAGATTAATTTAAAGAGTAATTTACTTTTTTGACTATGGTTGTTTTCTTTTTTTCCTATTTGACTATAGTTATTTATATTTTTACCTTTTTAACTATAGTCATATTACTTTTGACTTTAGTCAATACCATATTTAGCTTTCTGACTATTCTTTCTCTAATCTTCATCTTTATGACTATAATTTTTGAACTGTTATTCTTTTTTGACTATAGTTAAATTCCTGTTTTTCTTGATGGAAAAAAATTTTTTTCCATAAAATTCTTTTCGACTATATTCAATACCATGTTTACCTTTTCAACTATGGTTATTTTCCATTTTTAATTTCTTAGCTATAGTTATTTTCCATTTTTACCTTTTTGACTTATTGCTATGATTTTTCATAATACAGTACTCCCTCTTTAATAACTGTGTAAAAGTTATCCCCCTAATTTCTACCCCTCAAAAATCTCTTTCGTAAATCGTGACTACTTGATCATGGGGTTATTATCCACATCACTTGTGCAATGAGTCATTAATGACTTTTGTTCGTAATGTTATACTATGCATTCACAGGACCCCGTAAGTACCCCGAAACATTTGGATAAACATGCTTTTATCTGGAATCGAAGTAATCTTTCTTACACTACAATTCTTTTTTTATGCATGATATCAGATCGTATACTGCCAATCTTTTGTGTATTGTTTCCTGATAGGGTGGGCAATATGAAATTGTTAGATGAAAGGATACTTAATATTCGCACGGACGTCAACTAACTTTTGAATGATGGTAAAGCTTCATTGGATATTTCTTCTAATCTTGGTAACTCCATGACTCGATTCACAAAGATTCTATGATTAGATTAAGGTTTAATTGCTAAATAACGACAAACCAATTGATTAGGATTTCAAAAGAATCTATGCGAAGAAGACTGCGAAAAGGCGGAGAATCTCAACTTTAAATAGTTCTTGTTGATTATCAAAAATCCATCTTAGTGAAATTGATTTTAAGGGAGTGAATCAAATCACAATTCCAGATGAAAGCATGTTTATCCAAATGTTTCGGGGTACTTACGGGGTCCTGTGAATGCATTGTATAACATTACGAACATAAGTCATTAATGACTCATTGCACAAGTGATGTGGATAATAACCCCACTCCATGTGGGAAAAATAGTCAGAAAGATTTTCTCAATATTTAATTCTGATATTCAATTTCAAGAAGATTTTTAAAGTTGTTTTCTGCAAATTCCATTAGAAATAGCCCTACTAAACATGGTATGGAAATGATCAGCGGAAAAATCTCTTTCGAAAGGTATTGATTTGGCTGAAAATTATTTTTTACTTATGAATAGTGCAGCACCTATACTTACAAAGGTTACTAGAATTATTTTGTTCTTTCAAGTAGTCACGATTTTCGAAATAGATTTTTGAGGGGTAGAAATTAGGGGGATAACTTTTACACAGTTATTAAAGAGGGAGTACTGTAATATTTCTCCCCACTGGATTGATGAATCAAGATTATTTCATTGGACTATCGAATAAAAAATGTCAAAAATTAAAGTAAAAACACATAGTTAAGAGCCATAAATATTACGTAAGGTTTTCCAGTTTTGATGATAATTTGTAGATAGATCATGTTGAGATTTTAAAACATTCTGAGTATCTTTTGGCCTAAAGTTTTCTATTTGATTGTTTAGTGTTTCTAAAAGTTCTTTTCGTAGAAAACCCTTTGGAGTATTTCGAATCTAAAATATCATAAAATATTACTTACAATAGTGCAGGAGTGTTCCACGAATTGAGTTAAGTGGACAGTCCCATCTCGCTTCTTATAAAATCTTATTTTGAATAGACATGCTTTTTCCGTACATTTATATTCCAAAGACGTATTATCATTTCTTTTTACACGAAAATCTCTTTTGATTTTAACAGAAAGAAGCTGTACATTTTTCTTCGCCTCATCAACTGACGAGTAAATTTCATCGAAACTTTGTGTCCATTTGGAAGAATGATTTGAAAGAAATTTTAACAAATAGGTTGATGAATTCAATAGAATATGATTGGTTGATTTTAGAAAAGGGTCTTGACAAAAATGATAGTCAATGATGTAAGCCTAAGACTTGAAGAATAAAAGATGGTTTCAAAAAATCCATAGTCAAAAAGGTAAAAATGGAAAATAACTATAGCTAAGAAATTAAAAATGGAAAATAACCATAGTTGAAAAGGTAAACATGGTATTGAATATAGTCGAAAAGAATTTTATGGAAAAAAATTTTTTTCCATCAAGAAAAACAGGAATTTAACTATAGTCAAAAAAGAATAACAGTTCAAAAATTATAGTCATAAAGATGAAGATTAGAGAAAGAATAGTCAGAAAGCTAAATATGGTATTGACTAAAGTCAAAAGTAATATGACTATAGTTAAAAAGGTAAAAATATAAATAACTATAGTCAAATAGGAAAAAAAGAAAACAACCATAGTCAAAAAAGTAAATTACTCTAATTTAAAAATACCTCCGTGTAAAATCTAATTTATCTCGAGACACCATGTTTGGTATTGTTTATATCATTGATGCCCAATACTTTGCTAACTTACTCATAACTATACTAAAAAAGATTCATACGAAACGAAAATAAATTTGATTTACTAGATCGTAATCAGATTTGAAAACTTTTATTTTATTGGATTATATAGACTAAGGGCTAAAAATAATGAACAGCATTTACCCATTGACGAGACGAAAACCCAAAATTTGGAAACTGAATACAATACTGATCCAAAAAATGTCCAATCAGCAGATTATGTTGAAATCCCATATGGCAACACAACAGGGAGTAATGAAAATGTGTTTTTTGTTATTTTTAGATGATGATATTGAAAAAGCTCTAACAGCAGGTAAGTTTTCTTAGATTGGAATAATAATTATCAATTTTTTGATTTAGCGGCTATTGGTTTGTTCTTTCTTTTAAATTATTCTCTAATTTATTCCCTCAGACTTTACTAAAACTAAAGATTATCAGAGTATTGATTATATAAATGATGAGCAGAATAAAAAAATGATTTTGTTTGGATTGCCTAAAAAACAAATACTCGACGATAAAAACAAACTAGGTAAGTGGAAAAAAGTTTAGATAGTAATTATATTAATAAATAGATTTATCAGAGTAAAGAATAATTCATGTCTGTTAAAAATAAAAACAAATAAAAAACATTAAATTTCAGCATTAAAAAGCTCCAGCCATACATTGAAAAGTTAGAATCCTTTAAATTTTAAAACAGTATAACTCAAAATCTTTACTGAAATCATAGAAATCACTGATTTTCAAATTTTTAAAATAAAATTATTTTGCATAGATGGCGAGGAGATAAACAGAAAGCTGTGGTACCTTTTGATGATACAAAGACAAACGCTATTATATCTGAGTATGAGGCGAATAATGTAACTCAGGGTGAATTTGTCGAAATACCAATTATACCAGATATGACGTGTGAGTATAATTCTCTTTCGTAAAAATTTTATATAAAAATTTTTTTTCACATAGATGAGCAGGTTAAAGCTGAACTGGAAAAACGTGAGGCATAAAAACTATTTCTAAAACTGTATTAATTTGCACATTTTTTACATAGTTCTCACAATATCCATTATATTTAAAAAAATTATTTGGAAGGCTTAGAGAACATTTGAGTGATAAACTTTATATTTCGCTGGGTTTCTGTCTCTTCAGACTCTACCCCGGTTAACATATAAACACTGATTATAAAATAAATTGTTGACCTTCCCTTGGTTCATATCCATATTTAATCTTGTGCAATAGGGGTTGGAGGGTAGAGACATTGCTCCTTTCTTGATTGATTAGTTTCGATGTCCTTTGGACAAGTTTGAGCTTTCTTCCAGGAAATTTTCGTCGTGTGATATTTGACAATTTGTTATTTAAAATATTTTTGCTCGCATCTCCTTTGAAATGTTACACTAGAACCAAGGGTTTTTTCTGTTTCCAATGAAGAACTCATTGTGAGGATTCAGAAGACAAGTGAATATTTAGTGATAAAGCTTATATTTCACCGGATCTCATCAGACTCTTACACCGGCTAGATATATATACAATTTTAAACCTGTTTTAAAATTTTTTATAAAATCCCCTGATTGGTTCAATCGGATTTGAGCACAATAAAGGGGGAAGGAGGTTTTTTTTGTCTTCTTCCTTCGGAAGTGAACTGAAGGCAGTGAGAGTTGAAGAAATAAAAAAGTTCAGCTCTACTTTCAAAACTAACTAAACTATTTATTTAGTTCATAAAAGTTGAATTCTTTTCATGAATCGTATAAGTATTTTTATTAGGCAAGAGGTTTTGAAAGCAACGATTGAGAATATTCAATGTAAATTATATATTGGCTTTTTACTGTTGATTTGATAATAAAAATAAAGAAAAATGGAACAATGAAAGATTTTCCCATAGCAAATATAAGTAAGAAAAGAAGAGTTTGATTTTAATACTATGTCTGTTTATTTCAATAGTAAAATTCATTGATATTATAAACGAAAGTCAAAGCTATGTAAAGTGATGTATCTAAGAATATGGAGATTTAAGTTATTTAAATAGCCTTTTTCGCTAAAACGTATCAATAAAAAATCGATTGATTCGAGATCAATATATTTTGCAGGCAAATCTAAACCGTGCAATATTCTCACAAATTTTCTCCACTTCTACATAAGTGAGATATAAGAGTCTGATCTATGATTGAAAGTATAGATAATCCAAAGAATAGTTTGAAGATTGTGATTTTTTTAGTTTCTTACAATATCTTGTCATATTTTTTACAATGGAAGCTTGAAAATTTGACTCAAAACTCCAATCAATACCTGTAAATAATAACGAAAAGTTGATAATTAAATATTTTGATAGGACTTCTTACATTTAAAATTATCATTGTTATTTATCAATAGAAATGCTCGAAGAAGATTTCTCAAATATGGGATTACATATTAAAAACGATAAACTTATCGTTTTTGGAATGCCGAAAAAGAACTCGAACTTGAATGATAAAGATAAAATTGGTAAGTACATTTGAGCTTATCATATTGACCAAGATCCTGCTGAGTGAGAAATTTTGAGTTATTATTTTATTTTGCTAGTCTTAAGAAAGTTACAGAACATGTGAATAAGTATGTTGAGAATTTTTATTTGTTTAACACATTCGATAATTTGCCTCCTTGAATTTTAGGTGGAGGGGAGAGAATAGTAAAAATCCATTGACTGTTGATGAAAATCTCACCAATGCTATTCAAGCAGAATATCTGGCAGATAAAAACCAAATTAAATCCGGTGACTACTTTACTGTACCTTTTACTCCTGATATGACTTGTGAGTTTTAATTCGAAAGTATTTTTTTACCGAAAATAAGATTCTAATAAAATCATACTCGAAGAATCGTAAATTTCAAACAGCACATTCTTCAAAATACAGTAGTACCTCTGTAATAATTGTGAAAAAATTATATCAGAATCAGCTGAATCTCAGACCTGAAACTTTAAAAATCAAAAACAGTCCTAAAAATTATTAGTTGAATATTCACGTATACTTACATTTATGTCTGTATGACCGATGAAGATATTCATCATTAGTTATTTTCTAAAAATAGAAATATATATTTAGCCAGGTATTATCAATCTCTTATCCTAGTTTGATTAAATAATATTTACAAATTACAAATAAATGAATAAATAGTCAATGAAAAATAGTAAAACTGATTTACAAAACTTCCAATTGATGAAAAAACAAAAAAACTTTTTCATTCTTTTTTTTCTCCATCAATGAAAAAATCTTGTTTCAGATGAAGATCTCAAGAGTAAAATAGACCCAGGTAAATTTATCAATACTGAAAAATAATAATCTTTGTATTACTTAAAATTACTAAATTTACTTAAAACGTCTCATTTTATTTAGGGGTTGTGAAAAATGACTATCAAAATATTGGTGTAATACAGGATCCTACTTCGAAAGATATTGTTGTGTTTACTATGCCAAAAGCATCATCGAGCAGTGAAGATAATGAAAAATTAAGTAATAGAATCTTTAAAAATGATATATTTTGATTGTTATTAGAACCAATTGAGTAAGCTCTCATTAAAAAAAAATTTAATATACCTTCGATGAACATATTAAAAGAGTATAGTGGTCGAATTGATATGTGGAGCACTTCTTATATTTATGATTCATGACTTATTTTACATGATATATTTTTCAAATTAAGATCAATTGATTCATAGAAAAATTCTTTTCGAAGGAGATGAAATTGTTACATATCATATTTTTCCTAATAAAGCTAAATATACTATCTCTCGTTGGCTGACATAAGTTGCCTTATTTCATCGAAAATATTCTGAGGTTGCTGACTGAAAGTCATCCTGGGATTAAGAACAAACGAAGTTTTTGGTCGGTTCTCTTCGGACCAAGCACCGACTTGTTATATTTAATAAATATTATTATAAATTTCGAGAACATTCTAAAATCTTGCCAACAGCATTCATTCAACCATTCGCGACCAATGAGAGCAGAGGAATGACTAAGTTCTCGGGACTGTTAAGAATTCATCTAATGTCAGAGTGCCGGGTTGTATTTTTTTCCTCTGTTTCCCCCTTCTTTTTTGTTGCTTGGTAGAAATCGACAAATTCTTTTTCTGTGATATTGCAATTCTGGCTGGGAACTAGCTTTAGAAAGAAAACATGTCACACTATAGTCTTCGGAGATTATATATTATACAATTTCTTCTATAGTCTATAATCTTTTTGCTTAAAAATAAGCTTAAACTACATGTTTTCAATATCAATTTTGTTTATGAATCTTCATTAATTCAAGTTTACAGTAGTATAAAAACCATGATAAATACAAGTGGAATTTCAAGTGTTTTGTCACACTCAAAATATTTTACTTCATCAATATGCCTAAGGATTATCGAACACTTATCTTCACTAGAAATATTATTCTATGAAATATATTTCGATTAAATGGTTCATTCACAAACCAATCGAACTCAGAGTCGAATATTTAGCTAGGGGTCTCAAATTATACAAAAATATTAATGTATGTATTTTTATTGACTAGGATAATTGTTTAAGAGTAATTAACCAATACGTATGAACGTATCGAAGTTAATTAAAGAAAATTATAAATACATTATACGTATTCTTGATTAATTACTATGCAAATATTTCATACAATATATTATACGTATTATTTTTTCAACACCATATTTTTTCACAAATGTATATTGAGAAAAAATGATAATAATTTTCAAAATTTTTTGAGGATATCTATTTTATTATAAATCATTTTTCAATTAATTTTTTATTTGATAGAAAGTATAAAATTTTTTTCAACTCTTTTCGGACTAAGGAACTTTCTGTAATTCGTGATTAGTCTGTTCATTGAACTGAAAATTCGATCGCATGACACAGAAGAAGATGGGCAGGCTAAAATGTCTCTAGCATAAATAGAAAGTTTAGGAAATCTTGTCCTATTTACTGACCAAAATTCAGTTGGATCTTGATTAAAAGACTCAGGCACCGATGTAAGGTATGTATCTCTTTTTTAAATTGAGATGTTAGATTATGTCGGCCCTCTTGGCTTCATTTTGATCATGGACATTTTTTTCAACTTGTTTGAATGGGTTAACATAGATATTTCCTCCTTTAACTACTTGATCATTGATTTGAGGAGAAATATCATCATTAGCGAATTCTCGTCCTAGATCACTCGTTATTTGTTTCCTCAGTGATCTCGATTTATCCAAATGACTTTTTCCCTGTATAGCAGGATTCTAGGTTCTGTTCTCTGATTGGTTAATAAAGAATTTGTACAAAATGGATTATTGAATTGATGTTACTATTGGTTAGTAGTATTATAAATAATAATATAAATGTTTCATGATTGTAACATTGCTGTTACAAGAAGAAGGCGGCCAACCAGAAGCAACCATCTTTTATCCTAGTGATTTGGTATTAATGGTAGGGAAAAACGAAGTTCAAGGATTACTATTGTAGAATCGGGCGGGATCAACATTTCCGTATACAGACTACGGACCAGTATCCGGCTCCCCTAGGAAACTTTACTTTTTTTAGTATACTCATCGAAATATAAAAATGTTGTTTTTTTATTTATCGTAAAACTGTTTAAGATGAGTAGGAATTTAATAATTTTCCAACATTCCCGAGTTTACCAACTACATTCTAATTAGCTTCATCATAAAATCTCTGGGCGCAATTTAAGTTTCGCAAAAAAGGGGATTACCTAATCCTTAAGTACAGGTTTAAATTTTTTGGTTTTTTGGAATCGAATCCGTTTTCATTCCGCGGTAATAATTAGAAAATTAAAAAAACCGTTTAATGTTATGTAAGAGCCCTCATTTTTCGACTACATTTTTTATTATGATTACTGGTCAAACTTTTTTCAGACACGAAAGACTCTAACTACTTTCAAGGACTAATCTCATCCATTATTAGCGTCATAGGTAATGTACAAGTTTTAATGTTTTTGTAATAAAAGTCCGGATTTGAAGAGTTAAATTCAATTATTCTTAAATGTGAGGTATTTTCATAATTTATTTTGACATAATATTTAACTCTGCTTGTCAATGGATTGTGTAAACTCAATAAGGTAAAGTACACACTCTTGTAAACACATTCATTTAAACTTTAAATTACTATGCAAATATTTCATACAATATATTATACGTATTATCTTTTCAACACCATATTTTTTCACAAATGTTTATTGAGAAAAAATGATGATAATATTCAAAATTTTTTGAGGATATCTATTTTATTATAAATCATTTTTCAATTAATTTTTTATTTTATAGAAAGTATAAAATTTTTTCAACTCTTTTCGGACTAAGAGACCTTCTGTAATTCGTGATTACTAATCACTGATTAGTCTGTTCATTGAACTGAAAATTCGCTCGCATGACACAGAGGAAGATGGGCAGGCTAAAATGTCTCTAACATAAATAGAAAGTTTAGGAAATCTTGTCCTATTTACTGACCAAAATTCAGTTGGATCTTGATTAAAAGACTCAGGCACCGATGTAAGGTATGTATTTATCTCTTTTTTAAATTGAGATGTTAGATTATGTCGGGCCCTCTTGGCTTCATTTTGATCATGGACATTTTTTTCAACTTGTTTGAATGGGTTAACATAGATATTTCCTCCTTGAACTACTTGATCATTGATTTGAGGAGAAATATCATCATTAGCGAATTCTCGTCCTAGATCACTCGTTATTTGTTTCCTCAGTGATCTCGATTTATCCAAATGACTTTTTCCCTGTATAGCAGGATTCAGTAAATAAGAATACTTAATAAACTTTTCATTAAGACCGTCATTGGGAAATTTTAGATCAAGATTTTCTAAATTCCTTCTGATTAAGATTTTTAAATCTTCTGAGTACTCATCCACAAATATAAGTTTATTGATTTTTTCTCGTAAAATTTGCAGGTCAATAGCCACATAATGTATTGTTGCAACTGTAGACGATGAATATTTTTGAGACAAACATTTGAATTGATTGAATGTCATTTCTAAAACTTTAATGGTATTGAAATTTATATCTTGATCAAAAATGTTGGAAAATTCATTTTCTGCTATAGTGTTTGTTATTACTTGCGACATCTTCAGAAAAGTACTGAATGTATCGTGAAGACTGTACCATCGTGTTTTAGTATAAGTTGGAAACGAATAGAATCGTACTTCCAATCTGTTGCATTCTTCAATCAAGAGTGTTCTTGCTTTCTTTGATTGATGTGTTTTCGACGAATATTCCAAGATTTTATCAATAAACTTTGATATTTGAATTGCTTGTTCAATTGAATTCTTCAAAACTAAATTCAGTCTATGACTCACACAGTTCAGACTTCCTTCTTCTATGGACTTTATTCTCCTTGATATTTTTAAAGCTGATATCATATTAGTCCTCTCATCAATTATCCCATAAATATTTTGACTGTTGAGGATAGATGGATACATTTCTAAAACTTCGTCTATAAGACTAGCTATTTTTTAGCCAGTGGCTTGACCATTGAAAAGAATAAAACCAATGTTAAAATTCTTAATTTGATATTGCTTTGTCATGAATTGAACTGTAACAGCCAAGTAGTTGTCATCGGCTGAAGATCTTCCCATATCGAATGTTATATAAAATATTGTCATTGCATCAGTATTGTTTTGCAAAAATATATTCTAATGAAATTAATAACGAACACTTACAAGTTTATTTGAACAGTCATTGAAATACTTATCCAATACACTTCCTGAATAAGTGTTGGCTGTTTTCAAATACTTTGAAGAAGAGAAAAAATTTATATAATTTAAAAATTCTTGACTTTCGACAATGGAAAATGGTAGTTCTTTTGATAATATCAAATCAAGGAGCAAATAATCATGCTCTTATTGTTTTGGAGGATTTAACTTTGAAGCGTCTATTAATTCGAAGTGTTTTGTATTAACGTGTCTCATTGCATTGAGATTATTCGTTTGAAGAGCTAAAATTTCCCTACAAACTTTACATGTGACTGTTGAAAGAGATTTATTTTTTTCAAAATGAGACCAGATCCAGGAAACCATTTCAATGAGATTAAGAATAAGAATAAAAATGTCATGATTCATGAATCATCATCACAAATAACCAATGCCCTTTGAGGAATAACTGAATTCTTATTGGTTAAATCACACGAATGTTTAATATACATTTGATGACTGTATAAAATATTTGTGTTTAAAAGTGTATTAATTTTATGATGTATTAATACATGGTCAATTAATTACTCGTATTAATACATTATATTTATACATGCCTAACATCATCAATTAATTATATGTATTTATGATGTATTTTTTGAGACCCCTAATTTAAAGAAAATCTATCCTTGTGTTAGCTTCAAAAATAAATAATATGCAGTCTGCAAAAGAAAAAATATTCTTTTCGGTAAGTAAAAAATTTATCAAATTGTCAGATGGATTTGTTTTTGACCAAGATTGCCACACAAGAATATCCACTTTTGATTATATTTTTTTAATATGTCAACAGACATGATTTCATGAAGACTTTTTTTCTTTTTATGCAATTTACTTCATTGATAAATGTACCAGTTTTGTTATCATGGAGGAATTCATTGTACTTTTGTTAGAATATCTCTCTCACTGGATAATTTGAAAATCATAATTTTGAGTTTTTATTGTAGCACGTACTAATCAATGAATTTGAGTCTATTTTAAAACGAAATATTTGCAGGAAATTCAAAATAAAATGTGGGAATTAAAATTTATCAAAACTTAGGTCAATATTAGGATTCTCAGCCATGGTCATCCAAACGTTTCGACGGTGATTGTCTTCACACGCCTTCTTCAGTGGTACGACAAGTTAATCAAAAACAAAATACTATTTATATACTTTCATGATCTCATACCTATCGATTTTGTCCAATCAGATGAGAGAAAAGAATAATACAAGAGGCTGACCTATGATAATAAAGTATTGATAATCAGAGAAGAATAGGGGTATAATTTTTCATCAGATTTAATTTAACTTCCTTCTTTTGCCAAAAAGCTGAATCCAACACTGCTCAATGTTCACTTCACCAACATTTCCATTAAAAGTATCATTATTGCCAATTTCAAGAGCTTCATGAATTAACCTCTTTCTAAAGTTTTTTTGTACACTAAGAATTTTAACCTCCTCAAATTTAATTTTATGCCCATTATTGTTAAGCACATGTTGAAACACATGCGACTTATTATCATTTCTTAAAATACTGTTCTTATGTTCTTTGATTCTTGTCTTAAAATTTCTACCAGTTTGACCAATATAACTTTTATCACAGCTACACTTTAATTTGTAAATACCACAGCCTTCAAGAATGTTATTTTCATTTTTAGAAATTATATCAACAAGACTTATATTATTTTTAAAAACAACCTTAAAATTATATTTTTTATAAATTTTAGATAACAAAATATTGAGTGGGCTATGTTCTAAGACAATAATTTTTTTAATGTCTAAATTTTGATTTTTAATGTTTTTAGGTGAATAAAATTTATTAAAGACCTCTTCCTTAATCCTATCGATCATTTTTGTGGGATAACTATTTTTATTTAAAATAACTGTTAAATTTCTAAGTTCCACATCCCACTGCTCTTTATCTGTGAGACGTAATGTTCTCAAGATTTCACCACGAACTACATTTTCTTTGTACAAGATAGGTGTGTTACTTTTGAAATTTAACAGTATATTTTTATTACAAGGTTTTCTATAAATAGATTTAGAGATTTTGTTATCCTTAAGAGTTAAACTTAGATCTAGATATTTTATGTTATCATTAATACCCTCCTCAAGCGTAAATTTTAGCTTAGGAAACTTAAATCTAAGTAAGAAGATAATATTGTTGATCTCATTCTTACTCTTATCTGTAATGATAAGGTAGTCATCTAAATATCTAGTCAGTAAAATAGTATTAAGGGAGTCATTAATAAATTTATCAACTAAAGACATGTAAAAATTAGCAAAAAATGGTGAAAGAGGATTACCCATAGCTAAACCATTTTTTTGTTTGAACAATTTATTATTAAATTTCAAAATATTATTTTCTAAACAAAGTTTACAACCATCTAACAAAAATTTAACTAAATTAGGGTCCAAATTTATTTTATTAATTTCAATTTTAAACAAGGAAAAAACTTCTTCTAAGGGAATATTATTATACATATCTACAACATCTAAAGAAAAAAATTTAACATTATCTAAGGTAGAAAAATCAAGCATATTAGTTAACTGGTAGGAATTTTTTAGACAGAATTCAAAGTTAAAGTTCAGTAAATTAATATTATTAAGGATAATTTCACCTATTTGGTTCAGTTTAGAGCATTTTGAGTTAATTATCATTCTAAAAGGTCTATTTTCTTTGTGTACCTCAACCAAGAAAAAAGGTTTGCCTAGTATGTTATTATTAGACTTAAGGGGGTAGTAAATTTTGAAAAATTGTTTATTTTCAACTATGAATTTGTTAGACTTATTTAAGAGGGTGGTGAGGGAGTTTTCTTTGTAATCTTCATAAAGATTTTTGTTACTAATGATTTTTTCAGATTTTAGTTCAAATTCCTCTCTATCAAGTATAGTGAGACCCCCATTTTTATCTGCATTTAAAATCACTTTGTTTAACCCCTTGAGACCCCTAATTGTTTGTATAATGTCTTTTTCCAAATAGTCATGTTTATTTTCTTTAAAATTACAGATGATTTTAAACATCTCAAAACTAAGTTCATTTTTTAAAAAGAAGAGGGCCGATAGTAGATCCTTGGGGGACCCCAGAATTAATATCAACTCGATTACTAGTGGTGGAGTTGAATGAAACATATTGAGATCTATTTGATTTAAGCTTCCAATTTCATTCAAAATTAAATGAAAAAACATTACATTATCGGAGAATAAAAGCTAAATATTAACCCTTTATACGAGTTAGGGTGAGTTTCCATTTTCTTGAAAATTTTATTGATTTGAGTGGTTTAGGATCCTGATTGGACAAGAGAAATAATTTGCTAAATTTTATCGAATAATTCACCTTATTATTGTTTGAGATTTGAACTTTGATTTCATGATCATTAGACATGCGCAAAATTTTCACTACTTGAAAATCAATGAAATTTCGAAAAAAAATCCCTTGAAATTTGGCGCCAATTCGAGATATTCGCCAAATCAGATATTTACAACTTCATATTAACTAACTCTTGCAATAAGAATTATCATATCATTTCTAATCTGAAATATTGGTAAAATAAAATATTTAGACAAGTAAATCTCCAACTTTTCACGATGTTTATAAAGGGAAAGGGAATGAAAGCATATTTCAAAAATTAGATGACATATTCTGATTCAATGGTGTACTTTTGATTGTTTATTTGAATATAGTGCAGTTGACTCGAAGAAGAATCTCGGTTGTGTTAATTTATTTAAAGCTAATTTATATGAAATTGGGAATTTTTACAGAAATCTCGATTTTTTCATCAAGAATTCGAATTTTTTAAAGATTTTTTTGGAATCCTACTCATGTTGCTCCCTTTTACGATTTGATGA
The DNA here is from genome assembly GCA_012064415.1 of Gyrodactylus bullatarudis. NCBI lineage: Eukaryota > Metazoa > Platyhelminthes > Monogenea > Gyrodactylidea > Gyrodactylidae > Gyrodactylus > Gyrodactylus bullatarudis. The sequence goes on along the minus strand of SSNU01000021.1, from coordinate 272,433 downwards.
AAAAAAATTATTATCTTTTTTTTATTTACATGTATTTTGAAAATATGGTCATTTTTAGGCGCCAAAATCTCATTTTTTCGAACTTTAAGCTGAAAATTTTCATTGATTTGAATGATCGAACGTGTTTTTTCAGGATCAAGATCAGCAAGAAAATCAATTCAACTGAGTATTATCTGATGCATAGCCTTATTATCGTTTGGGAGCAGAATTTCGGTTTTTGATCAATGATCAATGATCATTTTCACTACTTGAAAATCAATGAAATTTCGATTATTCAAAATCTCTCGAAAATGGGGAAACTGTCGATAATTTGACGGTGCTATTCAGCTTTATTATCTAATCTTGATCCTGAAAACAATTTTTGATCACACTCCCACTTTCAAATCAACAAAATTTTTCAGCTCAAAGTTCAAAAAATTGGGAATTTGAAAAATGACCATATTCTTCAAAATAATAATTTTTTTCTACAAGTCGTAATAGTGGGGAACATGAGTAGGATTGCAAAAAATCTTTAAAAAATTCGAATTCTTGATGAAAAAATCGAGATTTCTGTAAAAATCATAGATTCCCAACTTTATTTTATCTTCAATATTTTCCTTAACACTTCATAAATATTTCAAGTCTGCGTATCTTATCCCAGAGAAAGAAATTTTTGCTAATTTTTATGTTAGCTGGAGATTATGTTATAGAAAGATTATTCATGCATAAATAATTTTACACAGTGATCACGATGTAACTTGAGCAACACATTCACTTAACACAGTTTTTATCAGGCAACCTAAATACAACTTGTAGGGATTTATTCTTGGAAATACAAATTATGTATCAAGTTGTAACATGCAGCTTGAAAAGAAAAACTTTATTTCTTATTAGTAATTTCGATTTTTAAAAGTAGTTTAAATCAAGATTAGTATTTTGAATTTTGACAAAAATATCTCGATTGTGTTATTTTTAGAGTAATCAAGCAATCTATAGAGCTGTTAATTTGGGTCAAAGTTAGATGAGGAAATCAAATCATGAAGAATGGAGACACCTTCACAGTAATATTCTTCAAAATTATCAGGCCAATGATTGGAGCGTTGATTTCATCAGAACTCATCAGACCTTAAATCAACAAGTAACAAAGTCCGACCTATCACTTTCAATCAAGAATAAGGAATCGAGGAACCAGTGGGCTCATGATAAAATTGTCTCAAACCAAGACTAGAGTAAAATCCTTCTTTTAGATGAGAAAAAAATCTATTTAGATGAACCTGATAGACTTTCTTCTTATTGGATTGATAAGTCTCTAACTAGACCAACTATGATCAAACGAGGATTTGGTGGAGTCAAATGGTTGATGCTCAAATGTTGAACTTGTTAAAGAAGATTTTACAAAATGACATACTTTTATTTTTTCTACACCTATACTTAATAAGTTCCATCGAAATGATGATTCAATTGCATTAACAGACATAGCGAATTTTTTCAAATCTTTGCTTAGAGATAAGTTAGAAATAACACATCAAAATCAGCAGAAATCTCACTTGGTACTTTTCAGCTATTCTAGAAAATGCAGTTTATTCAATATCCCGAGAATTTTTATTCATATGCTTGCTTTTAAAACAGATTCGACTTTCCGGAGAAAAATATCGAGTTTTTAGAGAAAAGAGTAAATTCCCATCTTTAACTTGAAGAATTCAAATCAACTAGCTCTCTAGTTTCAAGTTCAAAGTCTGAACTAAGGTTTTTCAGATTCAAATTCGTCTGAAAACCCCGAAAATAAAATCATCAAAACAAGTACATGTATATTAAATTTCGATAATTTTGTGAAATGTTTTGCTTGTGTTGAAAAATGATTCTAGAGTTTAAATTTTAAACTTTAAAACATGCCTAAAAGAGATTTGACACCCTCATCGCACGAACCATCTCTTATAAGGGTTCCTAGGATCTTCACTGGACCTATTTATCGTACTTCAAGCTTTAATTTTAATAGATCAAGAATCAATGGTATCAAACTACTAGGGATAGAGCTTTCTTAAACTCTAGAGGAGAAATGTTATTTGATTACAAATATGAACTTACTTTATAATTATTTTTTGCTTATATCCAAATTCAAATTGTGTCGGTTCAGAAATTTTCGGAATCGTTTTGAATCTCAAGAACCCTAGCCTCTTAGACATAGATTCCATTTAAATTTTAATGTTTCTAAAAGCCAGAAAATATCTCAGATTAAAATAGAAGTAAAGATATATTAACACCAAATGTACATTTCTTAAAGGATCATCAGTGGTATCACTTTAAAAATGATAAGATTGTAAAAATTATTTCAGAATTTGTACCAGATACGCATAAATATTTTATTAATTTTTTTTTAATATTACAGTTTTTTTTCATGGAAATTTTTTACAGTAAATGTCTAATTACTGCTTGAAAATCAACCAATTCTTAAATGATCTAAAATCTGTCAAAAAACCTCTTATTTTCTGAGTTCAATTATAACTAATTAGTTTCGCAGTGCACTGTACGATTTTGAATAAGCCAGAGCATAGTTTTTGATAGATTCCCCTTATCTGAAAATATACTTATCAAGTTGTTGTTAGGGTGATTGAAACCCATAATCTGAATGCAATCTCAAATGACATGTGTTTTTGATAAAGCTAATTGAATCAAAAGCATTAAGGATTTCCTTGAGTAACTCACTAGTAATTATAATTGTAAATGTGATCGATTTTACCAGAAAAAAGGAGGCTATTACATAAATTGCATAACACATTTTTTTTGATTTTCTAATTATTTCCTCAAATCTCTCAAGAGATTTCCCTCTACATTAAATAATGAATTGAAATTTCAAATTGAAAAGATCCCAGTGGGAGAAAAATTTTCAATATCTCATTCCAAGAGGGATAAGATAGGAAATTAAGTATATTAGGAAAAAATGTAAGTAAGTATATAAACTGTTTAATAATAATAATGGGTAAAAAGACAGAAACCTTAATCTTGATCAAAATGTCGAGAGAGCATCATTAAAATCATATTATTCATGCATAGATGAAATAAGAATGACTAGATTAGAACTAGACTATATTTGTTCATTCCAAGAGAAAAGCCAAGAGGATAACCATCTTGACAAATGTCTCTTGAAATAAAGAAAGAAGAGATTATGAGAAAACATACCAAGTCAAGTATATATATATATATATTCTACTGTATAAAAGTGTGCATATGAATGAGAAAAAAGGAAAAGTGAATTGAAAATTTATTCATTTTATTGAAATGACTTTAATTCTGATAATATCCATGATTTATGAGTTTTATTTTGAAGAATTTTCTATTTTTTTCAAAATAAACATCAAAACTATTTTACTATTCATTTAGCATAAAATTTATGGTTTATTATGATATCTTCTTCATTTAATTCTGAAAAATTTCACAAGAAACCAATTAGGAATGAGTTATTCTTAATTTGATCTTGATTTTTTCTTGTTTAAAAAGAAAATTTATATCAAATAACATGATAAATTACAATGTAAACATCCTCAAATTTTTAGATCAAACCAGCTATGTATTTGATAAACTGACATCACAGATGGGCTCTTCAATTTCTCGAGTTTTGAAGTCAATATTCCAAAACTAATTTCTATTCAGCTCTTTAAATAATTGTTGTGGTTCATAACTTTCATAGTATGGATTCCATACTCTCCTTGAATATTCCCTTTTTTGGAATTTTACTACTGCATAGTTTTTTTTAAATTTTCACCATAGTAGCAACAATAATGAACTCTTTATTTATCAAACGTGGTTTCTTGCGTTCGAACTGAAAATCGACTTTCTCAGTTGGGATCAAAAGAATCCCTATTGGAAAAAATTTCTTGAACCATTTCTTAAGCAATTTTGAGTCTTTTTCTCGATTGTTTTTCTTATCGTCTCGTTAGGTTTAATGCAAAGTTGATACAAATATTATAGATTTAATTTAATTTATCTGCAAGAGTATAACTAATCTTGAGTTTAGTCATGGTTTCAATATTTGTGATGCAAAAAAAGTTTAAAAATAAAATAAGAAATGTTTTTCAAGACCAAAAAGAAGATGAAAACATCATGAAACATATATTGTATATAGAATCATTCGAGCCATTTTTAAAGCAGTATCAGAAAATTATTAGACTCAAAATCATGAAAATAGGTGGAATATACCTAGTACAATATTAATACCAATGATGTAGTGAAATTATTTTATAATATAGTGAAATTACTTTCAAGTAATTATATAAATAATTATGAATAAATTTTCAGCAGTGGGAGGATATTTCAATTCGAGTTCAAATTACTACTAGGAGAGACAATTAGGCTCTTCATGTTGTCTTTTTGATGCAAAGAATTCAACTTGATTTTATGCATAAATTTGTATGTAATAATTCAAAATTTTAAGGTCAGCAATTGCCAGTTGTACAGATTGAGTAGACAAATTTTGATTTAATGTGACTATCGATCATGAGTGAAGCGAATATTATTTACGATTTCACTTTTTTATGAGGAATGAGATAGACTTAATAATAGAAAACTTTTATTGTAGAAAACTTCACATAGAATGCTTATTAATTAAAGGTTATTTGTTGTTCCATATGTATTATGAAATTCATAATGAGAAAAAGGGTATATAAAATTCTATCTATTCGATAAATAAAACATAAATTATAACTAAGAGCTTTTGTACTGTATTTGAAAATTGAATTGTCGTTCCGAAAGTTTGTGAGCTATGAGAATTATATCGTGTCATCTAATTAAGATGACATAAGATAAAAGAGAATATTGATCTGTTCCATGAAACTATCAAAAGTGGAAATCCAAAATTAAAACACAACAGGCATTTGAATATTTGAACTATGAATGGAGGAATAAAATATGGAACGCTTCATGGTATTATTATAGTACGTACAAAGATTGAGAAAAATAAACTTGAGATACGTTACATGTATAAATGGCTTTTTAATCCTTTCGGGCCCTTCGTTTGCGAACTTTATCTTCTTGTGGTTTTTCCTCGTCTTTCTTACTTGAGATATCAATCACTTCAGACTCGTCCTTCATCTCTTTATCCTCATCCTTTTCTTTTTCTTTATCATAGTCGACATTTTCATCATCAGAGTCTTGAGCTTCAGAATTGTCGCCATCCTCTTTGACTGGAACCTTTTTTAGAAGAGAAGGACCCGCAGCAGAGTATTGATCTTTATCAACTTCCTTTTGTCCGTCAACCAAAAGAGGAGCTTCGTCGTCATCATCAGAAGAGCCTCTGCAAAGGCAATAAAATATGAGGACAATGAACAAGATGACTCCAACAACAATCAGTCCAACAAGCCATGGCTTATCAGAGGCAAGTTCTTTGACATAATCAACAACGGATTGCTGTAAATAAAGATTATTTAATTCCAATATAAATAATAGGAGAAATCCTACTTACTGAAGATGGATCATTTTTTTCTTCGGCGTCTCTTTTAATTTTCCATGTATCTGCAGCAAACTTATCAGCATCAGTTTTCGAGCTTCCCATGAAGAAATTATCAAAAGCTACACCTTCTGTCATGGACCAAAGTTCAAATCCGACAGCAAACTATACCAGATAAATTGAATTAGAAATAAATTGAAAAAATTGAAATTCATAGTAAATAAACCTACAATTTCTTGTAGATTTGTATAAGGATGCTTATCTTCAAAGTAATTCGGATTAGGAATTTTCTTTGGTGACCAAACACCTTTGTAGTTAGGATTTGTAATCATAGGGGCACTCCATTTACCCTTGTATGCCGGATTATGAATTCTAGGAGCTTTCCATTCTCCACATCCATCAGCATCTTTGCATACGGGATTTTCAATTTTTGATGGTTCCCATTCTCCGTCAATAGAAGAATCCCAGTCATCAGGCTTCTTGGCATTTGGATCGTTGATCATTGGTGGTTCGTTATCTAACCAGCCGATTGGTTTCTCAGCTTTCTCATCAATGATAAATTCAGGAGCACTCTCATCCCAATCATCAGGTTTAACGGAAGTTTCATCGGGAATTTTCTCACGCTCGTCCCAATCCTCTGGTTTCTTGTCATTGGGGTCATCAATCTCGTTGGGAGGATTTACTGGAGGGTCAAAGTCATTGAGTAAATCTCCAGAATTCGTGAGCTTCTGATTTATGTAGATTTCAAAAGTGTTATCCTTTCTCAGGACAAGAGTAAATAGATGAGTTTTCTTTGAGGAGTAAATTTCTGAAATATCTTTCTTTGACGATTTCACAAACTTTTCTTCAAATTGACCAGTTAAAGGATTTTTATGACGAATGATGAAGTGGACTTTGGATTCCAAGCCACATTTATCAGGTCCAAACATGATAGTGAAAGGGGTTTTGTCAAAAAATTTGGACTATTAAAGAATTTGTAAATATTTAAGTTGAACGTGTGATAATAAAAACTCACTAAGTCTTTATCTGCAGAAGAGCTAAGTAATTTAAGATATGCACCACCACATTCCATACCATTCTGAAATTTAATTTCATATTGAACAACAAGCTCATCTTTGTCAAACTTGATTGTTTTATCCAGTTTAGCAGATATTGCATGATGCCTTGCTTTAGTAGCGAGTATTAAAGAGTAATCATCAACAATTGGTGAATTTTCAGGCACTTCAACAGTCCATTTTCCATCATATTTAGAAATTTCATTGGATATACCGTCTTTTTTGGCTTGTGAGAGGATCCATTTTTTACCAATGGTTTCCTTTTGGACAGTGTCTACGAAATAAGCTGATTCAGGTATTTCAGGGGCTTTAAAAGTGAGTTCTACTTTTTCTGCCTCTTCAGCAAGTAAAAAACCTAAATATAGAACCAGAAGAGATAAACCGCAAAACCACTTTTTCATTACTCTAAAATTTAAAGTTAGCGCTCATGTGAACAACACTCGGAAAACTCTCAGGATCCAATAGATAAAGGTTTGTATTAGTTTAAATTATACCAATATTTGAATTAACGATCAAAAATGACTATGGTAGAGGAAAGAAATCAAGACGCTACTATTTATGTTGGTGGTCTTGATGAAAAAGTCACTGAACCTATTCTCTGGGAGTTATTTCTTCAAGCTGGACCTGTTGTAAACGTACACATGCCCAGAGATCGTATATCAACCACCCATCAAGGTTATGGATTTGTTGAATTTCTCAGTGAAGACGATGCAGACTATGCTATGAAAATAATGAACATGATTAAACTATATGGAAAGCCCATTCGAGTTAATAAAGCTTCTGCTAACCAAAAGAATTTGGATATTGGTGCAAACATATTTATAGGTAATTTAGATCCTGAAGTTGACGAGAAACTACTCTATGATACTTTCAGTGCTTTTGGAGTTATTCTCCAAACGCCAAAAATTATGCGAGATCCTGAATCTGGAAATTCCAAAGGATTTGCTTTTGTTAATTACGCTTCTTTCGATGCTAGTGATGCAGCAATCGAGGCAATGAATGGTCAGTATCTCTGCAATAGAGCCATTACAATAAGTTATGCTTTTAAGAAGGACAGTAAAGGAGAAAGACACGGATCTGCTGCTGAACGTCTGTTGGCTGCTCAAACACCTCTTGCTAATACTGACAGACCACATCAATTGTTCGCTGATGCCCCTCCTCAGCAAGCTGGAATTATGCCTTCAGTTTCTGGCATGATACTTCCTCCGCCTCCGCCTCCACATCCAGCTTTGACAGCCTCTCTATTGTTAAACTCAGCTAGTCAACTTGGAAATGGTCAAATGCCAGGTGGAGGACTTGTTGGATTCTTTCCTCCTCAGATTCCTGGAAACCAGTTTGGTGGAGCTACTGGTGGCTTCTTCCCACCTCCGCCGCCACCACCTCCTATTCTTGGTATGACATCTGCTTCTGGTTTAACTGGACTCTTGCCACCTCCTCCTCCAATAAACTCCCAATTGATACCTCCACCTCCACCACCTTCGTTCATGTCTTGATCAGAGCTGTTTAATTTGTATTACATAATTTTCAATAAATTCTTCAAACTTTCATCTCCTTATTATTATAGATATCTGAAATTATAAATCATGCAATGTAAATCATCAATGTAATTATTAATATTATAAAATTAGGACCAAACATTATCTTTCGGTTTAGGTCTTGAACTTGATAAGATTATTTTATAATAAGAGTTTGAGGAAAAAATTATTATTGCCTACAACAGTTTTAGTACAAGCTTTGTAATAATGGTTAAATACTTTTTAGACTTCAAGATAAAGGGAATGATTTTAACATATACATATCTACTTATGAGTACATTGCTGTTTTAAAATACAGCTTTTTTCATTTTCTTTTTTCGTTAAACATTATTTATATTCCAAAGAACTTGACTGACTAACTGAAGAATGTTTCTAATGATTTTTTTCGATAAATGCTATAGAAGAAGGGAAAAAAGAATTAATCTACTGCTATCGAGAAATTTCTTTCCAAGAAACTTATGGGAAGTTCAGAAGGCGACCTATTACCAGCAGACACATCGACCAAGAAACGAAGAATTAAAAACAGGAAAACCAGAACGACATGCAACAAATGTGCGAAAGGCACTACCAGATAATTTGTGATGAAATATGAAAGTTATTTATACATTATTATTAATAAAATTTTTATTATTTGTGATTATGAGACTTCATTCTTTGAATTTATGTAAATTCGAGAATTTATAGTGTAAGGGAAATCTCATTTATGAAATGGAAACGTTTATGAAAAAAAATCTTCGTATAGAATTTAGACTCTATATTATACAAACAAGTATAAAAAAGTAAAAAGGCCTATCATCATTCCCTGGTATGAAGATAGAACAAAGTCTTTGTTACAAAGAATTATTTCGTATGAAAAGGGGGCCTCTCTCTCTCAAACGATGGCTTGCTAAAGCAAAGACCCTCTTCTGCATGAAATGAATTTGAATTATTCATGGCTTAGTTAAAAGGGGGTCTTCTCTCTAGTCAAGATAAGAAACAAGCCTGTTGATAAATTGAATAATCATTTTTATTTATTAAATAAAAATTTTTTAAACCTCTTGAAAAAAATTTCAAGCAATCAAAAAAGAAATAGAAGAATGAAAAAATGATCTGTTTTACCAATCTTGCGGTTAGATTTAAAATTTAACATAAATGGGAAAGTGTAAATACCTTTTCATCTGAGCAACCTTCCTATCAGGAATTATAGAGAAGAATGAACCCTTTTCTAATCCAATTTTCACTCGCTTGCTTTGGAACTTACTCATACAAAAAAGTTCACGAAAAAGCAGTTCTAGTAGAATTATTTTACATCACATCTGGCTTAGAATAATTTCCCTCATTAATTTCTCTAAATCAAAAAAATTCCAAATAATAATTTTTTTGTTAGAAAGATTATATTGATATGTACAGAATATTACAAAATATACATAAGTGATCATTATGAAGGAATACAATAGTTATTAAAGTATAATATTTGGTTCTCTTGAGTTTAGTGCAATTATAGTCAGTTGCGAAATTTATTGGCCACCCTTGTTCATTAGAGAACCGCTTTTTGAGAAAAATTTAAATATTAAAAAATTACTGATGCACATTGGTGATATTCAAGATACGCCTATCATGAATTTACATTTAGTTGGTTCGAGAATGTACGATTATGCGATGAATTTTTCCTTATGGGAATTTTGGGTATTTTGAAATTGAATGAAATCATGAATTTAAAAAATTTCATTTAGTGACTTGATTATTGTTTCTGGAATTTTTTTTTGTTAGACAATATTTATTTAAAACTAATTATATACAAAATAAATAAAAATAGAGAGGTTCTGTGCAAGAATATACAAAATAAATTCAATGTTATCTGGATAAGTTGGCAATAAATAAGTTCAATTTCCGAAAAAAGGTTTCATAAAAGAAATTTAAAAAATAAAATAATGACTAAATAAGCCCTTCAAGAAATTTCATTAAATCATTCTGGAATTATTGAAGATAAAGTAGACTTTTTGCATAATCTAATTTAGATCTAATATGCAACATGATTGCCTTAATATTAGTCAAATCATTGCATTCTGATATTTTAAATTTGTTTTCAATCATGTTATATGTAGGAATGCCAGGAAGGTTAGTATTAAGAGATGCTCACGATAACTAGTCATTGCGTATTTAGTTTTTCATAAATAAAATGAATTAACTTAGACAAAAAATCAAATTTTATACAACTTATTTGTTTTTTGTTAATTTAAACTGCCAGCTGATAACCCTAAAATTGGTAAAAATTCAAAATTTTGACCCTATCTTTTTCAATAGAGAAATTTTCATCCCTTAACCAAAAGCTATGGCACATGTAAAATACACTATTCAAATCAGAATTCAACCCTTATTAAGGAAATGTATCAGCATAAAATACTTTTTCAAAAAGCGGTTCTCTATTGTTCATAAAACTGCGATAAAACTTTTGATAAAATTTTGGTCTATTCAATGAATAATATTCATGATCTATTCCTACTAAAATACATTAAATAACATGTAGAGCTTGTGAGATTAACGAAAAGTGGTGATTGACTGATGAGCTATAGGCAAATGAACAGATTTAACGGGAAGCTCTATCTTGCATCCTAAATTCAATTTCTTTGATTCCAATGAATCTGAGCAACTGGATTTAAGGTTTTTAAAGTGTAATGAAGCATATAAAAGAGATTTGGAATAATAAATTATTGATCTAAGATATACCATAATTGATTTAAGACCATGGAGGTTGTTACAATCCGAAAGATTGTATTTAGTATCTAAAAGACGATAATATTAAGTGCATTGTAAGAATCCAGATTTGGATACAATGAGTGTAAAAAACGATATTGAATTCTTTCAATCTCTAAGAATTGATAGTTACATTTATAAAAGAGGAAATAAATAATCAAAATTAGAACTAAGCATTTATAAACTTGAAGTTTAAGTGCTATAGTTTTTTAAAAAGTAAAAAATCTTTTTAAAGTTTGAATAAGGGTCAATTTTTAATTTTGAATCAATACTGAAACCCAGATCAAAAGTAAAGGGGAAAATTTCTCCAGGATGTAGAAGCGATTCAAGGAGGGTTGCAGGGAGACCCAATGGGAGCATTATCTTGCATTTATCTCTGTTTAGACAGAGCCCCATGGACTTGAGTGAATCTTTCAGAGAGTAGAAGTAGTGATTAATTTTTAAGTTTCTCACCTTGAAGACGAATTCGATATACTCTCTGGTAGCTGAATATCAGCGAAGCAAAGATTAAAGAGAAGCGGACCGATGGTTGATCCTTGCAGAACACCCGAGTTAATGGGTTCTATATTACTGGACAAGGAGACATATGCAACATATTGGCTTCTATTGGCCAAAATTTCAACTTATCGAAAGCTTTGGATATATCAATTTAATAAACAATGAAGATTTCCTTAGATTTTAAAAGAGGTTTAGTGTAATTTTAAAATACTAACATATTAGAGGAGATACTCTTTTTGGATAGGAACCCGTGTTGGGATCTATCAGGAAAGGGATGGGGAAGGTTAATAAAAATTTCTCTAGTCAAACAATATTTTTATTAACCCTTTCGCTGCCGAGACTATATCACAAATTTTATAAAAGCTAAAATTTAGCTATGAAGATAACAAGTTATTTGGCCAAAAATATTACTAATGCAAGTTCACATTGTGGGCTTCAATTTAAACTTTAATTGATCCAGAAACCTATCAAACTGGTAGAGTTATAAAGGTTCAAAAAATTGGAAAAAGGACATATATGTCCATTGGCACCGAAAGGGTTAAGTGAAGATATAGGTTAGAGTAATTCTTAGATTTAGGAATTGGTGTGATTTTAATGATGAGCCAATCATCTAGTAAAAAATTGTACGAGATGCAAAAGTTTAGGAAACTGACTAAGGAGATTAGGATTTACTAGTAGACATGGCTTTAAAAAGAGAAAAAAACAATACAAACCTTATAAACCAGAAATGACTCGAATCATTACCTTTATTTTTAATTTAAAATCTTATGAATGGACTTTTCAAATCAGTTGGTTTGAGCCTTTAGATGACTCGTTTTTAGGAAAATATAACATTTTTCAAGACAAAATATAATCAATGTTTTCTGGAAAACCCACTCATAGAATTCAAAGAAAAATAGTATGACAAACTTATGAAATCATACCCGTTCTACGGTCCCGTAGAATTAGAAAATGAGATAAAAAGTTTTTGGGCTCAGAAAATGGTCATATTACTCTCTAAACAAAATATTGGCTTTTTCCCTCTTGGAATCGCTTCTACTTCTTGAAGAAATTGTCTCCTTAACTTCAGACCTTGGTTTCAGTATGTCTAATGGACTTGAAATTAATCCCCTTTCAAGCCTGGCTCAAATAAACTCAGAGATTTACTCAATTCTAAAATTTTTCAAATCACTTTTTTGTTAGAATATTAAAACTTGAGACTATAAGCTTACAAAGCACTAGTTCTTAGTCATCTTGTCTATATTTCACCCTTAGTCGCATCACTGAGTATTGAAAAATCCTTGGAGATTGAGCTTATTCTTTCTTTATCCTGACCTAGCGTCATACAATGATGGCATCTCAAACTCAGGGTTAAATCCCCATTGGTTACGAAGATCATTGTAAAAACATTCATTAACTCATCTCAATTAGTTGGAAATTTCAACAATCTAAGATGGTCCTTTTCAGTTAATATAGACTATCTGATTGTAATAATATCTCTAGTATAAAATCCAAAATATTCGATCACATATCGACTATAATAAGAGTCTTCTATATTCCAGATTTTTATTGAAAATTCTTAAATGGCCTATTTATTTTCGTTACAAGTGTTACAAATCCGACCAGATTATATTAAATTTCTTCTATTTTTAAATGATGCCTAAAACTCAGAGAACCTATATTTTATAATTTTTTTCATAACTATATACTTAAAATAAACTCATCTAACAAAAAAATGGATATTCGTAACGAATATTTCGTTAGCTGAAAGTAATTTATATAAAATTTTCAATCACAGCGATGCCCCATGAAAAATATTTCTCTGGATCTAACAAAAAAGGGTTAACTTTCATTAATGATCGAGTGAACGTGAACCAAAAAGTTAAGGAGATTAGGCGTTTTATATAAAGCTAATTAATATGAAGATGGGAATTTATACTTTTTACAAAATTATGAATCTTTTCATCAAGAAATCAAATTTGATCAAGATTTTTTGGAATCTTGGTCGTAGGTTCCACTTTCAGGATCTGAAGACAAAAAAATTGGAAAAAAAACAAATTTTAGGAAAGTTATGGCATATTTCAAATCTAGCGATGGCGCCGAATTCCCATTTTTTGAACTTTGAGTTGATAATTTTTGTTGATTTAAAAGTGAGAGAGTGATCAAAGTTGATTTTTAAGATCACGATTAGTCAAAGAAACCGATTATGACCATGAAAATTTCGAAGGACTCGCCAATCTGCAGGCATCTTGAATCATTGAAATTTCATCGATTTTCAAGTAGTGAAAATGTTCAAAAAATCAGAATTCGATTTTCACACGAAGATTGGCGGATTCTCAAAATCTGAATCAGCATATTTGATTTCTTTGACTAATCGTGATCTTAAAAATCAACTTTGATCACTCTCTCACTTTTAAATCAACAAAAATTATCAACTCAAAGTTCAAAAAATGGGAATTCGGCGCCATCGCTAGATTTGAAATATGCCATAACTTTCCTAAAATTTGATTTTTTCCAATTTTTTTGTCTTCAGATCCTGAAAGTGGAACCTACGACCAAGATTCCAAAAAATCTTGATCAAATTTGATTTCTTGATGAAAAGATTCATAATTTTGTAAAAAGTATAAATTCCCATCTTCATATTAATTAGGTGTATAAAAGATAAAATTTTGTAAATAGACGTGCTAAAAAGTAATACGAGAAATTATTCACTAAAACAAAAATTTATATTTTCTTAAAATATATTGATAACATCTTTTGTCTTTGTTTTTTTAGTCTTTAGCCTCAGTTAATTTTTGAAAAAATATTCTGGATAAGTAGGGCTCTTGCATGCCCTTTGGATACATTGCTAGTGGCAGTAATGCATTCATTATCATTAATGTTGAAACTGGCAGAAAAAATACCATCTTCTTTACCCTCAACCATCATCATTTCAATTTGTGGGAATCTCCTATGGACCAGGTAGGCTCTATGGATTGGTATTGTATTTAGACACGAATTCACCTCTTGAGAGAATAGAGGCCAGAAAATCTCGAATAAACGTCTCAAGTCTCCTTTAGAGTCAATAAATAAAGCACCAACGAAAGCATAGAGTCTAGAAATTATCTTTTGAGAGAAAGCAAAATTATCCAAGCTTTCTCGACGTCGTGTAAGAATTCTGCTTCCTGCAAGATTATCCTCTCGACTAATCAGACCAGCGAAACCATTACGGTTGAGTATTTGTTCTAAATTTGCTGCTGAAGTCAATGAAGTTCTCAGGTTTGTCATTAATGCGACCGTCAGGTATTTATGCTGGGTGTAGATTCTATTGGAAATCATAAAGTTGTACAAAATTTTTCCGATAAATACGAGACGTGAGTTATCACCGAAAATATTTGAGCTTTGAAGGTCATCAGACTGGGTGAATGCTTGAACTGCCAAAGCAGGATATTGAAAAGTGTAATGTAGATAATGTTCAATAGCAAACACAAATACTTTCTTGGCAGTATAGCTTGGATCTTCGAAAACCATTTTACCTAGTGATGATAACTAAAAGAGAGGGTGAGAAATTTGATAAACTAGCGAAAGAAAAAATTTAAATTACCTTATTATAATCTTCTTTGTTTATGGCAATCTTGGGTGAGTTATCAAAAAACTTAACACAGTCAAACTTTAAGCCCAAAAGTTTCAAAAATTTACAAGTCGGAATAGGTCCAATGTGATTGAATAGGAGTCCTGTCAATGCCTCAACACAATCGGCCAAGTTTTTGGGTGAACATTTTTGATAGAACCTGGTATCTTCTATTAACTCTTGTTCAGTTGCCTTGAAAATGAAAATGTAATGAAAAAATCGAAATTCAATAAAAAAATTAATTACTTTGGGTTTGTATGTGAAGCGAGGAGGAACATAGTCTCTGCTAGTGAAGTTTTGAGCAACCAGGAAACTCTCGATATTCATGTCTTGAGCAATATTGTGTAATTTTCTATGAGAAACCAAGGCAGCAGCATTTTCATACATTTTAACATTACTAACGTTTGGATTCATGAAGAATATTTCAAGGTTAGAGATGAGATTTAAAACTGAGTTTCCAAACCATCTTGATTGTTCCATGTTGAAAATTAGGTTAGATGTAACGAGAGTCAAGACAGGCATCAAGTCAGAGGGATAAATTCTCTTAGATAAACCCATGCTAAGAGAGCATGGTTTAAGATTCTTGTCAATTTTTGAGAGCATTTCGTTGGTGATGACATCGTTTCTTGTATAGCCTATTGAAACATTTTCATTGGATGTAGGCAATAATTCTGAGATGTCCTCCCCAGTTTTCGATCTCTTTCTTGGAGGAGTGTAGTTGGTTGGAATGAGGAAGAATGTGGGATGAAAATCTAATCGATCAGCGATACTAATCGGAAAATCTGGTATGAAATTGGATTCATGAAGAGGAATAAGTTTTCCCTCATCAATTGATCTTTGTAGAATTGTTGTAAACTCAGCACTTCGAAGAGATGTTTCAAGGTAATAAAAAATTGTGGGGGTAAGCCATAATTGAAATAAGAGCCAGCTTGGAAGTGGATGTACCTGGAGGAAGTATGCAGGATATTCGTAACATTTAGGCATTTCAGGTGGTTTCATTTTGTGGCCAGTACTTGGATTTGAACAGCTCTTGTTGCGTGAAATTCGACAAACATTGGCGAGAGACGAGGTTCGCTCTCTTTCAGGTATTGAGTTGGGTGAATAGCCATAACTGGAAAGGAGCTCCTCATTTTGATAAAAACAATGCTGATGAAAATTGATATTTTGATAATGATCGTTCTTGGTTGTAATCATGGTCTGAGGTGTTAAATTGTCTGGAGATGTACCATGACAAAGGAAAGCACCCTTGTTTTCTTTCACGAATATGGGTTTAACCACTCTTCCTTGCCAATGATGAACGGGTAGTTGATTTAAGCGAAGACTATGACGACAGATTCCAGATCTCGATATAACCTGTTCTTGAGTTGAATAACGAAGGTCATCAGGGTTTTCATTGTAGCGTTGCCAGGAAAGAAGATCATTGAGCAAATCCCAGTCAATTGTTTTTCCTATAATTGAAATTTAAAAATTCACGAACAAATTTGTACTAAAGAATGTTGAACTCACTAGCGACATCAAAAACAGATATTAGACAATTGATTCTGGATTTTTCAGGGTCTTCCTCTAAATCTCTATCGTATGGATTATCAGGGAAGGCTTTGTTAAATTCATTGCCATAAGCAATGTGGTTGAATGTCATTGAAGTGAGTATCTTATGCGATCTTTTGAGCATGTTAATCTGGCTAGCATTCAAGTCGTCAGATTGTCTAACCATTTCGAATGTGGCCCTGTACATTGAAAGAGAAAAATAGAATGGAAATCTTGAGACGAGTGCTTCCTTGCTGATTTTTGAACTAAAGAGGAAAACAATTTCGTGAGATGTTGAAGTGAAAGCACCTCTAGGCAGTTCACTAATACAAGCCATGACATTAGGATCGACAAAGTTCATGCGATACACAAAGTAGTTTGTATGAGGTTCGATATTCTTTTGATAAGGATAGCTGAGGCAATATGCTTTTTGGATTGGATAGTCTCTAGGCTTCTTCTTGAGGGAATTATCTTGATCTGATTCGTAGCCTGACTCGCGGCTAACTACAGAGGATGAACTTGGTTTCCTTTCTTCTCGATTTTCAATTTCTTTAATGGCTTCATTTTGCGATAAGGTATTAGTATTATTATTATTTATGCTGTTATTGTTGTGATCATTAATCAAGATTCCACTAGAATGTCTCTTTTTCAGTTTTGTAGTATCATTTGGTGCATCATGGGCAATAAAGGATTCAACATTTTTTCGCTCATTGTTGATTTGTTTTGGTGGCATTGGAGTGCTCTCGGAAAAGTCTGTCGTTTGAATGCCACGGAATATTCCTTTCTCTGGCATTGGAGTGTTTCCATTGAAATTGTAGCGAGGATTAGGATTTCTCATAGGCATTCGATTAAATGGCATTTGAGGAGGTGGGAATCTCATGAAATTCAATGGGGGCCTCATTAAGAAGGAAGGATTCCAATTCATTCTTGGTCTTTCGAATCTTGGATCATAAATAATATTCTCTTGCATTCCATTTGGCCTGATTGTATTAATTTCGTCCAGTCTCTCCATTGATGGATTTTTAGGCCTAAAATTATTTATATCTGGTATAACAGGCCTAGTGTATCGAAGAGGTAAAGAATTTCTAGCCATTGATTTCGCATCAGCACAAGGACGAGTATCGGTTTTCTCACTCATTTCTTGTTTATTGAAACCTCGCATTGGACCTGTGTTGTACCTTTGCCGATAGTTGTTAGTATTTAAAGTTTCTTGAGAATTTTCAGTTTTACCTGACTGAGTTCTGGGAAACCGGTTTTCCTCAGTAACAGCATCGGTATCTTCTCGATTCAAACTGGGTCCTCTAGAAACAGGATCCCGACTTATGCTCCGTGCTCGATTATCAGATTGTAGAGGAACTCTTTCTTCACTGGTCATGCGACGTCTATTGAATTCATTCTTCCATAATTGAGTATTTTGAGGATGCTGTTGATTTTTACCAGAATTATGATGACCTCGACTTCTTGAACGATTCGTTGATCTACTTCTACTTCGATTATTTCTTTTATTAAACGGTGGACGACTATTACTACGAGCTGCTCTACGATCAGGATATTGATTTCCTTGATTGGAGCCAAATGGATTTTCAGTTGGAGGACGACTTTTGCTTCGTGATGATCTACCGTCAGAATACTGATTTCCTTGATTGAAGCCAAATAGATTATCGGCTGGTGGACGACTTTTGCTACGAGCTGCTCTACGATCAGGATATTGATTTCCTTGATTAGAGCCAAAAGGATTATCAGCGGGAGGACGACTTTTGCTACGAGCTGCTCTGCGATCAGGATATTGATTTCCTTGATTGGAGCCAAATAAATTATCGGCTGGAGGACGACTCTTGCTTCGTGATGATATGCTATCATAATGACCTCTATTATTAACAAAGCGAAATGGATTATCACCTGGAGGACGACTTTTGCTACGAGCTGCTCTGCGATCAGGATATTGATTTCCTTGATTGGAGCCAAATGGATTATCGGCTGGAGGACGACTCTTGCTTCGTGATGATCTTTCATTCACAGTGTTAAACGGATTATCACCTGGAGGACGACTTTTGCTACGAGCTGCTCTGCGATCAGGATATTGATTTCCTTGATTGGAGCCAAATGGATTATCGGCTGGAGGACGACTTTTGCTTCGTGATGATCTACCGTCAGAATATTGATTTCCTTGATTGAAGCCAAATGGATTATCACCTGGAGGACGAATTTTGCTACGAGCTGCTCTACGATCCGGATATTGATTTCCTTGATTAGAGCCAAAAGGATTTTCATTTAAATGGCCTTTACTTTGAGCAGATCGACAATCAACATGCTGGTCATTGTTCCCACGATCGAATATTTTCTCAGTTTGAGGCTGATTTCTAAAATGACCATTTGCAAACTGATTATTTATTGTTTCATCATCTTTAGCCTTATCAAGGTCTATATATCGATTCACAGGCTGATTTTTTCTATCATGTGGACGACTTTTGCTTCTATTATTTCTCTCGTGCTGACTATTTGGTTCAGAGGAAAACGGATTGCGATTCTTACTCCGACTTCTAGTATGTCTTTGGTTATCATCAACAACGTTGTTATTTTGATCTAGGAACTTTTGTTCTGGATTGTTACGGGTTCTACTTCTACTTGATCTTGTCTCCCTTTTAGAGTTATTTTCATCGTGAACATCTCCTCGTGTGTTCATCCTTTCACCAACAAATTTTTGTTTATTATTTGAGTTCGTTTTACCTTGCTCATCGTCGTTCTCGAACCAAGAGTTATAAACTACAAGTTGGCGTTTTTTGATTTCGTCGCTCTTTCTACTGTGAGATCTACTTCTAGACTTTTGGTCAGAATGGCTGGAATGGTTATCTTTTGCAAGTTCTTGAATTTTATCTTCATTCACGAGATCAATTTGACAATTATTTGGAATGTTTGTACTATTGTTAAAAGGTTGAGAGGCATTGAAGGAATTAAAATCAAAAAATGTCTTGTCTTTAAGAGATTTTGGTGTTTCGTTGTACTTGTAAGATTCATTCTTCTTGATGGAGATTTCTTGATCATTATGATATGAATGTTCACTAGCCTCCATCTTTTCAACTTTAATTTTTACATGTTTATTCGAGTCACTTCGCGACTTGTACATGTCATATACTGAAGGTTCATTTTCTTCTTTAATACTAAGCTGGTGTATTCTATTGATACAGTTGGGTTGAACACTTAAAATAGGTTCTTCGTGATTATCTTGAATCGAAATTTGAGGCTTTGTAGTTTGACTTGAGGCATCCACTTCCATTTCACTGTCCAAGTCAACAGTGTATTCTTGTTTTACATCGTCAGCAGAGAGAATATTTGGTTTGCTTCTATCTTGAGACAGAGAATGTTCAGACAAACGCTGAGATAATTCAGTTATTCTTGAAATTTCGTTTCCACTGTATGATCGATTACTTTTTCTACAAGATCTGTTCAGGGAATTCTTTTGAATGTATTCTTCCACCAGTTCTTGTCGTAGAAATAAATTGGAATCCAATAAACCTAAATTTAAATTTATTTGAATTGTTTAAGATTACAATTAATTTAGCAAATCACATACCGATTTCGAAAAGATATTGGGCAAGGCATACTTTAGCACTTCGGATTGAATCATACTTTGTCGGAAGGAGAAGACTTGTAAATGATTTTCCGAGAGGGATACAGTCGGGTAGTTTTACACGCGTCACATAAGAAGTAGTTCCATTTAGTTCAACATCGTGATTCTTGACATCAAAATTAGCGCGTCCCAGTTTCAATACTTTTTTAACTTTACTAAGAAATCTAATAGAGCAATTATTTGGACCATGTTGAAATAGATGTAAAGAAAAGACTTACTTATCAACTATTGAAACACCGTTCTCAAGAGTAATCATGGGTCCATTTTGACCTAAAGGCATTTTAGATGTTCGAACAATCATTGAATATTCCCAGCTATTCATAGGTTGATTCACACTCGTAGATCGATGTAAGTTAGTTAGAATATTTGATGATTTGGTAGAGTTATTGGAAAAATGAATCAAAGTAGCTTTGCTTAACCGTAACCAGCTCTTGAGAAAAGAATATTTTTCATGATTCTGGTACAAATTCAAGGATAATACCAGATCACAAGGACACTTTGTAGATATTTCATCGGCAACATCCGTCGATACGAGTATATTGAAGACGCCAGCGTTAAAGTCTTGCATCAACTTGATTTGACGAACTTCCGTCATATAGACATATTCACAAATTGAATTATGACTAACCAAAAAATCAGCTCGTAGATCATTTTTAGTCATTTTGTTGATCAACTTTGAGATTACTAGAGCACACAGTTTTGTATCAACAACAACAACGCATCTAAATTTGTCATGCTTGCACTGCTTTTGATGTTCAGCAATCTTTACCATCATTGAGGTAATTTTTTTTGATGAAATTGGTTCCTTATGAACGTCGTTTAAATCAAAATTGTCTTTAATAAATTCGGAAATCCTTTGGATAATTGTCAAATGATCTTCAATTACTATGGGATCAGAATGTTTTATTTTACGGAGAGTTTTCGAGAAAACACTAAGATATTCATAAAGACACCAGACTCCAAATTCTTTCAAATATTTATACATGATGTGTATAGCATTTCGAAGAGTTTTAACATAATTCGGATCGAGTTTCTTGATAAATTCCATATTTTGAGTTAAATGGTCTTGAAGAGTGCTAATGAGGTTATGAATGTTGTGCACGCTTTTGTCAGTCAATGGGATTTCATCGACAATAATTGTCTTTTCTTCAAAGTTCAAATCTTCCGGTCTATGGCATAGACGAGATTGTACAACGGGTTCAATAGATTCTAGGGCATCCTTTGAGGTAACAGATGTCAGCGCAATTATTCTAGGCTTTTCTTGAGTCATCAGAGAGTAATGATAGCAAATTGATGTTAAGGAGGAGACATTATCAAAACTCGCTTCTTTACACTCGTACAGAATCATCAGAGAGAATCGAGAGAGGGATATTACGTTATGATTAAGAGCATTAGATAAAAAAGAGTCTTGAAATATGTGAACGCGAGCGAAACTATCCAAATTCTAATATGATAATAATAAGGAAATTGTTACTCACGAATTCATAGGTTTCGATAGCATTATTAGATAGGTATTTTATTGTTTGACAGTTATTTTCTTTTCTTAAAAAGTTATCTATTGTTTCAACAGAAGATTCTAAAATGCATTAATGATGAGCATCTTACTATTTTTTGTAACGATTAAGATGTTATCTTTTTTCTTGGATTCGAGTTCTTTAGAAACTAGCTTTGAAACAATTTCTCGTTTGTTAATATCAGACGGATAAGATACCAAAATATTTCCACTTGATGCTAATATATTAGCGTAGTCCATTATCGAGTAATGAGGATCGGCGAGGTTGTGTCGTTGATTAAAATGGCAGAATTTCTCTGGCAATTAGATAAAACAAATCCTAAATTTCAAATCAAAGTTTAAGATTTTGTTTTATGGTTTATGATTTTTTACAATTTCAATTTCTTTTGAATGATTCACTATCAACCATAATCATGTCAGCCAATAAGTTCAATATAATATATTGCGAACCCGATCAGCCCATCAATTTTGATATTTTGAAATCAAATCTTCTATGGAATAAGCTTGTGTCTGAAATTAAAAATCGTCTGCATTTAAAACTTGAAATAGAATACATCTTCAACAATTATGGTGCCTGGTTTGCTAAAGAAGTAAAAAAAATTTATTTATTTTTAAGTATCTCTCTCTGTTATTAATGTATATTGAAGAGTTTTTCAAGAAAGAGGAATACTTAATTTCCTTATTAAATGAACTCATAATTTTAATGCAATCAGGAATAAAAGGTCTCAGTAAATCAGGTTCTGGAATATTTCCCGATTTCCCATCAACTCCTAAGCTCACAGTTTTATTCGAAACTATTTCCAATTTTGTCCTCAATAGTTCGAGGATTCTCGTAGTTGTTGACAATATTGATGTTGCATTTATTATGACGCATTTTATTACACAAGTTTCACATTTAGTTGTGCCTTCCATCACTCAATTACCATGTTTGACCTTGAACAATCAGATTAAAACTGAAAATTTTTGTCAGAAGATTATTGCTGAAAATTCTTTCAAAAAAATGGTGCAAAATCATTCTTCTTTAATTCACATAATTACGGAGCCATTTGAATTCAGTAATTTCAAGCTGAAATTTGATCAAGTTCTATACACTTTTGTTCCAAACTCTACAACTGTCTTCGATCAGTCTTTGATTACCATAATCATTACAAGTGGAGACAAGATCAATATAAATCGAAAAATTGAAATACATAATAGAAATTTGAAAAAAACTGATACTAGTAACAGGGACTCCCATAAAGTTTTATTAGAGTATGTTCAAAAATCTAATCTAATTTTAGATTTATCAAATTTTATAATCGAACAATCATGTGTGACGAAGAAACCAATATTGACTACAAAATCCTTCAATCTGATTCCGAATTCAAAGTAGGAGCTCAATTCCCATCCAACTACAAGATTACAGCTGTTTTTGAAGTAATTTTTTCAATTAAATATCTCTGTAGTCAGCTAGACATTCACGATTGAACCAGGCAATTGAAGAAATTGAAAAAAAGATTTGTTTATACCTGCAAATAATCGAATTTTTAGATGATTCTTTTCAGTTGAATAGCTCAAAAATCACTGAATATATTTTAAACAATCTAGGCAAAAAAGATCAACCTATGGACATTGATCATAATAATCAAAAGGAAAACATACCAGATAATGTTATCCACTCAAAAGTGGAAAAAAATATGCATTTACTTGCAATTAAATCCAAAAAGGATGCAAACCCAAAAAACAAAAAGCTCAAGATCGAAACTAAAAAAGATACAAAGCCCAAAATTCAGACGAACAACTTTTCATTCAAGCATAAGAACACTGTTGAAATTGAAGTGAGTTGATTTCTCTTGAATTAAATTTTTTATAATTTAATCTTTTCCATAAAAGAGAGTCAGATGTCTCTCTTATCCATATCAAGAGAACCTTGCGCCAGGGTCCACGTATTATGTTTACACATGTCGATTTCCAATTCCGAGTCTGATAGAAAAATCTAATGGAATTCCAGAAAATTCTTTCACCTACACTCATTATTGTCCATGTTTCATATTCAACAAACCAATTACAAAGAGTGATTTTGTCTGCAGATTTCCCCTATATCAAAAAACAGCTATGCACCGAGTTATATTCAAGCAGGTACAGGTCAAGAAAAAGGTTGAGCTTGAATCCTCACAAATTGAAATGTTGGAAACTATCCATGAAGTGATTAGTAATTGCCTTTTCAATTGGAATTTCTTTGGGGAAGTCTTCACCAGAGAAATGATAGGAAGTAATACAAAAATGATCAAAGATTTGCTAATGAATCCAAATGAATCCAGAATAAATTGCCTCATATCTTTCTACAACTTGGAAAGTAAGCTAAATACAAACCTTGTTCAAAGATTCTTTTAAACCTAAACTATTTTTAGAATTAGAAATTCCAGACAAAATTTTTTTAAACGAGGTCAAATATTTATTCATAGAATTTTAATAAAAAGAGATTTGATTGGAATAATACCAACTTGATTACAAGTATCTCATTATCGAATCGTCTGTAAGAGGCTTTGGTAATTGGTTGATGTTACTCAATTCCGATTAAATCTACTTTTACTGCCATCTTTTCAGATTCCGGTATAATGGAATAATTGTTGATAAAACATTTTCCTAAACATTTATATAAGACCACTTATTGTTCGAGAGTGGATTAAAAGTATTTATTAATTGAAAAATTAATAAAAAAGAAACATTTTTTCAAGCTTTACTGAGATCATTTTGTGGCCTATTTTTTGTCCTTGAATCTCGTCATTCTAAATAATTTTTTCGATCTCTCTTGTTGCATAAAATCATCATTAAAAAGTTGAAAGTAAACTCATTTTCTTCTTACTTTTTAATAATGACTTCTTATTCATCTAACTGGTACTATTATAATAGTTTAATAATGTATTAGATTATCAAGCATGCAAAAATTGCTTCTGGACTTAATGCGAAAGACTTATGCATTTTAAATTCACTATACTGTGTTATTAATTTTAGCTCAAGAGCTATATTGGGAAATGATTGAGGATCTCATGAAATGGCATGAGTCTCGATCAGTAACTTTGGACTGTAATTATTCTTCGGAGATGGTGAATTTATCACCGACAGGAATCCTTACCAAGAGTGACATCAGACTTAATCAGTTAAAAGAAGAAGATTGGAAGGGTCGTATGGTGAAACCAACAAACTCAAATCCAAGTGATTTGGGCGTTTTTGTCTGTACTGACATTCAAAATGATTTGAACGCTCTTACAAAACATCCAAAGGCCTCATTTGACGAAAGTTATCATCAATTTCTCTATAGCAAAATGATGTATGTAATTATAGTTTACTGTCAATTTTTTCAGTTCAAAATGTAATCTAGATCCACTTGATCCACCTATCGGAGAAGCCAAAAGACCTTTCCCAAAAATAACTCGCATAAGCAGGAATAGGGGAGCCTCCAACTCATCCTATGGTCATACGGATCGAGAAGCCAAACTAGAATCGCTTGATATGCCTGCATACCTGATTCAGGTACATCCAATTCCAGGTAGGAAAAATTAGTAATTTATATTTTCTAGCCTGGATTGCCTATCAATTATTCATGGTTCCACATATTCTTCAAAATCTTGAGAAATGCCTATACATTGATACTTTTAACACTCATCTCCAAGTAGCTATGTATCCAGAGGTTCATGGAAAACATGTACTCGATACGAGTTTCTCTCAGGTAAGCTTTCTATTTTATAACCTTCTTTCAATCAAGTTTGATGGAATACCCAACGGTCAAGTCAAAGTTCAGGATCGTCTTAATTTTTGTAAAAGTCGTCTCTACTTCAATGAATTGCCCAAGGCCAGAAAGAATAAACTTGTCGATCTAAACAGAGAAGAAGAAAATATAACTGTTGGCTATACAAAAGCTGATTACGAAATTAACCAAGAGCTCATCAAGAATGGAAGTAAATATTATAGAGAGGTATTATTTAATATTTTAATAATCCATAGGAAAATGTTCAAGAAAGTCAAATTATGAACGGATGCTTAGATAAATTGACCATAGAAACAGGTCATTTAATGACTGCTGTTAGCCTGACCAATGTCGATACAATGTTCAATCTTGAATCTCTTGAATGGCTCGGAGATTCAGTTATCAATTTTGCCTACACTATTGATACAATAGCTAATAATCCAGACTTTACCGAGGAGCATTTGACACGATTAAGCCATCAAAAAGTATCAAACCAAAATCTCTTTAATAAAGGAATTAAGAAGGGAATATTCAATTTAATTCTTACAAACAAATATACTCTTGACAAGAGTTATTTACCACCAAAATATGCTCCCAGTGACATGGTTAGTTGAAAAGGATTGTTGTGCTGAACAAACTTGACTATATTTTTAGTAGGGTAATACAAAATTTTATTTTCCCCAGACAGTGTTCCATGCTTTTTCCATTTCTCCTAAGAGGTGAAAAATAATTTATTTTCTCTATGAGTTCTATTGTTATTTGAAATATTGCAAAAACTATTATAAAATCTTTATTTCTTCATTTCTCGTAGTAAAATTCATCGAAAAATCTTGATGCAGGTTCAAAATTCGGAAAAATTCTTACTTTTTGATAATCTACAAAAAGAGATTAAGGCTGAAAAATTAACTTTCTCTATTAATATTTAGTCAATAATGGAAAAGAAAAAAGATGAAAGATTCTTTAAGATTGTCAGTAATAAAGCGATAAGTGATTGTGTTGAATCGATTGCTGGTGTTTTCCTCTACTTCATGGGTGCCATAGGAGCTTTTAGAATTTTACGCTACTTTGGAATTATTCGTTATCAAGAAGAGGCTGCCCTCAGTCCATCGAAGCTCAATATTTATTCAGACAATACTAATTTGAAACTTCAAGTCAATGATAAATACCGAATCAATTTTGAGAAGGACAAAAGCTGGATAAATCTCATAACTGAGTATATGGATAAAAAGTTTAAAATCTCCAAAATAAGTGTAAGTTCTTCAATTTTATTTTCCTATTTCGAAATACATAAATTGTAATAAAATGAAGATAAAGTTTAATCCCTCTTTTTAGACAACCTTTGAATTAATACCAGACTACAGGGAAAATTGTGATGCAATCGAAAAGATATTTCACTACAAATTTAAAAATCGTAATAATCTTCTTCAAGCCTTGTGTCATAAATCCTCAAAGGATTCCAGTAACTTTGGAAATTATGAGGTCTTGGAGTATTTTGGGGATGCCATATTGAGATTTGCTGCTGCCCAAATCATCTACACAAAGCTCAAACTATTATCACCAGGTGAGTGGCGTATTTCCCAAATTTTTTTTTGATTTATTTAGATACAAAGGTAATAAATGACAAAGATTTCCTTAATCACACCAATCTTCATCCACTTATCCTAATCTTAAAACTCAGTACTTGTCTTTGATCAGATTTGGAAAAATTTGAACTAATACTGTAATCGAATAGTCAAAATTATCATAAAATATCTTTATAGAATATATTTTAAAAAGTAAAGCTATTCTCAAATAATTTGGGAATTTATTATTTTCACAAAAATCTCATTTTTTCTTCAGGGTCTTAAAATTTTCAAAAGATATTTTGAAAACCGATTCAAGAAAATGAAGTTTTTGGTTAAAATAGGAGACATATCATATTTCAATTTTT
Organism: Gyrodactylus bullatarudis; assembly: GCA_012064415.1. Taxonomy (NCBI): domain Eukaryota; kingdom Metazoa; phylum Platyhelminthes; class Monogenea; order Gyrodactylidea; family Gyrodactylidae; genus Gyrodactylus; species Gyrodactylus bullatarudis. Next base: position 245,279 of record SSNU01000021.1, on the reverse strand, counting down.
CTATTTTTTTCAATTTTGAGTTGAACTTTTTTGTTGATTTCAAGGTTTGCGAGAGATCAAACTTTATTTTTCAGCATCATCACTTGACAGACCAAAACTGTCATGAGAAGAAAAAAATTATTAACAGTTAGCATCTTTCTGTTTTTTTTAGTTGTCAAGAGTCCAGCCTCCTTAGATTTTAGCAATCAACAATGAGACTCAACAAACTAAATGCATTCTTTTCATATTTTAATTGATTTTACCCTTAAAGTCCCAGAGAATTGTTTTTCATGACTCGCATTCAATCTTTTGTCTATCCTATGGTTTGTGAATGCGCTGATTAAGAATCTACAGTTGTTTCAACGCAATTATTGTTATCGATAAAAAAATTGGTCATTTTTTGATCCAAAAACAGGTTATCTTTGTAGCTTTAGCGCATAGAGTTCAGGCGATTGCATATTTGAATTCTAGAGGTATAATTCTTTGATAAAAGTTACCTTACTTTTTATCTTTAACCCTGGGAAGTAGGTTTTCAAAAAGACGTTTTGAACAAGAATTAATTTTTCGAAAAAATCAACTCTCTTTAAATTAGTATAGCGTGTTTTTGACGAATGATATAGCCAAGATCTTTGCGTCTTCCAGGAGATTAATAAATTTCCTATCGAATGGGGGTGGTAAACGAAGTATTTTCTGAGGCTTGAATTAATGATAATGAGTTGCTAAAATGACGTGTGATAAGGGACTATCAATTTAAGGGTTAATTTGATTGAACTTGAATTCAACAGCATTCTGATATATTCGGATTGTTTTGCTATGTAATACCTTATACTCTTTACAGGTCAATTATCCTGTTTAAGGTCTCATGTCGTGAGCAATGTTCACTTGGCCTATATAAGTGTAAAGAATGGCATTTCTGATCATGTTATTGTCGATAAGGAATGTAAACAGAGGATTGATAATTTCATTGATGAATGTGGAAAAATCCAATTTGACATCGAGGTAAGTTTCACATCAACTAGACAAAAGTACTCGGTATTAATAACTATCCTTCATCTTTATTAGACAATGAGCCAAGCAGGGTCCTCTGACCTTAAGAGTAAAATTTTGGCTGATATAATGGAAGCAATAATTGGAGCGATATACATTGACTCCGATTGTAATCATGATTTGATTTTAAAGATTATTTGGTATTTTATCGCGCCAACTTTTGGTGAGTTTTCTTCACAACTTACTAACGTAGAGATTTGAAATACTTAAAAAGTTTTGTATCAGACATATAGAAGAAATTGTTATTTTGTTTAAAATCATTCAACGAGTCCTTGTTCTGGAATAGCTTTTTATTTTTCTACTACTCAAAAGTTATGTTAAGTCAATGATAATAATATATACCTTTTTGATTGAATCTGCTCCTGCTAATAATTTTCAATAACTGTATAATTTGCAATCTTATATAATTATTTCTATCCTAAAATTAAATTATTTTATAGAAAGTTTTATATCGAAAATTCCTATGAACCGTACACGGATGTTTGTTCATCAATATCCCAATTTAGAAATCAAAGAAGAATCGAAACCCGGTGAAAATGACGGTACATTTTTATACGCTATTCTACCAGATGGTGTAAAGGTTTGCGCCCACGGTACCAATTATACGCAAGCTAGAGTTTGCCTTATCAACAAAATACTTGATAGGAAGAATAAAAACTAGATTTATTTTATATACAATCATATTTATTTGGAATCAGATCATTATTTTGAACAATAAATATATACCAGAAAATTTTTAGTAGAGTTTTATAACTTAAAATTACTAAAACTCAAATCAGTATTTTAGTTTTGGATCCTTGATCGAAATTGTAAAGCTTATTTTCAATTGATTTTCTTAACTAAAATATGCTTGACCCCCTTCTATTTCATTTAAATTTATAATGTAGTTACATTTTATTATAGCGAATAAATGGTATTAATTTAAATTTTGGTACAAATCCACGCAAACTCATGATTAAAAACATTCTCATCATGTTTTAGTAACTAAAATTTAGTTTTTCTTCGTATAAAAAAATTTAACATATTTTTTTGCATTACTCTTTGTTTGTTTGCAATCAACTAATGATATTCGAAAATGATTACTTCTATTTCCTCTCACTTGACAAAATTTTAACTTTCATTATACAGTTTGAAATCAAAGTCAATAAAGTATCAAAACTTCCGTATATGTGAGCATAAGAATCAAGCCTGAAATTAACAGTTCAAGTCTCTCTGATGCTATTTTTTACAAAATTATTGCGCAGATTATTACGATCTTTCTCACTATTATTGATTCTTGCTACTATTACCATCTCAAACTGAAAATTATTTTTTCATGTTTAAATAAAGCACTATAGCTATCTTCCAAGTTAAACAAACAGGATTATAAGTAAAAACACTTGGCACATTAATTTATTGAAACATTTATGATTGTTTTGATTTTTCCCGATCCTCAATTTTAAGTAATTCATCATGACATTTTTCCAGTTTCTGGTTTGCTTGGGAAACTCTTGACAGAATTTCTTGTGATTCATTAATCAGAACTTCTATATCTTTATTTGTACTTTTTTCCTCTTTTAGTGTCCACTAGAAAATAATTTCAAACGAATTCGAGACTTACTCGAGGCGATCTGAAATCTGGCTCACTTGGCTGGAAAAAATAATTCAAAATTGCTCCAAAAATGGATGATTTTTTTTCAAAAGAGTATTTGTTGAATTTCTTAAAGAATCTTTTCTTTGATTTTTCCGTAGCAAAGTATTCCAAGTCGAGGCAAAGTTCAATCTGTTAATAGAATAATAGAAAATTCATTTATCTTACTTTCAAGGCTTCACGGGTAACCTTTGCTGTCTTAGTAACTTTTGTTATATCACTGAAGGCAAGACCAGTTGTCAAATTTATCAAGATTATGTTAACCAAGATTACAAAAAGACTTATGGCTATGTATGCGACATTCTTATATTTTATTGGATTGTCGGAGTCAAAGAAAATCTAAATAAATTAAGATTCAAATCAATTTTATATAAAAATATATATATAATTTTTGAACCAAGTAGTTCTTCAGGGAGCTGTTCAGCATAGATTGACTATAGTCAGATACAACGTTTTAGTCAAAAATATATAGCCTATATCAACAACACTTCGAGGAGGAAAAGTCTTTTTGATAAGTTTTTATTATTGGGGTCATTTTTAACTTTAGATAGGTTCTTTTCCTATTTTACTTTTAACTGAATGCTTAAGTAATTAAAAGTATGCATTAAAAAATATGATCGTGATAATATTGGTTAAAAATTGTTGAATAGAAAATTAAGATTTGTAATGGGTAGAAATATCAAAAATCAGGATTTCTTGTTAGTTTTTTTGTTAAATTTCTTCTTTCCTTTCTGCAAATTCTTCTTCCGATTCTTCTCTGATATTTTTTCTGGTAACTTCCCAAATCTGACTTTCAACTTTGATTTATTCTTTGGCTTTCCAATGGAAATTCTTCTCTTTTTACCTGGTAAAACAGGAGATTTTCCATTATTATTATTATTATTTCTTGCTATAGTTCCAACTGCTTTGCTCTTATTACTATCGAGTCTAAATTAATGTTCGAAAGGTTAAAAAGTATCTCATCGTAGAGTCAAATAGTACTCACGAATTAACAACGACAACAAAGAGGAGAAATATTAATAGCAATAAAATTGTTGAAGTCTTCATGAATCTCTCTGAGCACTCTGCTGTTTAGTTAGTGTTATGCAGGCTTCTTTCAATTAGAATTTAATGAATAACTTTTGTGTGAAAGTGTTGGCGATGGTTGATGTGATGTTCAAACGATCAATTTTTGAATTTTTCACTCGAGAAAATAATACCATACAGTTATTACATCGAAAATAGCAGACAAATTTATTTCAATATTAAGCCTCTCTCGTTCGTTATCAAACGTTTCTTGAGCACCCGCCCATTAAAAGAACTTGTGCCCTACATTTCCCTTTTTATGGACTAGGATATTTGTATTTGGCAAGAAAGAAGAGTAGACCTATTATTAGGTTGGGACTTTATAAGGTGAACCATAATACCTGGCTCATAGGTAACAATATAGAAAACACTTCAATAATTATAATTATAATACGAATGAGAGGGTTCTTTTATTATTACATGAAAAACTTTTATAGGACCTAGAATTGCAAAGAACTTTATTTCTTCTGCATTTCCCCGTATTTGACAGGCATTCAGTGGCAAAATCATACCTCAACATTCCTTGGTCCCATGAAAATGAAGCTTCCTTTGAGGCAGTTCGGATAGATAGAGAATCTCTATGAGAAATCCTTCAGGGACTTCTTTGCGATTTTCAAGAGGTTCTCATCTTCATTTAATAGCATTTTGGATGCCTTGACTTTAGTGATAAGATTGTAATATTCCGTATCGTTAAGGCTTAATGAATTTTGGGTTGATAACTTAAAACTATATCAAGTGAGAAACCTACACCTTTTTGTCGCATTGTAGATGTTTCTCAAATTAAGACTTATTGGTTACATAAGAGGAATACACTGTGGTTGAAAAATTGAAACTTAATCAAAGGGTAAAAAATAAACTCTTTCTTAGTTGAATGCAGACAAACGGATATCTGCATGCTATTATTGGAAACTGCTATTTATTCAACAAAATTGGGCTTAAAACTTGTAATTCAAGATTTAAAAATTTTTTCCCAGTGTATACATTATACGTTTAATCATTATATTCAAAGTGTAAACCGAGTTGACCAATTAGTTGTACAGTGTACACACTGAACGTTCTGTGTATACACTGTACGAGTTTCCACTTTGAACGTAACATATATTAATTGAAAGATCAACCAAAATAAAGCTTGTTAATATGATGATGGGAATTTATGTTTCTTACAAAAAACTCAATTTTTCATAGAGAAACCGCATTTGATCGAGATTTTTTTATTTGGATGATAGAGAAAAAAATAGTTTTGAAAGAATCTATTTTTAAGGAAATTATGGCACATTTTGATTCTTGAGTTAAAACTAATTTTTTGCCGTACCTGCCTGGTGTAGCTCAGTGGTATCTCTCTCACCTCTCATTAGGTTCAAACCCTCCCCCACCGGGCACATTAAACACTCTTTCCCCGTTCTCCTAGTTGTAAAATTGTTAATTTCTATATTTCTTTAAAAAATAAAAAAATTTTCAATTTCAAAAACAATTCTCAAAATCAGATTCTGCTTATTTGATTTCTATCTATAATTTTGATCCTAAAAATCAACTTCTGATCATTTTCTCACTATGAAATTAACAAAATTTTCGGGAATTTCGCATTAGCTCAAGATGTGAAATATCTCATAATTTTCTTAAAAGTTGATTTTTTTCTATATATCGTGAAAGCAAACCTCATGATCTCGATTGCAAGAAATCTCGATCAAATTCGATTTCTTTATTTGGGATTGCAAAATAATCGCTCGAAACTTTCGTGAACGTTCTTTTCTTAAGTTGAAGCGAGTTCATCTTCGCCATTTTTCTTGTTGAGTTTGACAGACGGCGTGGAGCGTCATCTCACTTTTATCTGAAGTTGCTTTGATTGACCATTTCGCCAGAACTAGGATATGGATATTGGGCAAGTAAGAAAAGAAGGTATATTGGGGATAGATTCGAAAAGAAGAACATTAGAATCCATTCTATCGACTAATTCAGTAAACAGGTTAGGCTAATGTCCAAAAGATAAGGCTTCTAAGGGAATTTAGATCAAAAAGAATTTTAATTTTAATTTGAAATATGTCAAATACATTATGATTATTAGATTGGTTCCTGATCCAACTACACCCTTGATCTCATTTTGGTAGATTCATTATTCGTTAACATATCCAACTACGCTGTCGATAAAATAAAAAAGATATCCAATCCAGAGATTTTTAAGTTACATTATCATAAATAATTTCGCTTTTCTTTCAATAAATAAGATTTTTGTGTTAATTAGTTTTTGGAAACCCTCTTGTTTCTTCTGAAAGGCTTTGTAATTTTTTCCTTGATTTTTGAAAATTTTGAGCTAAGAGATTCTTTCATCTTTCTAGCCATTCTTTTAGCGAGTTTCTTCATAACAACTTTCATCAGCTTTCTAAGAAACCAAGTTGCTTTCCAGCCAACTTTAGCCAACAATTTAGCACCCTTGAAGGCTCCTTTGAAAATTTTTTTGATTCCAGATTTTGCGGCGTTTTTCGCATTTTTCTTTACATCACTGAACTGTGGTAGAATCGGTTTCCCTGTGACTCTGCCGACATCAGGTAATTTAAGCTTTTCCGATTCATTATTATAAGCTCTATTTTAAAATCATACAGCAATTTTTAAACTTACTCCGCTGTAATTGATAAGAATAACAAAAGCAATCCTAAAACTACCAGTAATTTCATTTCACCAAAGATTTTCTCTCTAGAAAAGTTCTTTTTTGCTTTTATGATTATTTAAATACTGTTTTATTCAAACATGTAGCTAACGTGCTTTCAGATCATAATAAAAATCAATAAAACTTACTCCACTAAAGCCAATCTCACCAACTGACATGTCAAGGACGCGGATGAAGGAATGGCCAAAATCTGCGAATCCTTCTGCCTCCCGGATAACTAACAGGAAGGTGATTGAAAACATACTGATGAAAATGAAGTAAACTGGGGAGAAGTAGAGGAATGTTTGCGTCACTTTCATAAACAGGAGAACATAAATTCCAAAGTACGGTAACTTTTTAAGAAAGAAGGTGAAGCTCATCCAAGCGCCTAGGAGAGTGAAAGAAGCCAGACCCCATTGCCAGGGCTAAAAAATGTATAGCAGTCAAATAAAATTTATTAATTTATCGAATCATTTATTAGGTAAGACTCTAAAAATTCCAAGAAAACATCATGAATAAATATTCTTTTTCCTATTTACTTAAAAGTAGCTATATTCAGTTTTATTTTAAATTATTACACAAATTGAAAGATGTTTTGGTAGAGATGAGAGTAAAAATTTTTAAACCTTTGACTCACTTTTCTCATTCCAGTGTACAGGGAACAATGACTAAAGTCAGCTATGACCAAAATAGTTGATACAAAGACAATCCACTCAAGGTAATTATCAAATTCTTGGAAGTAACCCTTTGGATCTTTGGCAAGATTGAGAATCTATTGATTGATTATTAAAAGAGGAAACTGACTTACCTCGATAACCATTGCTATAAATATCAAGATGAATAGAAGTATTTTTATAACGAATAAGCCCTCTACATTCATGATGGGTTTGTCTCCTGGATTCTCACAGAAATCTTCCAATGTACTAGAAAGTAGAAAAAATTATAAATTTAACCCTAAAGTTTTATCACACATCAATTCAGCAACTCATTCATTCAAGAAAATACTTCGTTTACCACCCCCATTCGATAGGAAATTTATTAATCTCCTGGAATACGCAAAGATCTTGGCTATATCATTCGTCAAAAACACGCTATACTAATTCAAAGAAAGTTGATTTTTTTCAAAAAAATAATCCACTGAAATTAATAATTAATGTCTCAAAAAAATTAAAAAAAAAATTTTTTTTTGAAAACCTATTTTTTATCAACAACTTCTTAGCCAGAAATAATTGCGTTAAAACAACTACAGATTTGTAATCAGATTATTATTCACAAACCATAGGATAGACAAAATATTGAATGCGAATCATGAAAAAAAATTTTCTTCAAACTAAAGAATCGTAAATAAATGCTTATCATATCTTTGAACCTCGTTAACCCTTGGAACGACATATATTAATGTATGATATATATTAATGCATTATTTTTGTCAAAATTCTAGCCATTCATGTATTAATTTTCTTAAAATATTGTTTCAGAGATTTTCATTCTAAATAAACTTAGCGTCTCTTAAGTGGATTCCTTTTATTTTCTTTTAAAATTCATAAGGTCGTATACGACCTTATTGGTTCGAAGGGGTTAATATTTGCTTATGGGAATGTTAGTAACAACAGTAATGAAAGATACTCCTAATACCATTGCTGTTTAAAAAAATGAAAACCAGGAATTGCGATTATAGATTCCTACACAAATCTGTTAAAATAAAGGGTTATTGTTCTGGCATGGGTTTAAGAGGGGTTTTTTGTAATAAAATTTTACACAACTGAAAATATATTCCATCTTTATTTAAGGCTGTATAGACGATGGAATCAATAATGGTCGTAGAGATTTTAGGAAAAATTCCATTTTCGTGCCAATGACTACTTCTCATTTTCAGACCATCTTTACTGCTTGAAAATGAAAAAACTAGTATGATTCTTCGAATTGACGGTTCTTTTAAAAACTGAATTGATTTCTTCGACTATAGTTGATTCTGTTATAAAATAGAAAAATCACTCCAGCTCAAAAGATGCCAGCCGACGTTTCCTAAAAGAACTCTGCTAGTAACTTCTAAGATTTACCTCTCAAAAGAGAGAAATTGAACAACCACAAACTAAGTCAACTCCAAAGAAACCAAAGTTATTTGCAAAAAAATAAAAGATGCCGGAAAGAAAAAGACAGAAAAGGCTACCATTAATGGGCGAAATGTGATACAACTATTCAATGAATAGTACTCATGCCAAGATCATTATTCCATTAATTGTAATGATTGCGTATGAAAAATATATAAAATTTAAAAAATTCAATTCAAAAACTTCTTCACTTTAATCGATTGTCTTTGAGTCGTTTTTAATTTTATGAGATTTAATTATGAGATTTGACAACAAAGCGACGCGTCAAAGAGGACCTAATAGAGATCGTTTGGCTCCTATTCGTCATTTTTTTTGAAAGCTTCGTCAATAATTCCCAAACTAGTTTCACTCGAAGTGAATACCTTACAGAAGACGAGCTTCAGAGGACGTTGCCCGATGAAAGTTTTCATTCCTACTAAGCCAGAGAAATATGAAATCAAGATTTGGGTGTTAGCTGATTCAAAGACATACTACTTGGTGAACGCTCAGGTTTATCTTGGCAAAAATGAAACAGTGTTGTCAAATTTGTGGAAAAACTATCTGTAATGAGCATTTTATTAACTTGTGCTTCCAATGTTCTAAATAAATCACTATTTAACTCAATTTTTGGTCTTTTTTCAACAAGGGGTTCCAAAAATCCCCATTTACAGAAAATGCAATTTTCATAATATGCCGTTCTAGGGTTATTTATACTGGTTTAAAATTAACCCAATTTACGGTCTATGCGATTTCACGTACGAGGATTAAAAGTCTCCTATTTTTTCCGAAAATAATTTCTCTTAAATCGTTGTGCCTCTAGAATCGGTTACCGAAAAATCCTCCAGAAAATTTTGAAACCTTGATGAGAGATGAGTTTTTTGTAAAAATTTAAAATTCCCAAATTCATCGAGAGTAGCTGTAATAATTATTCAAAAGATAAATTGGTAAAGGTCTACATCAGTTACAGATTTTTGTTGTACCTGATTTAGACCGTCACCAATGAATCAAAGACCCAAATACGGAAAAATAAGTTGGGCGAGAGCAAACTAAAGAGAACAAGGTATATAATGAATCATTATTAATGATTTAATCAAAATAACAATGATATACAGATATTGGAAACTCACTAGGTATCATTAAAAATAGCTAATGGAGAGACAGATTGAACCATGAAAAGATTCAACAATAGCATGTATAAAATGTAAATGATCAAATTCGATGAGTACAAGAGCAAAGCGCCCTTCTTCCATTTGTACATTGTAAGACCTTCAACTAAAGGATGCTCGATCAACTCTTCCCTCTGTTCTTCAACCTTGTAGTTAAAATATAAAAATGATGTTAAAATTGATTCCTAGAATTATGAAAAGCAAATGGAAATATACCTTTCATTTGAAATAAAAAGGGTTTTTTATTGTCTAATTTTATTCAACAGAAAATTAGATAAATTCTACTCAATGATAGTTTCCACTTTTCCAGAGAATTTTTTGTTGATTTCAAATATGTGCTTCTTAAAAATTATAAAACAGAGTTTTCGAGTTATTCGATAAAAACTGAAACCCCAACTTGCATTGCCTTGCCTTTCAAAAGAAAAAAAAGAATGAGATAGATAGACAGAAATGACATCACATGTTCAAGAATAAATTCTTAACAAAAGAGTAAAAAGAAACTTTCCCTTGACTCTTTTAGTTTCTAAACTAAAGTCAAAGTTGAAAATTTACCCATTTATCTCGAAAAAACTCAATTTTATGCCTATTTAAGCACCTTGTAGGGAAGGAAACTACCTCAATTAAAACACAGTAGTCCTTGAAGTATCAAAAGCGTAAACATTTTTTTCGAAAATTATGCTTCGGTAAAATATTTTCCTTGACAAATCTCTATTTTTTAACACTTAAAAATCAGAATAAAGGTCATTTCTATCTCAACTGCAAGTCGGATTTTAAGTTTTTATCGAATAACTCGAAAACTCTGTTTTATAATTTTTAAGAAGCACATATTTGAAATCAGCAAAAAAATCTCTGCAGATGTGAAAACTATCATTGAGTAGAGAAAAAATAATGCATGATCTGAAAGACTGTCTAATTATTTTCTATAAAACGATCCTGAATGATGTCTAAGTATGCCGATAGGAAGCTTCTTTATTATTCTTATCTAGAACCACCATGAGACTTCTGCTAATATTCATTCTAGGGTGAAATTTTTAACCTCAACTTAGGACCAACTTTTCTGATAGAACTATCAATTCTAAGCATTATTTCGTATTAAAGCATGTGTCGAAAATGATTCTTCATTATGTCATTCGATTTTAAAAAATTTGGATTTTTTAAATCGCCGCTCAATTTTCAATGAATTTTTACTACGCAATCATTAAATCCGGAATATCTTGGCCATTTAATTTTAATGAGTTTCTTAATTTTTATCTTGAAAAATAGTAATCTTGTCATCAAAAAGGGCCTCATGGTTAATTTCGTTATTTTATCATGTCCATGGGATATTGTGGGAAAAATGGGCAATGACATAATGGAGAATGACTTTCACGCTTTAAAATTATGGAAAACATGATCTGAGTACTAAATTTTATCAGAAAAGTAAGTCCTCTTGTGAGTTGTTCGGAGAAAAAAAAATTTCTACACCAGCTCTAGTCGAACCTCGTATGACTAACTCAGAATTAAACTTACATTTAATTTCACAAATTCAAAGATCAAGCGAGAACTTATACTAATAATTTCAACCTAATTAGGAAATCCCTTCTGGGCAAGTACTTAACCATTTAGTACAACCCCCTTGTGAAATTTATTTATCCTAGCTACTGACACTAAGCTTATATATTCAACATCGAGCTATGCTGATTTGGTCATTTGCAGTTCGACTATAGAGCTAATGTATTGTATTTATGAATGATAATTTATCGAATCTTGGTGTGAATCATTTTTATCTTAATTGAGAAATAATAAGTCTTTAGCTCATTGATATGAAGATGGGAATTTATAATTTCGAATAAATTTTGTTGAATAAATTTTCATCTTCATATCAATGAGCTTTTGTCTGAATTTTAGGCAGTTCTTCAATTCTTTTTCAGTATTCAAATTAAAAATATTTAAAGATAATAAAAAACTTACGATAAGTTTCAAAACATGATTCTTATATAAGGCCCTATGATCGGCAGAGTACGGATGGCTTCCTGCTATTAGATTGCCATCTTGATCGAATGATTCTCCTTCAGACTTGGTGTAAAATAATTTATATAACTTTTTTTAATAAGAAAATCATTTCATTGAATATAATATTCTTTATGTAAGTTTCAACTATTTTCTGCAGATTATTTCCATATTTTTAGGATTGTAATACGAACTATGATAAAATTTTTAGAGTAAAAAAAAGACTCAAATTTCAATATAACACAAATTCAATAGAAAATTCTTAATTTTTCTTTCAAATAAGTTTAGTTGAAAGACTTATTAGAATACAATTATAATTTTATTCGAAGAAACAATGGAACTTGGATTCTAATACAACTCTTCCCCTTTTATGTAATAGATTTCCACAATTTGCCAATTATTGTTTTTCAGCTTAGTTCTACAATAACAAAATTTAGGAACCTGAAATCATTTTATTTGGATTCAAATAATCAATGAATTTTTATCGAAATTTATTTTCTTTTAATATTTCTTATGTACTCAAACAAATTTATATCCAAAATTTAATTTTAGGTTTCTCCGAAACATGGAATTTGTTCATAACTGCTTGTAAAAATTTGGGTTTTATTTTAGCCTGACATAAGCCAGTCCTTATTTTCTCTTTAATTTCAGAATTTCTAGGTACCGATATCCTCAATTTCTAAATCTAATTGATATGAAGTTGGGAATCTATGATTTTCACAGGAATCTCAATTTTTTCATCAAGAATTCGAATTTGTTAAAGATTTTTTGAAATCCTACTCATGTTGCTCATGATTTGAAGAAAAAAAATTTTTTCTGAAAAATATGGTAATTTTTCAAATTCTGATTTGGCGCCAAAATCCCATTTTTGCGAACTTTGAACTGAAAGTTTTTATTTATTTCAAAGTGAGAGAGTGTTCAAAAGTTGATTTTCAGGATCTCAATAAGACAAGAAAGTCAATTCAACTAAATCTGATCTAATGCATAATCACGATTTTTGATCATTTTCACTACTTGGAAATTAATGAAATTTCGATAATTCAAAATATCTCAAAAATGAGGAAACTGTCGATAATCTGACGGCTTCATTATCTAATCTTGATCCTGAAAAAACTTTTTCGATCACCCTCCCACTTTCAAATCAATAAAAATATTTAGCCCAAAGTTCGAAAAAATGTGATTTTGGCGCCAAATCGGATTTTGAAAAATGACCATATTCTTCCTCACAAAAATAATTTTTTTTCCAGGGTTTTTTTCGATAATGCTACTCAAGTAAAACTTACTCCGTCAAAAATTTTATTCGTTAAATAAGTCATTGGAAAGTAGGAATATGTATCGTCTAACAATTCAAAATCGTAAATTAATTTATTTTGTCCTGCATCTTTGGTAATGCACCAATCGAGAACATCTTTTGCCAAATCTAATAAAAGATACGCCTTTTAGTTATCATAATGCACAGAAAACGCCTATGCTAGATCAAGATGAGAGGACTCACCTGGGTAGTATCGAATTAATTTTCTTAATGGTGTGTCAAAATAGTCTGGTTTGACCTCAATTCTATTTTTTAGCACCCTTGGCACAGCATTCTCACTCCAGATGATCTCTTTAGCACATTCTCTGAATTTAATTTTGATGAGTTATTTATTTTATCTAAAGAATTTAACAAACTTTTGATCGTATCTGATGGCAACATCCAAAGCATTAAATCCTAGTTTTAAATCCGACTTTTCAGAAAGAATCCTAAGACATGGATCTGCTCTGCATTCAAGGAGTTTTCTAACCAATTCTTCATTGCCGTATTGACAGGCGACATGCAACGGTGGTATCTGATTTCATATCATATCAAAATTATCTCTTCCTCTCTGTGATTCTGTTTGAAACTCACTGTAATTTTATCAGTAGGATTGATTGGAGCACCGATTTGTAGGAGGTAATTCACGACCTCTTCGTGTCCATTTGAGGCTGCACAAGATATTGGGGTGTATCCATTGGAATCAGGAACATCAAATCTTCCACCTTTCTCCAGAAGCAACTTGAAGAAGGCTAAATGACCATTTTTGGCTGCAATATGCATTGGAGTTTGAGCAAACTCGTCAGGCGTGTTAACTGTCTCCTTGTCCAAGGTAAAATAATTCAGGTAGCTATAAATTATTTGTATGTGTAAGAAGGTTTGAAGAGACTAGAAGATTTTTTTTAAACCTCACTTTGTATCTCCATAAGCAGCTGCAATGTGAAGGGGTAGCTGACCAAAATCATTTTGGAAATCCCTCAAAAATGCACCAGAAACGGATTTCATTATCTAATAGAATTTAATACCAATTAAGATTTCTAGCCATTATTTCGATGAAATTATTATTTTAAAACGTCTACTATCTATAAAATCTGAAAAATTAAAAGATTTTTTCTCAAATAATCATAAATGCAATCACGAAGAGTGTTGGTTTTGAAGGAAATACAAATATTACGAATGAATTGAACTCGGATGAGCAAGTGTCAATTCCATAAGGATGTCAAATAATATTCAGATGGTGGCAGATGTAAACGTGTTTACTGATCAATGATCAGTGATTAGACAGAATCGAATTTGAAAATATTTTTGTTGATTCCAGAGTGAAAGACTGATCACAACTTGATGGAAATTCAAAAGTTTTGGTGCAAGTGAACCGCATATATACCCACGCACATACCCTGTATACACGATATATGCTATCGCCGAAGTGTGAGATCTTCTCCAGTCCTACCAACTTTTTTATGTGGACATTAGAGGAATTTTCTTTATTGTCCTGATCATAAATTCCCAGCTCAATATTATCATCAGAGAAAGAAAATTTTTTCCCCAAACACTTTTCTATTTCATGCTTCAAGTAGATTCGTTATCCTCCGTAATTGCCGTATTCGAAAACTAAATGAAAAAATTTTGATATGCCATTTCCCATTTTTCCTAAAATCGATTAACCTAATCCTCATACTCGTTTTTCCCTAAAAGCTCTTTTGATCATACTTTACAGTAAAAATATTTCTATTGAAACATCTTATTTTTATTGAAACACGAATATTTACCCCCCTGATTAAGTATTAACAGTGAATTTTCACATTTTCACAAAAACTCACTTTTTTTCCTATCTATATGTATAGAAATCACTTGTTGCATTCTGATTGGTCGAATAATTTTATCATGTTTCAATAACAAAATAAGATGTTTCAATAGAAATATTTTTACTGTTAAGATTATTTTAGTATCTCCAAAGTACAATATGTTATGTAATTATAATAAGACCTGACGAAATATATATTTCTCTAAATTAACAAAAATCTTTTTTTATACTGACAATGATGAATAACTGTATGGGAATTTCGGACGTATATCTAAGTATACATGAATATTTAATACATAGCAATCATGAATAGTTTACCTTGACAATTTCAATATTCTTGTTTTCCACTGCTAGATGTATTGGATTATTCATTTCAATATCGAATTCATCTTTCATACGTCTATGGAAATATAAATCGCTCAGGAGAAGCTGTAAGACCGTTAAATGAATTACTAAAAATAATAACTTCATTGAGAATTATGTACGAAAAACTTGTGTAAATACATGTATTTATAATTATGAAATGTATTTATTCTTATTTTTCTATCCTTTTTGACATTTCTAAGCATAATTCATTAATTTAAAGTCGAGAGATTCATAAATAAGCACCATATGGAAATTACAGTGTTTTTAGACAATGTATCTTTCTAGCAAGGTGGTAATTACTTTATCCATGTGAACTCTAACTCGATGGAGATTGTCTTCTCACCCCTAGATGATAGAAATTCGGATAAGCAAGTGTCAATTCCATAAGAGAGTCGAATAATATTCAACTCACGGTGGCAAAACAAGAGCTGAGTTTTTTTATCAACTCTATAATTCCTTCCAGAAATTAATTTGGTTCAAGTATAAAACACGATAGCCAGGATTCGAACCCAGGTCTATGGTGTGCTGACGAGTCCTAATAAGGACGAAACGCGTCTACATCTGCCACCGTGAGTTGAATATTATTCGACTCTCTTATGGAATTGACACTTGCTTATCCGAATTTCTATCATCTAGGTGTGAGAAGACAATCTCCATCGAGTTAGAGTTCACATGGATATAGTAATTACCAGTGACCACACTTTGCTAGAGAGATTCATTTTCTATCTTTTTGTGATCAATAATTATTACTAATTATAATTAGTAATTATTAATTATTATAAAAAGTCTCCTAGAATATTTATGATTTTATACTTGAACCAAATTAATTTCTGGAAGGAATTATAGAGTTGATAAAAAAAACTCAGCTCTTGTTTAAAATTTAAAGACTCAGAGAGTATTATTCTTTCCGTAAACAGGAAATATTCTACTTGATTAATAATCAACAGAGCTACCCAAGAAGTCGATTTCACTATAGTCAATCTAAAAAGTTCATACAAATTCTTATTCCTAAACTATAGCTATTCTCGGTGAATTAGAGTAATTATGATTTTTTCATTAAGGTCTCAAAATGTTCTAAAGATATCTTGGAAACAGATTTAAGGAAAAAAAATCCATTTTTATATACTTAGTTAAAGATTTTAGTCGATTTCAAGTTGTGAGAGTAACCAAAAGTAATTTCAAGATCACGAATAGACAAAAAAACAGTTATCATCATTCAATTTTTTGGAAGAGCCATTAATTTGAACTGATCTTGGATCATCCTAATTGTTACAGGTAAAGAAGTCAGTTGTTGAACCAACATTTCTATAAAGTGATTAAGATGCTTGTAATATCTGAAAAAGTTTGCCCCTTCTGACCAATCATGAGTCACAAAGACTAATGAAATTCGAGGGCAAAAAGTCGGAAAAATAATAAAGTCGGAGGTATTTAACACTCTGAATTGTATTTTAAATCAAAACGATATTTGAATTTATTTCTATAAATTACTTATTCTAGTTCAAAAAATCATCACTTTGATAGCTCTTAAAATACTCGAAACTTTGCAGAAATTTGCGGTTGATACCATTGAATTCGCTGCATTAAATTTAGCATCTCTACAAAATTTGGAGATGAAAGTGCATAACAATAGTAATTTATCTAAGATCAATCAAAAAAATTTCATCTTTTAATCATTTCAATTCTCTCACATCACTTTTGCTGAATAGGCGTGGAATAAACATCATATGGTTCATAGATGTGTATGAATAACATTTCTCACTTTAAAGAATAGGATCATTTTTAAGCTGTAAAAATAGTCGGTAAATAGGCTTTCGCACAATAATAGAGTGCCTCCTAAAATCTCAATTTCCAAATTCATCGAGAATAGCCTTATATTATGTATATTATTACTATCGAATAGAGTCATTTCAATATATTTACAGCATATCTTTTGATGAAAAATAAAAGAATGAACATGCCTTCATACAATTCTTGGCATTGTACTTGGCTGCTATCAAGATGTCAGTTCTTGACATGTTATCACACACAATTCGATCACAATTTAACGAGACCAAATAGGTAAAATGCTCCACCTTGTCCTTCATGATGGCCAAGAGATACGGTGTCATTTGAGATCGATTCTTTGAGTTGATATCAGCTTTCCCTGTATTTATTAGGTATTTTATGACCCTAATATCATCATTCTGGGCAGCCAAGTGTATCACCTGATCTCCTTTCTTGTTTCGCTGGTTTATCGATACACCCTCGTTAACCAGGAACTGTGTCATCTCAAAGCAACCTAATCTCAGAGTATAATTTAATTTCTCTTTACGAAGATTTACTCTTTTTTTTGGTTATCAGTAATAACTTATTAATATTTGTTTACTATAGAGGCATATTCTATCTAAATCAGGAGAGTTTTTTTTCAATTTCACGATGAAATGAGCCATTGTAAGCTTCGAAAAATTCCTGATTCTTTAAAATAAATTTCAAATGATTCTAAATTACAGAAATTTTACAGGTATTTTTGAATAAACACGAAATTTTGAAAATCTGTGAATGAGTTACCGTAATTATCAGAAAAACTTCTTCTATGACTAAAGTTTCGTTTTTAATGGTGTAATTTTATTGTGTAAATTAATGTTTGATATTTTTCTATTACTATTGAGCTAAAAAGTAGTTAGATATCAAGAAAATCAGTCATTCCAAGCAATCAAGTACAGAAGTTACTATCTTGAGACCTTGTTATTGCCTAATCTCGTAAAGAAAGAATTAATATTATCAAAGATGGTTGATAACTTATCAGATCGGTACTATTCATTGAGATATTAATTTTTCTTCAGATGCACAAAATGATTTATTAAATTCTAAAGACTTGAATCAAAATAGGAGCAAACAATATATCTCCCATATGAGTGTAGACTCCAGTAAAAATAATACCAAAATTAATAGGTTTTCTTTTTTAAAGTTATTATTTTCTGTAAATTTATATAAATAAATTTTACAGGAATTTCCCGAAGCTTAAGCCAATGAGTTTTTTGAACTAATAGAATTTCTGAAAAAAATAAAAATGCACCAATTATCAACTTTTACAACGTTCAAGCTCAAAATTTTTATTGGTTTTGAAGCAATTTGATACTTACATTTAAGACCATCATTAGCTATTATGGTTGAAAGAAACTTTCCATCTCCAATGAAAAAGTAGAACTTCTAAATGTTGGATCCTTTTTCTTCGTGAACTTCTTTAGGAGAATTCTAATTCTCTACCTAGTTTTGATCCTAAATTAAATCAAATTTTTGAAAAATTTTGAACCTGAACTATGAGAAAACTGATAAATTTATTCCAACAATTTTTTGTCAGATTGAATTTTTTCAGAAACTTCTTTTCTCTTAAAAATTTATTGACTCAAAATAATATTTGTTTTTGTGACTATCCGGAGAAAAATATTGTTATTTTTTGTAAAATTATTAAATTCTCATCTTCTTATCAACTAGCTTTAGTGAGTGAAGCTGGTTCATACCCACCTTTAAGAATGATTTTATTTTCGTGTATTGTCTATATATAGTTTAAAATATCGGGTTTACTTGACACCGTTTAGAAGATTGACTTCTCAGAAAAAAAAGACATACCCATTTTAACAGCAAGATGGAGGGGTGTATCTTCCTCGTAAAACGTATCGATAAGAATATGAGCACCATTGGCAACAAGTAGACGAACAATATCATGAGCGTTATTCATGAGGGCCAAGTGTAGAGGAGTGAAGCCTTCGTTGTTTGTCTTGTCCAGAAGAATGTAAAAATCCTGAATTATGATCTCTTTTCTGAGGCAGGCCAAGTAAATTTTTGTTGATTTAAAAGAACCAAATTTCGCCCCAATATGCAACTAAGAGAAAAGACTTGTTAATCTTTGTTGCAATTCATATTTTTATGAAAAATTGGAAATGTTTTCAATTCGAATTGAATTCTTATAGATAAACTTGAATATATATTTTATGTTACTCAAATATTTGTGGATTCTGAGTTAGATTTAAATATTTGTCAATTAAGAAATTGAATTTCTGTCGGTTTGTTACAGTTCATGCCAAATTTTCTATTGATACAGAGCTCAATTAAATTTTGTGATTAAAATATTTCAAGCATGAATAAAATGCTCAGGTTTTGTACATTAACAAATGCATGGTTAGTTATTCGAATTTGATTGTTTTTTTGAAGGACAACTGTGCTCTACTCTCCATTGACCTTTCAAGTCCCATTGGATCATATTTGAGACAGGTAACTTTCTCAAGCCATAATTCTGTCTTAAAGAAACTAGAAATCATTCATTTGCCACTCCCAGTGATCGAAGAGAAAATAGAAAGAAACCATACCCGTAGAATTCGAAAATATGATCATAGCCGTTTTCGGTTTTATATCAATAAAGTCCTCTAGAATAACATGCAATACTCGATGACAAAAAAAATTTTCGCCGAATTTACTAATTTTATTGATTTTTTAACTCTAAAAGTTATCCGAGTTGAGATTCTAGTTCTAATCACGAAAATATTTATTTCAGCTAAATGCATTGTCGGTCCATTTTTCCTAGCCTTTATTAGTTTAGTAAATTTCCGGATGGATTAAAGTTAATTTGAAGGCTTCAAATTGAAGTTCAAAATGGGAAATTGCATTTTTCATGTACGTCTAAATTTATCCAGTTATATTCCTCGATCAAGAAGAAGGCTTAAAACTGTAAAATTGTTTAAAAATAAAGATTTTATAATTGGTTTTATAACTTTAGGAAACGTTTAACTCACTGGTGTATTGCCATCCTTATCAGCTTTGGTGAGATTAATTTTCTTCAAATACAACAAGATTCTCATTAGTTCACTGTGATCTTTATAAATTGCCTTATGGATAGCATTTTGTTCCATCTTATCACAAATCTTGAAAAATGTAAATAATTAATCTTATTGTCATTCAGTCATGTCTCAGAGACCGTATCTTGAGGATACCTGAAAACTAAAGTTGATTGATATGAAGTTGGGAATCTATGATTTTTATAGAAATCTCGATTTTTTCATCAAGGATTCGAATTTGTTAAAGATGTTTTGCAATCCTACTCATTTTCCCCACTTTTACCATTTGAAGAAAAAAATTCAGAAAAAAATGGTCATTTTTCAAATTCCCATTTGGCGCCAAAATCCCATTTTTCAAACTTTGAGCTGAAAACTTTTGTTGATTTGAAAGTGGGAGGGTGATCAAAAATTGATTTTCAGGAGTAAGATTAGATAATTAAGCTGAATAGCGTCGTCAAATTATCGACAGTTTCCCCATTTTCGAGATATTTTGAATTATCGAAATTTCATTGATTTTCAAGTAGTGAAAATGATCAAAATATCTAAATTCCACTCCCAAACGGTAATGTGATTATGCATTAGATCAGATTTAGTTGAATTGACTTTCTTGTCTTATTGAGATCCTGAAAATCAACTTTTGATCACTCTCTCACTTTGAAATAAATAAAAATTTTCAGTTCAAAGTTCGAAAAAATGGGATTTTGGCGCCAAATCAGAATTTAAAAATTGACCATTTTTTCATAGAAATAATTTTTTTTCTGAATTTTTTTCTTCAAATGGTAAAAGTGGGGAACATGAGTAGGATTGCTAAACATCTTTAAAAAATTCGAATTCTTGATGAAAAAATCGAGATTTCTGTAAAAATCATAGATTCCCAACTTCATATCAGTTAGCTTTTGTAAAATCGGAACAAAAAATTCTGATAAAAACGATTTGAGAATAAAAGCCAATGTTTCAGTAAGAACTTCGTTTCGATAGGTATATTTAGAATCTATCCTGTTTAACATTTAATACAGGATTTTACAGCGAATCTGAAAACTAATGTTAGTCTCAAGACTCCCTAGTAATTTAATCTGGAAACAAATTACTATTTATATACTTTTTGACAAACTTGTCGTACCACTGAAGAAGGCGTGTGAAGACAATCACCGTCGAAACGTTTGGATGACCATGGCTGCGAATTCTAATATTGACCTAAGTTTTAATAAATTTTATTATAAAACTAATTTTAGATTAGTTTGATCTTTTATTCTTAAAAGTTTCTAAATTCCTTAGCGATTCTTAAGACTTCCTTGAGTTTCTAGATTCCCTGTAACTATGAATAACTTGAGTAAGGATTCTAGAAACCGAGTTTTCAGATTCCCTAGCTAACCAGGGACTCTCAAGATTATCAAAGTGTCTTAAGACAAACATAAGTTTCCAGATTCCCTGTAACATGTACATGTTTTTTAACATTAGAAATATCTTTGAGCATTGGTAAAATTTTTTATCATAGACAAATTATGTCACCCAATTTTCCGAATTTTTTTCTCCAACCTTATAGTAACTTTACTTACATCGAGGTCACATTGTAACTTGGCAAGTTCAATAACGCCTTCAATATTATTTTTTAAAACGGCATTCAACAAAGGTGTCGAACCCTTGTTGTCACTAGCATCAATGTTGGCTTCAAAGTCAGCCATCAATCTTATTGTTTCATTGAAAATTTCTTCATAATCTTCGGAGAGAATTTCCATAATTTCCTTTGTTGGGTGATAATCGAATTCGTTAACAAACAAGTCAGAATTTTTTAAATTCCCCTACAACAATAAGTATTATTATTAGGGCCTCAAAAAGTCTTAAAATTCATATTTTAACAAGAGCTTTTCTTGGCTATGAAAATCAAGTTAAGCTATTCAGATTCTCCTTTAGACCCTAGGGGTATAGAGTTATAACATCTTATGGACATGAACCACAAGGAATTCGTTTTCATGTCATCGATAATAAAAAGACCAACACGATTCAAAGTAAACTTGGAGAGAAATAAGAGGGGGCAACTGTTCTCTAATTTAACCAAAAGATTCTGAAAATTTGAGAATTTTTTAGCCTGAAGATTTCAAGAAATACTCGAATTCATGTTTCAACTAATTAAAGGACTTATTTCTACTCTAAAATTTTTATTATAGCTCCCACTACAATTCTAAAAGCACAGAAATGATCTGCAAACAATTTTCTAAACCTCAAACTTTTGAGCTACCTTGGTAGCATCTCTCAAATTTCAATTCTTTTAGCAAAAGTAAAAAATTCAAATCTTTTTTTGAAGCTGTTAGAACTGGCGCAGAAGATTTTCCTTTCAAAGAAATTTGTGAAAATGGCTGAAATTTATGAATCTGCATTGAATCTCGGGTAAATAGCCAAAAACAGTGAAAAACTAGGGTTTCTTTATATATTATTTTCAGCTCAAAGTTTTAAAAATGCAATTTTTGCGCCAAAATTGAAAAATGGCCAAATTCTTCTTGAAACCACTAATTTTTTCCAGATTATTTTTCTTCAAACGGTAAAAGTACGCATCTTTAGGAAAATAATGGATTACCAACTTTATCGACCAGCTTTAATTTTCTATTGGCTGTATGAGAAATCAAAACTCACATGCGAATGCCCGTGGTCTAAATGAAAATTAAAAATTTATGTCAATAATGATAGGCTTTCTTTCACTCCTTCTTCCAATTCTCTCTAACGTAAAGTACATTTTGTTTGTTTTACCGATTGAGCCAAAATTATCAATCAATACAAAGAAATATCGGTTTTTTAAATAGCTCACCATCTTCTTCTTTATGATGATGATCATCATCATCATCACTTGAGTCCTTTTCATCAGACATCTTTATGGTTGCATCAACTAAGAAAAAAGGTTACATGACAATTGATGATGTTCCTTACAATAATGTGTAGATTAGAATTATTTTAGATGGGTTTTAGATGAGAATAGGAGAATTGTTTTGGTTCATGGTGAAGTTTGGAATCTTCAATTAATATTAGTGAAAATAAATTTAATTGGAATACAACTAAATTTTTTTCCAAGATCTCTTCCAGACCTTTCGGTACTGAGATAGTCAAAATCATAGGTACAAGAGACTCTCTAGTAGAGAGAGGCAAATTTTTAAACATCCGGATGTGCAACCATCATTTTAAAGAGAATTTTTCAACGTATAAGTTCCTATTAAACAATGTATTTTTAATTTTGCTAGGATACCACAAAATTTGGGGCCCAAATTTCTATTGAAAATGCCTACTGTATTTTTGAATTAGCGCCAACTATTTTCAATGAATTTTTCTACTACAATCGATTAAAATCTAAATTTTGAGCCGTTTGAATGCAATTTTAAATAGAAATAGGTTCGTATTTTTAGTCAACACATTCTAAAGAAAGTCTCGTCCTACTGAAGAAGGTACTTGACTATCTCTGTACCGAAATTTCTGGTTATATTTCAATCAAATCATTAGCTCAAAAAAATTTTTATCCCCTTTTTAAAATTGTTTTGAATCAAAGAGCGTTTGTAATTTTTTAAACACCTGGAAAAGGTCTCAGGTGATCGTTAGATAATTTGAATAAAATGAACTTGCTATTTTCATTGTAAGAAACTTCATAATCCTCCTCTTCTTCATCTTCAATATTCTCAAGGAATATTCCAGTTAATTTTCTGCTAAATTCATCTCTCTTTTCTGGATTCAGAACTGACTGGGCAAATCTCAAAGATTTTCTCGGACGAAGTGCAGCAAAATGCAAAGGTGTCTGCTCCGCTGAGTTTGTGATATTAGGATCAATTCCTTTTTCTTGAACCAAATAATTTAAAATTTCAGTTTTGTTGAGATATGCAGCATGATGAATGGGCATTAAACCATCCTTGTCTTCTTTTAGTAGGTATTCATCTAACTCTGGATGAATTTCAAGCAGTTGTTTGATCAAAACACTTGAATTTAATCTTGAATATTTGATCAGAAGTTTGTACAGCTCCTCTGCTGAGAAGGCTGTATCCTTTAGTACTTCAAGTTCGGCTTTATTCTGCATAAAGTCCAAGTCAGAATATTATCACTCAAAAATTCTCTCGGAATAATTTAAACAAGGAAAATAAATAACGACTCTAGAATCTAGATTGTTTAAAAAAAATCTGTCAAGGTCATTGTTTATTATTATTTAAATGAAATAGTGTATTTACTCACTAGTAGATGTGAAATTAATAACAAAAATTATAATTAAAAAGTTTATTCATTTACAAAAAGGTTATACAACGTATAATAATTTACATCAAACTGAAATTGGAGCTACAATAATTTTTATCAATCGACTAGAACATGGTGTGATTCAGATGAATTCTGTTTAAAAATCTTCATTTTCTTCAATATCATCGATTGAAGCTAGATGAGGTTTTGTGATTTTTTTAATCTCTGGCATTGTTTCTCCAAATGCTTCCAATTCATCTGGGATAGAAATGATACCTTCAGCCATATCATTCGACCATGTTCCGACCTCTAATTTATCCTCATCTGAACTATCTTCATAATCAGGACCGAATTCGGTTTTGTACCATTTTGAAACATAATCTGGAACTACTTTGTAGCCCTTAAGGGTTGACTAAATGTATAGAATAATGATAGTAATTACTATTAAATTACTATTTAATTAAAAAATTATTTGGATTTGAATTTTTGAAAATTAACCAACTTACATCCAAGTTTTCAGCAGAATAGTGCTTACGAAATTGCAATCTAACTAACTCTCTTTGCTGAATAAAATCAGAGTCTGTCTTTTCCTTCCATTTACTCAAGGCACCTTCCAAAAGTTGTCTTGTCTCTTCTTTGTTGGTGACTTCATCGTCAATGTCTAGATTAATCATGGAAAAATCAATAGCTACAATAGCCTTCTCATACATTCCAAGTCGTGCATAAGCTTGGCCAAGACGAAACTGAGCTTTGGTTGAATTTGGTTTGTGAGATATGATTTCATTACAGCAGTAAACAACTCCATTTAACAGCTCTTTGGTTTTCTCTGGACTATTTTTACTTGGATCTTCGGTTACTTTTAAATAACATAAGGATAAATTTGATAACACTGATACATAGAGTTTTATCTCTTCCTCATTAGATCGAAGGGAAACATTGGCCTTTAGATATTTCATCAAGAAGCGATAAACTTTAACAGCCTTTGAGTATTCATGAGCTTTAATAAAATCATTGCCACGAACTTTCATCATATGTGAGAATTCTAACCGTTCTTCAACTGACATCTGCCAAACTTGATTAATCTTTAAAAATAAATAAATCTAAAGTTATTTACTGATGAAACATTTTTCAGTTTGACTAGAATTTCAAGATTATCTTCAGGCTTTAGTTTCAAAATTTCCATTTCTTTCTCCTTAAGTAAATCTGAAGCTGTTCCTTTAAGGACTTTTTCATCAAATTCTGTGAATGTCATCAGAAAGTTGTCTAGACATTCAAGGACTCCATATTCTGTAGGAAATCCCAGCTCAAACATAACTTTTTCCCATTTCTCGTGATCTAAATTATTAACTTTAAGCTCTATGTCTATAGTAACAGTGTCAAAAATTTTGAGCTTCAGCTTAACCTGTCGACCCATTTTTTATCATAAAAATTTCATAGATGAAATGAACACTCAACTTAAGTTTTGAGTGATTTTTCACATTTTGTTCTTTCTTTTTCGAAATAATTCTAATTTAAAATCTATTTTTAGACTCTAAAATTTTAGATTCCAAATCTGGATGCTAAACCTTTATTTTGGTTTCGATCAATAATTTTTCAAGATAAATAAGCTTTTCTATGTCTTTACCAACTTCCTATCAAGATTCCAACCCAGTTGTAAATGAAGATTGTGCCATATGCCTTAATAGACCGATTAATCCACAAATAACAAACTGCAAACACATTTTCTGTAACTCTTGTCTTCAGGATCTATTCAAAAATACTAAACAATGTCCTATTTGTCGTAATTATATAAAATACAATGAGGATTATGATTTTGTCAAGTGTCATAAATGTAATGAATTTGTTGAAAAGTTATCAATCGACAGTCATTTATGTAAAGCAGAGAAAGTTAAATGCCCGAATTGTAAACAATTTATAAATGCCACTGAATATCTTTCTCATACCAGATCTTGTGAAATCCCATTGAACGAAAATGATGCTAGAATTTCTGGAAATGACTGCTTGACAATATCCAATTCTACTGCTATTGCAGGTGCTGTTGTTGGTGGGGTAGCCATTGTTGCTGGCCTGGTCGGATCTTTCTTCCTAGGCTACTCCAGAAGTCAAAGAAGAAATTAACTTTTT
This sequence comes from Gyrodactylus bullatarudis, assembly GCA_012064415.1. Classification (NCBI taxonomy): domain Eukaryota; kingdom Metazoa; phylum Platyhelminthes; class Monogenea; order Gyrodactylidea; family Gyrodactylidae; genus Gyrodactylus; species Gyrodactylus bullatarudis. Next base: position 219,076 of record SSNU01000021.1, on the reverse strand, counting down.
AAGAAGATTAATATTATCACAACATAACCTTTAAAATATGACCAGATAGAAGATTGATTTTTTTATTTTCAATATACATTCTAATCATATTTCTGTTAAGTAATTCTTATAACAATAGTTTTAATTCCTGAACGAGAATCCCATTTACAGTTGTGTAGTAGCAGTTCTGATGTGTGAGATACCGAAATTAAGACGAAAAATGAATACGGTCCTAAGTGAAATTCTGATAATTTTAGTCTTATAAATTACATTACAATCAAATATTCTCTAAGCTTTTCGACTCAGGAAAATACACTTTAAAAAAATACTTGTTCTGCTTCTTAGTAGACTTATCACGATTGATATAATTTTTGGTTTAGTCAAGAACTCCTTGACGAGAGGTTCTTCTGAAACTTGACCCTTAACTGCCAGTTATTTTGTTAATGATAACTTTTTATGGTTAATAATGCGTAGAAACCATTCCAGAAAAAATTGAAATCAAGATATTAACATGTATCTGTAGAAAAAAGTAATTCTGATTGAGTTTATTCGAGAGTTCTTAAAGTCGAATTGTAATTCAAATCTTCAGCTTGACTCAGGGAAAGTTGAGAGAAACTCTCAATGTCTTTCAAATGTAACTTGATTGATTTAATGTCCTTGATTACTGACTTTAGTTTACTTTCAAAGCCATCTGTATTGCGTACTGTCCACTAAAAAGAAGTAATTTAAGTAAAGTAATAATTTAAAACTCTAACTGGTTTTATCATACTCACTCGGGCTGATCTAAAATCAGGTAAATCATATCTGAATAAAAGATTCAGGATCAATTGCAAAATACCTTTTGGTCGATTTGGAAAGGTTTTTATGGATTTGATGTGAAAATACTTGATCACTTTCAATGGCATAGAACTCTCTGTCTCGAGGCACATTTTTATCTATCGAATTAAAGATTATAATTCAATTTAGATTTTAATTTAAAACTCTAATAAAAAAGATATTTCGGTAGCAGTTCGTTCCAGGTTCAGCGAAAAATTGGGCCTAGTAACCCTATTTGAGGCAACCAATCAGATTCATTCCAATTCTTAAAAGTGGGGGATCATGGTTTAAGGTCTATTCGAACCTATGATTTCCCATATGACCATTCCCTAAGAACTTGAAACAAACTGCTACAGATATTTCTAATCTACGCTATATATAGTATATATGTCGTGGGCTTCTAATTAGAATCATACTAAAAATAATTGCTTAATAGAGAAAGTTGATTCATTTGAAGCAAATCAATGGAAAATAAAAAACACTGAATCTATTCATTCAGAGTTTGCAGAAATTTGACTTATGTAATAAAATTATGAGAAGTGTTAATATTGACAAAGAAAGTAAGAGTAGGGTAATAATTTCATAATTTTTATAGCCCAATAGTCCATCGAATAAGTTTTTGAGAAATCTTCCACGTACTTTTGGTTTATTCGAAGGAGAACTAATTGGAATATCCAATAGAAGACATTAGAGATGCCGAATGCTGTTACCAAGAAATTGGAAAAAATTTAAGAAAAGTATCTTAAGAAGACTCCATTACGGTGGTACTTTATTTTAGGTAAACCAAAAATTCTTACAAGTATGATATCTCACTCTAAATTCGGTAGAGTTGTAACTTAGTCAAAATTGTGGAAAACAAAAGAAAAACACAACAAGAGTTCAAGTTCGTACTTCATAATAAAAAATATAGAATATCTTGGTATTTTGATAAGCTCATTTACATGAGGTTTAATGGTATGATAATAAAATAAGCCAAAGTTCTTTATTTTTAAATATTATTTTAGAAGATTTCCGTTAGAATGAAAATTGAGCAAAAGTTTCAGATAAAATACATGGTTGTTAAAAAATAGAAACAATCGAGTCGGGTTATCCCTGGTCGCTATCCTGCAAGATAACAAGATACCCTTTATGTCACAAATTAATTTTTTTCATCACACAAATTAGAAAATTAGTTACCTTTACAAATTAATTACGCTTATTCCGAATCTGAATTCCTTTTTGAAAGCCGACTTATCATTTCAAAGATGATAGAGGTTAAAATTGGCATTTTCTGGCTCTAAAGCTAGATATCTTCTAAACCATAAGAGATATCGAGCAGGTGATTGTATATTTGAAATCTACGACTATTGTTTCGAGATAAAAAAGTATTTAATTTTTTTCTAGAGCCTTTATGTTTGAGTTATCGCTCAAGAAAGTATTGTTTTCCTCTAGCGGAACAATGGGACTTGAAGGTTTAAGTTTATACAGTACTTTGGTTTTACTGGTTTGAATCATTCAATCAACTTACAGATAATTATAACTATCGTTACATTTAAATCAGGTAATCTTAAGAAAATTTAATTTTTGAGTCAAAATTGATTAGTTTAAAGAAATTGATCTCAAAATGACATGAATATTTTTAGATTTTGAAGCATTGGATCATCTAACTGATCATTCTGATGATTTGTTTCCTATAAAATTTTTTACTAAATTTTTCTTCTTTTTTACCAGTCTCTTGATCTTTAATGGAACTTGAAAATTAGGAAATTCACGATCTGAAATTCTTAAAATCCTATTAGATTTTCTCGTCTGATTTTAAGAAAAAGATTTTGATCTTTCTCTTTCAAAATTCAAGATTTTTGCTCAAGGTTAAAAGTTCACAAGAAAATCTCAAATTAATTCAAAATAAGAATTACAATCAGATTAAGAAAATGTACTTTTCATTAGTACAAAATACTAGGCTCATGTTTATTATTAAAATTGCTCAAGGATTAAATCTGCATATTCTGGATTATATATGAGCTAAAGTAGAAAATCATGAAGTTAATCCAGCTTAGATGGTTAAAGATTGATTTTTTTCAGCTAAATTTAATTCTGATGTAATTTGTTAAGAATAAAAATTAGAAAAAGTCGAAACTGTAACTTGGTTAAATTAAGTATAAAAATTAGATTAAAAATAAATCCATTCCTATGATTATTTCAGATTCGTTATGGATCAAATAAATCTCCTATAAACAAAACTAATATGATGTAAATAAATTAGCATGAAATTCTATAACCAGCTTCCAAATTCTCCGATCTATATATTGAGTCAACTAGCTTCTTCACCGAGTGAGAGGATATTTAGTAAAACAAGAAATTTGATAACAGAGTTTCGAACGAACCTTTCATCGGAACATGTTCAGATGATAATATTTAGTTAATAAAAATAAGCTATTTCAAATAAAATAATAAACAATAATAATTTTATATGCATTTTCACTTGTCAGTAGTATTAAAGTTAGAATTTAGAAATAACTACTTTATCGAAACAATAAGAAGTAGGAAGTGGGGTCTGTAGTAAAATAATTATTTTTATAATCTTTACCCTCAAATAAACATACATAATATGTACATATGACCCATATGATATTGATGAACACAAACGTTTGAATAATGAAAAGAAAAAAAGTGGGTCCTCTAGTGTGGAGGAGAGCTATAGCTAAACAGAGTGTTTAAGACAGACATTACTCTTTATGTAAAATAAAGACCCTTTATTAAAGTGGATAAAAAAGACTATCGAATTCCTCAAACTTGAGAAAAAACTACAATATAGGTCAGATTAGAGTTATTTCGATGGAAATCTGAAGAGTTGCATAATTTTTACCTCTACTATTCTGTATGATACTAAATTTAACAACTTCAGACGTAAAATAAGCAATATTGAATATAAATCTCTGAAAAAATGATCGGTGGTAAACGTTGTAAAAAAAGTAAGAATATTTATTTCATGATTTATCAAATTTCGACTTGAAATAAGGAAGAAAGGTCTCCTCAAAGTTGCTCCTATTTGGAAAAAATTGTAATATTCAGAGACCTTACTTGAGAGAAGACTGTTGAATTACTTTCAGTTGATTCCCTTAACTCACATACAATTATTTAGGAAGTTTAGTGTAATTGAATCGATAAAAGATTTATTAATCTATTAATATTTAAAGCATCCAGATACTTGTAATTGTTCAAGGCAATGCAATGCAGGTACCTATCAAGTTATTCATTTTATATTTAACAAAAGAAACTGTACTATTTTTATTTTATGGAATTGATTATTTTATTGTAGATAAAAATTTAAAATATAGGAAAACTATCAAACAAAAAAATCTTCTCCGATGTGCTTTGAATTCATGAGAAGCTGAATAATAAAAATTTTTTAAATCTTACCTTTAGAATTTCATAATTCAGCTTTGCTTGACTCATGATTGCACCAATATCATCAATGGCCAGACCAACAGTTAAATTCATTAGGATTATGTTCATGAGTATAATGAAACTGAAGAATATGATATATGATGGAATTGGATAGTAAACTTCATAGGTTTCATTGTAAAATATCTATCAAATTAAAGTGAACAATTTTAAATAAGCTAAAGTATAAAAGTATTTGCCGTTATAATTATATTTGGAACGATAATGTTGTCGAACCTCATCAAGTATATTATTAATACTGGAGTCAACACTCATAAGGAAGATAGGAGAACGAACGAATAATAAGTGATAAACGTTTTATTTCGCCGGGTCTCTTCAGACTTAATCCTGGGCTCTGATTATATACCATTACATTGCAAATTTTTCTGCTCTTCCATTGTTGACTCCAGTAATAATAATAATATTTATTTCCATAACTACTACAAAGTATTATGATCAAAAATAATGATGATCAAAATAATTATTAAAAAATACCTCCAGTAGAGTACCTCCTTAATTACAATACTGTCAAAAAGTTATCCCTATTCTGTCTACCCCTCCTAAAGTTTTTCTGGGATATGTAACTATAAAGTAGAAAACAACGCTCAAATTTCGAGATTTTAGGCTCATTAAAAATAGCATTTTTTTCTGATTTGTGGTTGTACAGGAATCGTCATCGGTTAAAAAAGGGGTCTGTAACTAGAGTCAAATTAAAAAAGAAAATTTTTCCAAATTTCATTTTCATTTAGAATGATTCATAAGCGAACTTCAACAGGTTCCTTTTGAAATAAACCTACAAGATCCACTACAGATTTGAACAGTAAAAAATAATAATAGTAATGACTTATTACGATAGGACTACTGTATTTGAAATCTTTTGCAGCTGAAATATTCATTTAATCATGTCACAAAAAGTTATATTGAAAAGACTCACTCCTTGATAATCAATCTCTCCTGTCGTCATGATAATTGTCTTCATAATTGAATAAAGAGGCGTTGTAAAAGATGGATGATTTGTGAATAGGGTATAATAGGGAAACGCATATGTCATTACTAACAGGAGAAATACCATGAGCAACACGATAAAAGTCTTTGTAACCTTAAGGAACATGATAACATATAGACCAAGAGTCGGTAACTTTTGTAGGAATATACAGAGTGTAAGCCAAAAGCAGAGTGTTGCTAGTGATCCTAATTGCCATTGCCAACGCTATGTAGTGGGAAAAAAACATGAACCAAGTTTACTTACAAGTCTGAGACCAGTTTCAGTTTGGCAATCGTTGAATTTCAACACAACCAATATTGCTGAAATATAGGTGAACAACTCAAAGTAATTGTCCCATTCAAGGAGATAATCAAGCCTTCTTCGTATAATTTGATAAAGCTATATGATTTATCTAAGAATGCGATGAGTTACCTCTTTGAGTAAATTCACAGAGCTCATAAAGAGGATGAATATCTTGAAGTAGTATAGAGCTTTTACATTTAACTCATTGACTGAATCATTACAGGCTTCTTCCGTTGTACTGTAAATAAGATTAATCATAAATATTCTAAGTTGAAGTTACTTGTATTTCTCTAGTATTATATGCGGGGGGATGTTAAGCAACATGTAGACGTTAAAGAGAATCATTAACGTCATAAAAGTCCACAAGTTAATGTAATAAAAGGCGAAACCGAATCCTTTCCATTTTTGAACTAGCAGGGCTTCCACAAGTGGATGATTTAGAAGATTTTCATCATTGCTATCAGCAACACAGTTGAGCGGATGGTTACTAAAGACTTGCTTTCGATTTGTATCATACAGGTCAAATCGATCCAAGACTTTTCCATCATTGTCATAGACTTTAATGTAATCATCACTTATTTCTTCCTAAAAAGGTTTTCAATTGATTAATTCTCTCAAAAATAAAAATTTATATATAGTTCGATTATTCCCCAGAATTCAATTGAACTTTGATGAATTTTACATGGGAAGTTCAATTCATAAAAAGGTTGGTGAAAACTTAAAATCAAACACTTTAGTACTGATATTTAAGGTCAATATTAGATGGATAAATCGAATTTGGCCATAGAGGTTTAGAGAAATTCGCCGTTGAAAGCCAGTTAAACTTTTTAGTCGGTTTCAAGATTATCTGATAGTCTCAAGAATCCCGGGAATCTTGTTACTAGTAATATGAATCCTGGGAAGTTTAACCGAATTTTGGTTAATCTTGTTACTCGGTTACATCTTTTCTTACATTGAAACCATAACTGATGATGAGAAGTAATTTATATTAAGATCACTAACTTATTATTCCTGAAACTTGATAACAAATTTAACCAACTATTCAGTTAAAATCCTTACAGAAAATTAATACGATTGGCTGAATTTCTACACTTGATACATCTTATTCTCTGGAATCCATGAGTTTTTGCAGTGCACTGTATAAGAAGTCTCAATTCCGGACTCTACACAAACGTTAAACAAAGTGAAGGATTGAAGTGTATTATTTTAGAAAAAATTAATTCGGTCAGCCAATCTGATTACCCAGTATCAAGATCAGCAAGCTATATTTTATAGCTGAATAGTAGCTGAAACCTGGTAACAAGTTTATCAAAGTTTATCTGATAGTCTCAAGATTAACAGTAACACAGTGAACATCTAACTTTTTCCTAAGTGGAAATTAGTAGGGTTTACTCAAAAGAAATTTTTATTAATCTTAAACGAACCTTTGTTATATTATTATTATTCTTTTCATCATTCGTATTGACATTCCAACAGCCGAAGCTATCATCCAAGAGCTCAAAATCATAAGTGATAGAAAACTCTTTGTTATCAATTGATTTGTCGTTGGTTGTGATTGACCAGTCAAAGACTTCGGCCGCCAAGTTTGGCATGAATTTAATTAGTTCCCTCAAGGTAGAGGTATAATTTCCATTTTTATCACGAAAGCGATTACGAAGCAGGCTCGGTACTTGATTCTTGGTCCAAATCAAAATTGATGCACAAGAACTGAAACATAAAGGTAAGTTCTCTCTACAAGATTCAAATTTTACACCCTTACTTGAAAACCACCCATTTTCAAATCTTGAGGGCGTTTGATTAAACGTGTACTTTTTAAAACAAATTCATGTAAAGAGATGACTCTGTGCTAAAAGTTCTAGCCTAGAACCAACTCTTAATTTGAGATTCTAATTCACTTGTAAGCTTGATTAACCATTAAAGAATTCCAAAAATTTATTTCATCAACATGTTTTGATATTCAAGAAATTGAGAAAGTAGACTTCTTTCTAAACGTTGGTGATATTTTCTTGAACATTTACATTTTTTTTCAAAAACGAGTCATCTGTAAATTGTCATAACTTCACAATAAAATGTTGTAGCTTGATAAATCATAGTTCATTTGTAAGATTATTAGTTCTTCTTTCAGAAAAGTGGTCATTAAATTATTTTTAGATCCTTTAAACAAGAATTATTGCTAAGTTAGTTAATATTCTCGAAACCAGAGGATGTAAAGCATTAATTTTTCCCAATACTGTATTGTTAAAATAATTTTCCCACGTCATCAGAAAGATTGAATTAATCCATCTTAAGAAAATTTTCATTGGGTCTTCAAACAACAGTTTTGCAAGCAAAACTAGCTAGTTGACATGAAGTTGAGAATTTACTGGAAAAACTAAATAATTTTAATGATGGGATGAGTCCATGAGTTGTTGCAATAAAAAATCCGGCTATAATTACGCTATTTTTTGAATTTCGAAAATATTGAGTTTTTTGTAAAAATGGTAAATTCTCATTTTCATGGCAATTAGCTTCAAGTATGATTTCCTACGAATATGGGTTCTCGGATTTTATACATATTTGAATGGTCTCGAAAGAGTACAGTAAATATAACAAATTATACGGTTCTTATGATTTCCTATTAAAGTTATTTATCGGGAATCTAAAATGTCTGAACTCACGGTTGATCTGATTCTATAGCAATGTCGAGGGCATTCGATCCTTCTTTAATAGTGATATCATTAGTGAATACTCTAATCGAGGGATCAGCTCCCTTTTCCAACAGATACTCAACTGTGGCATCTCTACCATTTTTACAAGCGGCATGGAGTGCAGGTAACTATAAAAAGTGAGTAACTAGGTCTTACTATTCCTCTCTTGCGAGTGTTGATCTCTGCACCAGCCTTGATTAAAAGTTCGATTATATTCAAATGTCCGTTTCTGGCTGCTGAAGATAGGGGTGTGTAATTTCGATAGTTAATCCTTGAAAGGTTTGCTTTGTATTTAATCAACAAGTCGACACATTCATAGCGACCATTAAAGCAAGCCTTGTGGAGAGCTGTCTCCTCCAGATCATCAATGTCATCTACAGCTGGATCCTTTTTTAGAATCAATTCCATTATACTGAAATTGAACAAATATTAAATCAGACGATCGATTTGCTATTTTCTTCAGATGCTTTACCAAATAAACTATCCAGCTAGAGTACTTTTTTCGATTAAGCAATCGTAATTTCTAGACTTATTCTATAAAAGTTTATTTAAAGATTTTTGATATTTATTGGCATTTTTTCAACGCCAGAAATTGTACTGATTGGGAATCTATGATTTTTTATAGATTTTAAAGAATCCAAAACATGTTACCTACTTTAACCATTTGTAAAAAGTTTAAGCTGAAAATGTTTATTGATTTTAAAGTGATAGAATAATCAAAAGAGTTTTTCTAGATTCAAGGTATGAGAAGAAAATCAAATAGACTAGATCTGTTCAAATGCTTCACCTGATAATTGAGTTTCTTGAAAATTTTCCCTACCTGAAAATCAATGAAATTTCGATGATTCAAAATCTCTCAAACCTCAGACCTGCAAAAGTTTACATTAGGCTTTCTTGTCTAATTCTTCAAACTTCTTTTGACCACCCTATTACTTTCAAAATTTTAGCTCAAAATTCAAGATTTAGATAATCGAAATTTTCTCACGTGAAATAGCCCTTTTCAGCAGCAATATGCAGAGCAGTCTGACCGTATTCATTTTTGATTCTTAGGTTGACAATATCCAATTTCAAAAGAGACTATATGAATAAAATTAAATGAAATAACTAGACCTCAACAAATGAATAATGACCATTCTTAACAGCAAGATGAAAAGGTGTGTCCCTGTCGATATTACCGATGTTCACTAATTTCTTATTTTTCTCATTTTCAAACAGGATCTGAAATGAATTTTGAGTAAAAATGACAAATCACTTCCATACAATCAGTGGCATTGTATTTTGCTGCTACAGACAAGAGGCTGTTAAATTTGTGATCTGTAACATTCTCTTCCCTCAACTCTTTGTCGATTACGTTTAAATGACTATATAAATTCTTTTCAATTGCAAAATGTAAGGCTGTCTGTCCTTGCCATGTTCTTCGGTTAATTTCCCCTTTTGGGAGGATATTTATCAATGACAACAATAGATTTGGCGAATACTTTGCAGCGGTATGAATTGGATAAAAGCCCTCTTTATCTGGTATATTTTCGATGAGATTCTTTTCGTTCAAATATTGAATGAAACCATAGTTTCCTAAAGTTATGAAAAATTTTAAAAAGTCTATCTAATTAATTAAGGAAGTTTTAAAAAAAATCGTTTGGCAGAGTAATGCTTTATCTTGGCTCAATAAACAGACTATAACGTTGTTCGCTTGCTATCTGACTATGCTGTCTTCTGACTTGTATTTATCAATCTTTTGAATAAGAAAAGCATGTAGTATTTCTTTAAAAATTAAGATTATAATAGCTTTGGTGATTTGAAGGAAAATCAAAATAAAGATTAGAATAAAAACCATTAGATTACCCTGGTAAAAACAGTTTGTCAGTCCAAAGTCAGGTAGTGAGTGAAGAACGTTATAGTCAATTTTTGCCGAACTGCTCCCTGAAGAACTTCTTGGCTCAAAACTATGATTATTTTGCAGATAATTCACAAGTTGATCTTATGCCCAGTACATTTGTAAAACTTTTGAAAAATAGTTTACCTGATTTAACAGCTGCGTGGAATATATTCCTCCCCGCGTCATCAACAACCTTGAGGTCAGGATTAAAATTATTGCAAAGATATTCGAATATTTCTTCTCTTCCATACAGGGAAGCAGTTATTATGGGAAATTTCGGCTGATGACCTGGTGTACGGCCCTTTTTAACAAAATCCCTATACTCATCCAGTTTTAAGAGTATTTTTACTGACGAAACCGAGTCTTCTTTAATCGCTAAAGTAAGCTAAATTTGAAATAAATTAATTTTCCTTACCGGTGATTCATCATCAAAGTTGTAGCAAATTTTATTTGAAATGTAAACCAAAATTCGAACTATTTCAGGATAATCGTAAGCTGCGGCTTTATGAAGAGCAGTATTTCCATTCTTGTCAATGTCCTATATAAAAATTATAGATCTAAAAGTAATTTACATCAATATTGGTATTTGGATTTCTAATCAGCTCAAGAAGGGCACTATGATTCCTTTTGTCGACAGCATAATGGATAGGAGACCATCCTTTGGAATCTTCTGAATTCATCGAAGCTCCTGCCTTTATTAAATATTCAACAACCTCATTGAAGACGTGATTCTTATTGGCTAATGCTATTCGAACTTCTTTCATTGGTAAAATATCAACATTTGAGTTATCCGTTTCTGGAGTACTTCCGTCTTGTACTTCTTGATCATTTTCAGTAACCTGATCATAGACCATATTATTAAAAAGACCTTGTAATTTGCTGGCAAATTTGTTCTGGGTTGAAGACTTTTCTTTATTCAATTGTCTCTGATTTATTTCTAACTCATCATAATCATAACCTTCTATTTTCAGGTTTGTATCATTTAATGCACGTGCGGCAAAATGCAACGGTGTCAGTCGTTGCGATGTCAAACAGTTTACATCTAATTTGATGATGAATCTCAGAAAAGAAAACTTACTCATTTTGTGGACCTCAATGAAATATTTGATCATATCCAGTCTGTTTTGACGAGTAACATGATGGAGAACATTTAAGCCTTGACCATCCAATGTATACAAAAGATCTTTGCATTGTGGATGATACTCGAATAGTTCTTTAACCTGTTTAATACTTTCTTCCTTCGCATACTAATGATAGAAAGTTGAAATTAAAACATAACTTACCTTGAGCAATGTAAAGTGAAGATCCAACTTGTTAATTTTTTTGAACTTCTTAACTTCGTCCATAAAAAAATATTGCACCTGGTTTAATTTTAAAATTTGGCGTGAAATTGATTCAAACTACAAAAAAAATAAATTTAAAAATATTGTTTTGTTGAATCAAATATTTGATTTTTTTAATAATCAGAAATTCTTTTTGTATTTACTTACGAGTAGATTATTATTTTTTTTATTAAAAAAGTTTTAATTTAAAATTTAAACAAATCTCTCACCTCAAAAAACCTTTCAACGTTTATACCTAGTTGATAAAGCTAAAATTCAAATTTTGAATACTACAATGTTAAAATCATTTTTCAAACATCAACACTTAGATAATGAAGTTGAAGAACCTGAGCAAAAAGAAGAAGAAATATCTAAGCAAATTGTCAAGCATTGTCGTGATGGAAATGTCGATGACCTTCGCATACTTTTAAGTAAGACTCGACATATCGAGGACTACATGAGTAGTGGCGATGAGAATGATAAAATGCCTATACACCATGCTGCTTACATGAACAAGTTGAACGTTATAAAATACCTTGTTGAAGAATTGAATGTTGGTAACTACTTTTCTTGTTTATTTTATTCCCAAGACATCAACATGATGAATTATGAAGAGAAGACCCCGCTCCATTATGCTGCATTCAAGAGTAAATTTCAAACTTCCTCCTTTTTCAATGACAAGAACAAAGAGATGATATCTGATTATCAAGTTGAAATTGAATGTGAGCGCTTTGTGTTTCTATTTTTAATAAATTATTCTAGGTAACTCCTGTAATGAAGAAGATAGCAGTGATGAGAGTGAGTACTTTCTCTCTTACCTTGTATTACACTTGCCTCTATTAAATTCTGATGACAATAAAAAATCGCTCTGGATTTTTCATTCTTCTTCAATTACATCATAATCAATATAGCTCTAATGAGTAAATACGCTTAAGAAATCTGAAAAATTTTACTCTATAATGTCACAGATTTAATGAACTTGTTGACTTTTAAACTCTTCCCATCAACCAAAGCTTATATGGCTAATAAATGCAATGCGTTATCGGTAAACCTTAGCTTGAGAAATCTTAAAAGATGTGCGAATTCTAAATCCAAAGCAAACAATGCTTTCATAACTGAGCTTTCAGATGAATAAAATGGGAACTATTACCTGATTTTTAAACCGCGTTGATCTCCTCTTGATTAAAACATGAAATTGTGGATATGGATCAAATGGCATGTTAATTCTTGATTTTTAATTTTTAACGTAAGGAAATAACCCACTAGGAAATTCCGAGTAAGAATCCTAATTTTTATTATCAAACTTATTTCACTGTAGAACTTAGTTGACTATTACCGAAAAAATTTATCCTCAGAATTGGCCTGTATCTTGAATCTCAGTTATGATATTTTTGTAGGATTAATTCCAGAAATTACTCTGAAAAATTTCCATGTACCAAACGTGACATGATACTCTTGTTGTCTTCATGATGACTTCATCACTTGGCTAAAAAGTTTTTTTTAGTAAAAGTATCAAGATAAATTTAAGATGGATATTAGGGTAATACTAAATTTTATTTTCCCCGAAAACAATGTTCTTGATTAAAAATTGATGTTTTAACCATGAAAAACACATTTTTGAAAATCAAAATGAAAATTTTTCATGTTCTGATATACAAAAATCCCATTTTCCCTAAAATCATCAAAATATACCTAACTTACCTTACTTTCTTCCGACATGTGAAAGACACACAGTTTTTACTATAAGCCCTATTTTTATTCAAAATGTTGCAAAAACTATTCAAAAATCTCAATTTTGTCCTATCTCTTAGTGAAATTCATTGAAAAAATCTTGGCGCGTGTTCAAAAATTGTCATCTTCAATCGAGATTTTGTATATCAGAAATAACTCGAAAACGTATGATGTTATAGGAAAAAATGCTTAGTTTTCGATAATCTTCAAAATGAGATTATGGCTGGGAAAAGTTGAAAAATTTGGCCCACTCTAATGGATATAGAAGCTAGACCAGAAGATAAAAAATCCTCTCACTTAATAATGGACCAGATCTCAACAATAAGCAAAAATTTTGTAGTATTTTGATCAATTCGGCCAATTTTGCATTCTCTAATTTTTTCATGTTGGTTAAAAATAATTTCTTCTATAGAAATTACCGGTGTTATTTATGGAAAAATATTTTCTTTGGAGTCATTTTTGTAATTAACCATAGTTTGCGTTAACAAAAAGATAAGAATGAGCACAAAAATAGCCCCAGAAACTATAAAATACTTGGTATTGTTATAATTCTAAATGATTTGTTAAAAAAAGGCATGAATTGCATTCTGACTGCTCTAGTTATATCCTATCTTTTAGATGAATTTAGGACCAAGTTTAATCGTTCAATTTGGCATCGTCATTACAGGAATTCTTTCCAATTGATAAAAGATTCATATCAAATTTCCGCTGCTTTAATAGAGAGAATTGAGGACGAGGAAAAGATATTTGATCGAGTCATCGATTATTTACTCAAAAATGACGCTGAGATTGACTATCTTGATATCAGAGGATCATCACCATTCCTGACTGCTGTACAACAGAATAACATTGGAGCTGTAATCGAATTGGTCAGAAATGATTGCAAGAAAAATGTAAATTACAATATTTTATTTATCAATCTCAGTAAAATTAACCCTTAATGACACATTATTCTACATTGGAATACTACATTATCTCGAGCAATAATTTGAGTTTAAAGATACTTTTAAAACTTTTTTATTAAGCTTTGAGCATATGAATAGCTAGCTGAGAACTTAATGTTTTTACAAAGTCACAGAGAAATTAAAGTTCTAAAAATTCCTTGCTAATTTCGGAAATTCGAAGGGACAAATTTTGAAAGAAATAGTAAAGTTAAAGAAATTAGAATAAATGTAAGCTGAAGAAACATCAAAACTCTCCAATAAATAGCAACAGCGGAGAGAAAAGTGAAAAAACTTAAATATGCCAAGGTAGTTGAAGGTTACAGGAACAATTCTTTTGAATACATAAGTTTGGTTTATATAAATTTATGGAGAATTTCTCCTTCATCCAAACGTCTGTACAGTCATCATTCGGGTTTTTGTATACAATTGAAAAATTAGAAATTGAAGCTTCATGCTCTTCCTGTCTAAATTTCTAATAGGTTAGCTGTTAACTCGATAAGAGCCATCATGGATGGTAATGTGAATCCCTAGTATATTTCGAAGGATAATTCTGTGTTCAAACCAAATTTAAATGGGAATATTTATTTTAGCTGATATTTTTGTATACAGGTAACAGCTCTGTAAAGTGACGAGAGTTGTTTGAATTTTTAAGTAAACATTATTTGTATGCCATCTCTACTCCATAACTTTAAAACCTATTAAAAATTTTGAGAACCGTAGGATATTTGTAGAAGAAATATTGCACAATTCTGATTGAGTGACAAATACATAATTTCTATTGGTTAACAGAGCTTTTACGTGTATTTACATATTATCTCTCAAACTTTAGCAGATAGTGTTCAGGCGATTGCATATTTAAACTCTAGGGGTTTTCAAAAATACAATTTTTTACATTTCTTTGAACTAGTATTGAACGTATCAGATGAATGAGAGAGCTAAGATCTTGGCTTATTTCAAGTGATTAATAGATTTTCTGTCGTCCTAAGGCTTAAATGAATAGCAACGAATTTTTAAAATCCTACTTAAAGAAGTGATTCAGTGGGCTAAAGAGTGAAATTATTCTTAGACTGATTAATCTGTCTCTTTATAGCATAAAGATGATCTCAAACAAAATGCAATTCACAAGGCAGTTCTCAGAAATCACAATGACATGCTCAAGTATCTTCTCTATATAAAGGTGGAACACTCAGAGATTGATGTAGACTACAATTTACCAGTAAGTGAGAAAGGAATATTTTAGAGCGACGTATCTCTTCAATTTGTGATCATTTTTAGATTCATATTGGTGCAAAGAATGGTTCTTTTGACAGTGTTCGTACCCTTTTATCATACTTAAAGTATGAAACTGGCTGTGATATTGGCAGTTATTTGAATCAAGTGAACCGAGATGGATTTACTCCGCTACACTTGGCAATACTTTCCAAATCAGTTAGAATAGCAAAGTTATTCATTGAGAATGGTTGTAATGTTAATCTTCTTACTTATAATGAAAAAGATTCAGCCCTTCATTTAACTGTTAAAGGAAGTTAGTCTACAGATGTGATAATTAGATACAAATAACAAGAATGATAATTTTACTCAGATCACATTTTAAAGTTATTACAGTTTCTATTTTAATTGAACCAACGAATTTTTTTTAATTTGAACTGATGGGGATATTCTCAGAAAATGTATATATGGGTAGGCTGATTAACAAAAAGTGTACAGTATTTTCACACATTCAATAGATTTATACGGTCTATTATAAAATTTTCACAAAATTCGATATTTTTAAAATATAAATAGGTTTTTTTCAATTAATGCATAAATTTGAGGGATTTTTTCTAAACTTAAAAACGGTCTTTCAATTAATGTACATTTTTAGAAACCAGTTTTGATATTCCCTGTATTGAAACTCGTCCGTTTCGAAATTCCCGAGTTAATATTGAAACTAAATTTTAATTTGCAAATTATAAGTGCTAAAACTCTTGAAGAATATATTTGATTATTATTAGAAAACCTATGTGGATCATGATGAAAACTCGTCAATAAGGATTTTTCTATTGAGAATATAATGATAAACAAATGTTTTGTCACTTTTAGATCATGATGGTAAGAAATTCCCATGCTATATAAGAAATTTGACGCATTTATAGTTTTGCTGTAGTTTTCTAAAATTTACTTTAACATTCAAAATAGTTATAAATGATAATATTTATTGAATATTACAATGCATATTTTAAGATCTTTTGGAATTGACTGATCTCTTAATGTCAAAGAATGTTTGTGGTAATTTAAATAATGATGGCGACGGCATCATTCATTTGGCTGCCAAATCCAAGAACATTAAAGTTCTAGAATATATTGTCGAATCAAAGTTGTGTGATGTCAACTTTCGAGATGGCTTCAATCGGACCCCGTTAATGTTGGCTGCGGCAAATGATAATATTGATCATTTCAAGTTATTAATGGGAAATGGAGCTAAAGAAAAAGTCTATGATATGCAGAAACGAACAATCCTCTCAATTGCTGTAAAGCATGGTTCTCATCGTGTCTTTGATGTGGGTGGTTAAATAAAAATACCTCAATGTTTATCAATTAATAAACACGTGCATTCTATTAAACTAGTTTATCTTGGAAAGAAACTTACTCCAGAAGCATTTGGATTTCAAGGATTATGATGGAAAAACAGCTCTCTCAATTGCATGTTCATTGTCGAGGAATAAAATGATCGAAGACTTATGCTCTTATGGATCGGATCAATTGACTAGAGACGAAGATGGTAACCTACCCCTCCATCATCTGGCTAATAACGGAAACTTTGAGTGAGTCTCCCTTAACTCTCGCCAAGAACAAGGAAAAAATTCTCAATTAAAAGAAAGACCTCATTTTTTAACTATATTTGCGGATCATAAACAATCGTTTTAGATTTTTCACAACGCATTTGTACTTAACGATAATTGGATCTGGGGTATAGGTCACATCAAACTCTTTTGTTGGTCATCAGTTGGAGAGATAAAGTTTTGAGGAATTCTTTAAACGAATATCTTTTTTATTCAAAGTATCAGACCATTTCAAAGATTGAATGGACAGATTCAGTTTTTTCACTTAACCCTTTCGGTGCATGTTCATTTTCCAATTTATTTGAACCTTCATAACTCTACCAGTTTGATAGGTTTCTGGATCAATTAAAGTTTAAATTGAAGCCCACATTGTGAACTTGCATTAGTAATATTTTTGGCTAAATAACTTGGTATCTTCATAGCTAAATTTTGGTTTTTATAAAAATTGTGAAATAATCCCGGCACCGAAAGGGTTAAAAAATCAATGATGCTAAATATATTCTGTTGTCTTTAAATATATTCGATTAAGCATAAATATTTTTTCAGGATCTTATTAAAAGACTGGATCGATAAAAGCTTAAACACGGTGAATTGTCGGAACGAATATGCCAACTCTCCACTCCACTTGGCTGCAAAGAATGGACACATTGAGGTGGTCAAATTGCTGATCGAGCAAGGAGCCTGTATTTCTTCCATTAACGAAGAAGATTATACGCCAATTAGTTGTGCTGCAGGTGGTGGTCATTTGGATGTCGTTAAATTTTTATTTGAAAAAGGAGTTAATCTGAATCCAAAGGATATACGCTTCGTGAGTGCATCTCTCTCTCTAGATTTCTGTTTTCTTTTGGTAACTACCTCGCATTAATTACTTTAAAATGTATAATTTTCTTTCAGTACCGAGACTAGAATCGCTCTATACAAATAAATTAGGAGGAATTACTAGAGTTATCTAAAGCTAATTGACATGAAGATCAGAATTCACTATATTTACAAAAAAACTCAATACTTCATATCTCAGGATAGTCAGGATCACATATAAATTTTGGAGCCTATTATGTTGATAAAGTGGAAATTTGCCCCATTTCGAGATCCCAAAATTGGCCTAATTTTTATCAAAAAACTCATGGACTGATTTCATAATAGGATCCAAAAAACAACCTGGAGAACTATTTGAGTTTTTTGTAAATATAGTAAATCATCATGTCAACTAGTTTTAGTAAAGTTTTGAAATCCGAAAAATTTCAATTCTTTCTTTAGCCCCAAAATTCCGAATTATGTAAAACGGCTTACTTCTCCCTAACTTGGGCGATTATTCCGAATCATAATTTTGAATCGAGTAGTTATTCATGGACATCGAAATGAGATGATTTCTTTCTTTCAAGATGCCACCATTACATGCTGCCTGTATTGAAGGACATGATAAGGTAGTGAAATTTCTCTTGGAAAAGAATGCAGACCCCTCCATTCAGATAAATTCAACCTGGGATGCAATTATTGACGGTTCCAATGCTTTGGATTTAGCCATTGACTTTGATAAGCCGTAATTGATCTAATTTAATCATGATTTTACCATTAGATTGTGTATTAAAGAGTTGATTAGCGCAAAAAATGCTGTTCCAAGAATTCTAAGAAATCGAACTAAAAAGTTTGATGGAACTCTCGATAGTCCAATGAGGAAACTCATTAGATTTTATCCAGGTGAGTATTACTATGAAAATTTCAGATCGATGTCATTTTTGAATCAAATTTTAGGATTTTGTTCACCAAATCACTTGATTTCTATATTGCTAAGTGGTTCAGGCATATTTTTAGTTCTATTCAACGTTCAAAAAGACTCTTATTGTGGAAAATACTGAAACAACAGCTAGTACAATGTTTTTATACTTGATTTTCTATGCAGTTATCTGGTTGTTTGACTATAAGAATTTTCGTTTTATCAATTTCCAACTTAATCTTAATTCGTTATTCAGGAAACCTCGAGTGGTATAATTAGACTGTCTACAATAGAAAAATGATTTTCCATTAGCAATAAAAGGATTACTGAACTTAATTTAGACATTATTCTCATACTAATTTTTCCTTAACATTCTCGAACTTGTTTCAGTCGAATTAATCTTACAAAAACGACTATTTCTAGTAAAGCTTTGAGAATATTTAAAGACTAAAATTGGTTGATATGAAGTTGGGAATCTATGAGTTTTACGAAAACCTCGATTTTTTCATCAAAAATTCATATACATATAAAAGATTTTTTGAAACCCTACTCAATGAGTAGTGATCATGCTGCTCACAAATTGAAGAGAAAAAATTATTTTTCAATGTGATCATTTTTCAAATTTTTATTAATTCCAAAGTAAAAGAGTGACTAAAAGTTGATTTAAGGATCCGAGTAAGACGAGAAAGACAAATATTGCCAAAAAATTTTCGAAAATCCATCATTTTCGAGGGATTTCTATTTGCCGAAATTTCATTAATTTTCAAGTAGGTCAAAAAATCGAAATTCAACTCCCAAACGATAATGAAGTTATGCAATAGATCAAATCCAGCCTATTCGGCTTTCTTGTCTTATTTCGATCCTGAAGATCAACTTTTGATCACTCTCTCACTTTGAAATTAATAGAAATTTTCAGTTCAGAGTTCGAAAAAATGCGATTTTGGCGCCAAATAAAATATTGGAAAAATAACTATATTTTTCATTAAAAAATTTTAATTTAGAATTTTTTCTTCAATTTGTAAAATTTGGCAGCATGAGAAGTACTCAATGAGTAGGATTCCAAAAAATCTTTTATTTTTAGTGAAAAAATCGAGGTTTTCGCAAAAATCATAGATTCCCAACTTCATAGCAATTAGCAATAGCATCGAACTTTCGAGATTTTTAGCTATCACTGCCACTTTAATGAAAAACTTTTTTCTCAGGCTAATAAAATAACTTGGGGATACAGGATAATTTAAAAAAAATTTGAAATATATATATATATTTTCATTTTGAAAATTTCGGGAATAATTTTGAGAATAATCCAAAAATATTAATAAATAGAGCATGCTCAATCTGTTTTTGATAAATGTATCGCCTATACGGATGGTTGGGAGGAAAATTTACGTTACAACTTTGAACTGATCGACGACACATTCCATGATTGGTCAGGTAAACATGCAAGTTTTATTATCTGATCAATTTTCTCCAGGTTTCTGACCATAACTTTGATCAAAACGGATATCTTATAAGGGGAGCAAAGTGTCATCAGGACGAGTCAATTTTAAAAGTCTACGATAATCATGTTTTGAAGGTCATGGTAAGACATGCTTAAATTGTATTTTTTAACTTAAATATCAGTTTGAACAACAGTTCACAAAGTTAATAACTAATTCAACTCAACAATAACTTTACTTTTATAAAAATAAACTGAATAATAAAAAAAATTCACATGGATAATTTTTAAAAGAACCAATACAACACAAAGATTGCTATAAGGTTGATTACACCTGAATATTCGTCTATTTAATTTCCTTTTGAGTTTTTATAGCGATCTATTCCATAAGATTTTCCGATAGAAAATATGAAGAGTGGATCTTGAATTAAGAATTACAAAGAAGAATTTTGGAAAATATTGAAATAAAAATTAATTTCTAGACTTAGTGTCAAAAACTTGTTCCAAGTGATAAATACTGACATTTCATTTATAAATGTAGTTGTAAATTTGTTATACCTTAAATCATACTTATAGTTTATGTAAACAGACTTGGGCCATTCGATAATACACCAAATAGATCTTAGAGTTTTTGTAAAAATGAATGAGACAAATTATGAGAAAAAGTCTTAGACCCTTGGACATTTTGTAATCAACGCTCATTAATATTAATTTCATGTACGAAGATTAGAGTCTGAGCAAGATACGGAGCTACAAACAGTGTAGGAGAGCCTGGAATGTACCAATTTAAAAATCTCAATCAGATAAAGAGCAAATTTTAAACTCCAGTCATGTCTAATATGGAATAAAAATCCTTTTTATAGATATAATCGAGATATAGGTTAAAACCTCAGTATTTCAAATTTTTATCTCCAAAAGGAAGAAAATAAAATTTTTGAAATAAGTTGAAAATCAGAAAATTCCATTTCATGGCGCCTTTTAATCATCATCAAGGTAAAACACGAAAGAGAGGAACTACTTGAACATCCACTTGTCAAAACTTTGATCAGCTATAAATGGAAACAAAGTGCTGGGCTTTTCTACATAACCAATCTATTCATTTACTTGATATATCTTTCCCTGTTCAATTCATTCATGTTGATGTCTGTCAGTCCGAATAAATTGTTAAATGAAACTTAGTAAGTCAAATTTTAAATTACCCATAAATTTAGTCTTGATATTATATGAGTTTGATAGAATCTTGAACAAAAACCATCTTAGATTTGATTATTTCTTTTTTCATGCATTTCAGAGTTTATAGCTCTATGAATAAACGAATATCGGATGAGTTAAGCAATAAGTTCAAGCAATTTAATCATAAAATTATCCTATAAATCATGAGAACTTAGCTCAAAAACCGATAACTAAGATTTTTTTGAAGATTCTAGTTAGATTTGAATAATTACAATGTAGATATTTTACAATGTTTTTAGACAATTAACCTATAGCTTTTCTCGATAAATTTGGGAATTCATGATTTTTACAAAAATCTTATTTTTTCATCAGGGTATCAAAATTTTTGAAAGATTTCTTGGTAACTGATTCAAAATTAACAGTTTTACTGATTTTAGAAAAAAAAATTGAAAAATAGTTTTTCTGGAAAGTTTTAGAGAAATTTTAAAATTAGAGATGGCGCGATTTTTTAATTTTTTTAAAATTTTTGTTGATTTCAAGGTCTGAGAGGAATCAACCGGTACTTTTCATGATCATCATTACACAAAGAAAATAATTACTTTTATTTTTTTTTGAAAAAACACTCCATTTACGTGCGAAAGTTTACTTCCTATTTTTCGATCATTTTTACTGCTTGGAAATTGATAAACTATGGTGATCCAAGATCATTTCAAGATGACGGGTTTTTTTTTAAATGAATGGGAGTACTTATTTTCTTTGTGTAATGATGATCATGAAAAGTACCGGTTGATTCCTCTCAGACCTTGAAATCAACAAAAATTTTCAACTCAAATTTTAAAAAAATTAAAAATCGCGCCATCTCTAATTTTAAAATTTCTCTAAAACTTTCCAGAAAAACTATTTTTCAATTTTTTTTCTAAAATCAGTAAAAGTGTTAATTTTGAATCAGTTACCAAGAAATCTTTCAAAAATTTTGATACCCTCAACTGAATCTGATCTTATGCTCAACCTCAGTATCGTTTGGGAGCAGAATTTCGTTTTTTTGATCATTCTCACTACTTGAAAATCAATGAAATTTCGATAATTCAAAATCTCTCGAAAATGGGGTAACTGTCAATAACTTGTCGGTGCTAGTCAGCTTTCTTGTCTGATCTTGATCCTGAAAATAAATTTTTGATCATTCTCTCACTTTCAAATCAACAAAAATTTTCAGCTCAAAGTGGGAATTTGAAAAATGACCATATTTTTCATAGAAATAATTTTTTTTCTTCAAATCGTAAAAGTGGGCAGCATGAGTAGGATTCCAGAATATCTTTAACAAATTCGAATTCTTGATGAAAATATCGAGTTTTCTGCAAAAATCATAGATTCCCAACTTCATATCAACCAACTTTATATTCATATGAACCTAACTTGATGGAGATTGTCCTCTCACACCTAAAAGTTGGTGTACTGACGAGTCCTAATAAGGACGAAACGCCTCTACATCTGCTAACTCGTTTATGGACTCTCTTCTAACTTTTAGGTGTGAAAATAAAATCTCCCTCAAGTTAGATTCATATACACCTAGTTAATATGAAGATGGGAATTTATGATTTTTACAAAATTCTTAATTTTTTCATCAAGAAATCGAATTTGATCAAGAATTTTTGGAATCTAGATTATGAGGCCCTCTTTTACGATACGGAGAAAAAAAATTTAGAAAAATACGGCAAATTTGAAAACTTGAAGTAGCGCCAAATGCCCATTTTTTTGAACTTTGAGTTGAAAATTTTAGTTGATTTCAATGTGAGAGAGTGATCAAAAGTTGATTTTAGGATCACAATAAGACAAAGAAAACAAATATGCTGAATCTTGTTTTGAGAATCACCCCATAATCGTGTCAAAATCAAAATTTGATTTTTTCATCATTTTCCCTACTTGAATGTCGATGAAATTTGATATTTCAAGATCCTAGAAAAATGACGAATTTATCAAAAATTTTATTATGATCATCGGTTTTTTTTGTCTTATTGTGATCCTAAAATCAACTTTTGATCACTCTCTCACATTGAAATCAACTAAAATTTTCAACTCAAAGTTCAAAAAAATGGGCATTTGGCGCTACTTCAAGTTTTCAAATTTGCTGTATTTTCCTTAAAAATTGATTTTTCTGAATTTTTTTTCTCCGTATCGTAAAAGAGGGCCTCATAATCTAGATTCCAAAAATTCTTGATCAAATTCGATTTCTTGATGAAAAAATTAAGAATTTTGTAAAAATCATAAATTCCCATCTTCATATTAACTAGCTTCAGATATATATAACCTGCTAGTAGGTTTATTCTAGTTTGCTACTTTTGAATGATAATAAGTTCATCAGAGGTTGTAATTTTTATAAATAACTAAACTATTCTCTTTCAGTACGTTTGAACAATTCTGTGAAGATCCTGAAAGTTATCTTATAATGAATGTGAAAGCTTTATTCGCTATAAAAGTGGTTCTCTACATTCTCTGCATTGGGAATTTATTAAAAGAGGTAATTTGCCGTTTAGCTAATTCCTTCCCCTTTTAGTTGCTACAATTGGTGAAGAACAAAATCGACTATCTTCTGGAGGTTGACAATTATCTTGAAATATTCATTTACCTGTCCACAATCATTGTAATCTCCGATACATCTGAGTGCTCACTATTTTCGGGATTAAGAACAGTAAGATTTATTTGAAATCCTTTTGTTTTTTTGGAATCATATTTTAGAAGCTTATTGATCTAGACCTGGTTAATATAAAGTTGAGTGTACACATTGAACGTAACATATGTTACCGGGGTAGAATCTGAAGAGAGACGGCAAAAAATAACCTTTATAATATACGCTTGTTTATTATGACTCATAATTTATGAGTCTAGAACAAAACAAAAATATTCTTAATGAAGTTCAGCAATATTTTGTTCAAGTAAATATAGATAACGTGACCAACTTTTATCAAGATAAAAACATAGCTTTTTGAATTGGCGCCAAATTGAAGCTGGATTTTTTCATTGTTTTGATTTGAAAAATACTGTCACTTCCACACCTGACGAGACGACTTATCCTTTCTCCCCTTGGTCGCTTTTTATTATACTAAAAGTATCAGCCAATAATATTGCTCCATTTCAACAACCAATGAGAACAGGCTTTACCAATTAAAATTTTTTTTGTTTTATTCTTTTGGTTCTAAATTGGCTTTTCATTTGAATACCTCAATTTTCATGACAGCAAAACAATCGAGTTCATAAAATAATTAAATAAATTCATTAAAATCATATAAAATGTATAATATACATCGTATATTACAATTTACAAGTAGAATCTATAGAATCTGTTGTGAAATTATGATGAATCACAATCCTTCAAAACCAGCGGCCCTTGCAAAGTTTCAATAGCAATATTTATGGTTTCTATTTTTTTAATTTCTAGCCATAATTTCACATTTAAATCAATGAAACTTTCCAGCTCTAAGCCACAATTAATATAATGAAACAATGTTTACATTTTTGATTTGATATAAACTAAGTAAAATAATTTTAAATTACGATAGAAATATTCACGTAAATTTTCAAATACGTTCGAAAATTCACATGAAATCATAATTGGAAAAGTAGAAAAAGGATATATTAACACCAAATGTACATTTCTCAAGGGTTTATCAGTAGTGTCTCTTTGATAATGATAAAAGTTTAATGAATTTTGAATTGATCCTGCAAATTTCTTGTGAAAATAGGAATATGGAGTCTGATTTTGAAGATTGAATTGTTAATAAACTATTTATTTCAGAACTGGCAATGGGAGTTGGGTATATTTACGATTTTTGCATCATGGCTAACATTGGGCCTGACAGTGAAAAAGTTTCCTATCTTTGGCATCTATGTTCTCTTATTTGTGAACGTAACCATGACTTTCCTGAAATTCTCTATTGTTTTTGCACTGTTTATAATTTCATTTGGAGTTACTTTTTCCTTCGTTCTAGAAAATGTTGATGGATTTGGCAGTAAACGAGAATCCCTACTGAAGACTCTAGTCATGGCAATTGGAGAAGTTAATTATTCAGCTGTAAGTAAAAGATCATAAACTCTTCAATCATCTTCAAAAGTGTTAGAAAATCAGGAAATTTCTCACAAAATCAATGTGAAAATAAACTGTTAACCATTACGTTAGAGACACCAAACGTTACAATAAAAATATTTCTATTGAAACACTAATATTTACTAAATATTATTTAGCCCCTAATTAAGTATTATCTCGACCATTCAGAATGCAGCAAGTGATTTCTATACATTTAGATAGGAAAAAATGTGAAAATTCACTGTTTTCAGGGGTAAAATGGGTGCCAAATCCATCTTTAGCACATTTTAAAACCCCTGATCATCATTAGAGAGGAAAAGACAACGAGTTGGTGAGTATATACGAGAAAATGTATTTGGTAAAATTATGTAAATTACAAAAAGTGAGATAGTTCTTGAAGGAAGAAAGCCCAGGAGAAACTCTTTGAAACTTAGATTGGACACGTATAGATATATGATTTGAGAATAAAACCAAAAGCGAATCCCATAAGAATAAACAGAAATACTCACTGATAGTCCATCATTGGAACTTGATCAAACGTTGAGCTGCATGGTTAAAGTCGAAAATCAAAGACATTAGTGCTTATTCCTGAAAATCGTCCTTCATTAATTAATCCTCATTTGTTGGCTCAAAGGTGGTAATTGATAAATTGGTTAGACTTATTTTTTTCATAATATCGACAAATAATATATATTCAAACAAAAAGGAAAGATTCTTTGAACTTTGTTTAAAATGCATGTAGGAAATTTTTGGAATTAACCTTTTTATCAAATTATTATTATTGGTAACGTTACCAAAATAATTACTCTCATTCCAAATCTGAATTCCTTTTTGAAAGCCAAATTATCATTTCAAAGAAAAGAAAGGTTAAAATTGGTATATTTTGGCTTTAAAGCCAGATATCTTCTAAACTATGAGAGATATCGAGCAGGCGGTTGAATATTTGAAATCTACAGCTATTGTTTTACGATTAATTCCTGAATTATTATGCGTACAGAACCCCAAGAACAAACTTTTTCAGAACTAAAATATTCAACATTGAAATTTATCAAGCCTTCACAAGTTAAAATTTATTGAAAGTCCAAAAGAATCATCATTAAAAAATTCTTCATTAGTCTATGAAAAAATAAGTCAAAGAAAATTTTTGAATAAAATGTTCAAAATGATTTAAAAAAAAATTTCTCCCATTATTCTCTCAAATGCTGTCTATATTACTCCGATCAAAATTGCTACTATCATCAAAATCTTTATTGAGATTTCTGAGGTTCCCAACTTCATATTAACTTACTTTATTTCGTTTCAGATATTTTTCACTGAAAACAATCCAATACACCACAGAGCCATTTCATATATCGTCATTATATTATTTGTTTTGTTGGTCAACTTTATTCTGACAAATTTAATAACTGGTCTTGCCTTCAATGATATTACTGAGGTAATGAAATTGGCTAAATTCACCAAAGAAGCCATGAAGATAGACTTTGTCCTGGAGTTAGAATATTTCGCATTCGATAGATTTCGAACAAAGCTCGTTCGAAACTTTATGAATGTTCCACAGAAACAAGATGAAAATGCAATAATAAAATACGTTAAAAAGTTTTATGCTCCTATACCCCCGGTGATTCGATCGAAAAATGTGAGTTGATTTGTACTTAATTGATCAAATTAATCTCTACAATCAAAACTCCTAAAGGAAGACGAAGTGATTCAAAATAAGTATGCAAAGCTTGTCGATGAAGTGGAAAATTTCCTCAAACTTTTCAATGGTAAGATTAATATTTAAAAATTCCTTTCTAGCTCAAAAAGCAAAACTCAATTGGCTAAAAAGTTAAAAATGAATGAATAAAACTTTTTGAAATCATACTTTCTTTTTTCTTCTTGTCAACCATTGAAAGAGCTTAGAAAAGTATTTTTGTTAGAAAAAAATCTTATATTGAATTGAAAATATAAATACAAATTATAACGAAATCTGTTTGTTCAAATATAAATAAAATGGATAGATTGATCAGTACAATTATGAAATGTTAAAATGTTAAGTCATATAATAAGGTAAAGGATCTCGAGTTGTAGAAATTTGAGCAATAGTAGAGCCTGAGAACTAGAGTCTGCAAAAAATTCGAAAATCAACTGGTTAATGAAGATAAGAATAAAGCAAAGACTTAGAGTAATCGATTTTAAGCCTGATGTGAGACATGACCAATTTAAGATTCAATCATATAATCATCACAATCAGATAATTCATATTTAGTATAGAAAGTAAATAGTTAGGGCTATATTTATTATTTCTCAAGGAATAATTATTATCATTAGAGGGAGAATAAGACTCTGAATTTTTTGACTAAAAAAGCAAATCTCCGGACCCAGAGGGAGATAAGGCCAGAGACCAATATTAGTGCATTGTACGAGTCAATATGAGGATATAAAGAATGTAAAAACCTATATTGAACACGTTCAATAGTTAGACACTGAGATTGATTTAAATTGGGTAAGAGAGAAAAAATATAGTCAAAAAGTGAAAAAAACCAGTGATTTGTAAGCTTTTAGTCGTACATCACTGGATTTAAAGAATTTCTTAATGGTAAAAATAATAGAATTAATTCTAGGGAGATTAGCTAGAGGATTTAATTTTAAACTAGACGATATACTGAAATCCAGGTCCGAAGTTAAGGAGACAATTTCTCCAGGAAGTAGAAGCGATTCCATGAGGGTTACAGGAAGACCAGATGGGAGCATTATTTTGCATTTATCTCTATTAACATAGAGCCCCATCGTCTCAAGGGGATCTTTAACCCTTAAAGTCCCACTGTGCCTTTGAAGGCACATACCACTTAAGCAACTCATTATTATTCACCTAGGCGTCAGAAAATACTTCGTTTACCACTCATTCAATAGGATATTTATCAATCTCCTGGAATACGCAAAGATCTTGGCTCTATCATTTGTCAAACTCGAGTTATTCTAATTCAAAGAGAGTTGATTTTTTTCAAAAATTTAAATTTTGTTTAAAACGTTTTCTTGAAAACCTTCTTCCCAAGGTCATAGGTAAAAAGTAAGATAATTTTTATAGAGGAATCATACCTGTAGAATTCAAATATGCAATTGCCTGAACTCTAATTATGTCAATCATCATTTATCATCCATCAATCTATGTATTAGACATAAAGACACACAAATACAACATCTATTGAATCAAGTGTATTCACTAAAAATGGAGATAGCATACATCAAATACTCTTAAACGAATATTAACTACACATCTTTGTGTAACTCAACAAATTACTAAACCTGTAATTAATCATCCAAATGTCTATTCTACACACAATACTATTCCTCCTCATCCTCCCTTTGCTCCACATCTTCCAATCAGAGAGAAGAATTCACCTGATAGTTCTTTCAATCCTCCAAACAAAGCTCATTTGAAGAGTTAAATTTTCAGAGGATATTATATTAATACCGCTCAAGTCAAATCTTTGATTAACTCTATCGGATGCTTCACCTATCACTGTTTCAAAAATATTGACGAATTTGGTTCTGTATTCATTCGGGTTGTTTTTAAACGTAAACCATCATTTTCAATTCTTCAACAGCTCATCTCTATCTGTAAAGCCAAAAGATTATTTACCTGTCGGGAGATCAAATCAAAAAATCCTAAGGTTAAATCCAAAAACAAAAAAATCGAAACTCCTAATCATAATAAAGTTCCCTCTCAACACATAGTATCCTCTGATGTTGCTTCTCCAGTTATCAAGGACATTCCAAACCATATTAAGTCTAAAAAAAGACCCACCTTTTCGCCAGCATTATCAACTGGATCTACTTGGAATAATAAAAGGCAAAACAACGATTCTGTGATTTTTACACATAGTTCTGAAATACCCCAAAGCTCCATACTCAGATTTTTCAAGCTCGACCCATTGACCCCTGTCAAGACGTTAGTTGTATTCTTAAAGTCCTTGATTATGACAACTCTGACAATAAAGAAAACTCTCCTGGTCCTTATACTCGTCCCCCTGCTGTGGATCGGGTCAAACATGGTTCTGGACCTGACGATTCCACTTCAAATATTGACTGTTCAATTCTCTCTCCTCGTCAGCTAAATGTTATCTCAAAATATCGTCAATTCAATGTTGACCTTGATTCAAATGAGGCTCTCTTCACCTATCAGTCCAGAATTCCAGCCAAATCAGAAATAAGTAAGCCTGACCAGTTATTTCATTAATCATTCTGGTTTTTTCCTCCTCAATATATATAAGATCTCTTCTATCTCAAAATTCTCTTTTCAACGTTAAAGATATTATCTATAAATTCAAGCCATCCATATTTTTTATTACTGAAACCGGGCTTAACCCCTCTGTTTCTGATTCCATTTTGAATATTTCTGATTATCAATTTCTTAGGGCCGATAGACTTGAATCCACTGGTGGTGGAGTTGGTTTATTTATTCATAACTCGATTAAAATCATATCTAAATATACATCATCATCCCCCTTTCAATATATTTTTATCAAACTAAATATTAATGGTACTATTCAAATTTTTTTATTGCTTTATAGACCTCCTATTGGTAGTAAATTTTTTATTTCAGATATGTGCCTTTTATCGCATATCTCCTCACTAGTAGATACCTGCAAAAACATCACTATTTTAGGGGATTTCAATTTTCCCTCAAAAAATAATTCCCCCTTAATTCCTCCATGCTTTGATGACCTCATCTCCAAATTCAAACTTGACCAAATTGTTGATTCCCCCACACGTAAATCTAATATTCTTGATCTTATATTTTCTAATGTATTTTATAGACCTATTGCTAGCTCTGTGCCTTTCTCAGATCATAACATTTTGTTCTTTAACTTTTGTCTCTCGAATCATGCAATCTTTTACCTAAAGCCAAAAAAAACTGTCGATTTTAAAAGATGTAAGAGTTTAGTACAATCCTCAATGCATGAAATTTTTAAAAATAATGATTTCAACTTTAATTGTTTCTATGGAATAATCATTCATTTTTTAATGAAACATCACAGCTAGACTTTACTTCTCAAAGATCTTTTTAAGCCATTGTCTTAAATGATCTTAAAACCAACCCTCAAATAGGTTGGTCTAAGTTAGAAAATTATTAAATGTTTAAAAATTCTCCTCAATTGTAAATTTCACCGCTTTACATGATCTAGAGTTTTGCAATAATATCAACGATTATATCATCTCATCATTTAATCAATTCGAAACTATTGATCTTGTTCCTATTGATTCAAACCCTCCAATCATTACTTTAACTGATTTGAATAATTTAATTGAAGAATGTAAAAATAAAAACAGACTGGACTTACATTTCAACTCATTAAATTTATTATTTAATTTACCTCCTCCTTTTTTAAACCTACTTATTCAATATTTAAACAAATGTATTTCTGAATGTGAAATACCCTCAGAATGGCTCATAATTAAAATAACTCCCATTCCTAAGGTTAAAAAGTACTCCTGTTACTCAGACCTTAGACCCATTTCATCATTAAACATTTTTCTGTCAATTTTTAGATCGATATTTGACAGATGAAATTTCAAAATCATTACCCCACCCATTCCACGATAAGACTCAACTTGGTTTTTAAATGGTAAAAATACATCTAGTAACATGCTCGAGTTTATGAAATACTCGCTTTCATTCAAGAAAAAATTGATAAATTTTTTATTATCCATTATTTGGATATATCAAAAGCTTTTGATAAACTCAAATTCACTTTCATTAAAAAAAACTCATTGAGCTTAATATCAACCCATATATTATTAATCTAACCATTTTTTTAATCAAATCGGAAACAGTTTGTTTCTTTTAACTCCACCACAAGTAAACTTGAATCAGTAAACTGGGGTGTACCCCAAGGTTCAACTATTGGCCCTCTTCTCTTTAATATTTACTTCGCTGATATTCAGCTCCCGGAGAACATAGAGGGTGTTCTCCTTAAATTTGCTGACGATCTAAAGTTCGTCTTCAAGGTGAAAAATTCCCTTGATATTTTAAAAATAAATCACAACTTCTGTCTTCTTAAAGGTACCCTTTAGACCATGGGGCTCTATATTAATAGAGATAAATGCAAAATTATGCTCCCATGCGGTCTCCCTGCAACCCTCTTGGAATCGCTTCTACTTCCTGGAGAAATTGTCTCCTTTACTTCAGATCTAGGTTTCAGTATTTCTGATGGACTTAAAATTGACCCACTCTCTAATTTACCTAAGATTAATACCATAATTTTTTCAATTTTAAAATTCTCCAAGTCAATTAATTTAAGACTTAAAGCTTATAAAGCCTTTGTTTTGAATAATCTTGATTACATCTCTCCACTTGTTCCCTCTTTATCCATAGAAAAATCTTTGGAGATCGAGCATGTCCAATCCAGGTTTTTGTATTTTCTTTATCCAGATTTAGACTCGTATAATGCACGAATTTTGATATCTGGACTTAACCCTCTATGGGTTAGAAGATACGCAATAATTACAAAAACTTTTGTAAAATCAGCCAACATTTTTGAAAATTCTTATAATCTTAGATCTTCCTCCTTCTCCAATCATTATTTGTTATCTACATATAATATGATTGAGAACAAATTTTAAATATCAGAATGCAATGATTTGACCAATATTAAGGCAATCATGTTGCATATTAGACCTAAATTAGATTATACAAAAAGTCTACTTTATCTTCAATAATTCCAGAATGATTTAATGAAATTTCTTGAAGGGCTTATTTAGTCATTATGTTATTTTTTAAAATTTCTTTTATGAAACCTGTTTTCGGAAATTGAATTTATTTATTGCCAAATTATCCAGATAACGTTGAATTTATTTTGTTTATCCTTGTACAGAACCTCTCTATTTTTAAATAAATATTGTCTAACAAAAAAAATACGATTAAACATCAAATGCGTAAGATGGAACAGAGAAACTAGGAAATTTATTCTGATTGGCTATTGTAAATAGACGCTGATGCCTAGGGTCCGGACCCCGTGATATTTATAATAAAGGGGTAGGGTACAGATACACATTTTCGGTATTACAATGGATGACAAAATCGATGATAAAATTTTGATGGGAATGAAATTTTTTTTTCTACCCCTTTACTCTCTCGATACCATTCGATACATTATTGAGATATGTCGATATTATACACATAAATATATCGAGTCTATATTGACACTCGATATTATTGACAACATATCGTATCGAGTACGGATGGACAGGTCTAGTTTAAAGTGATTGATGAAGAATTTCTCCTTCACCCACAAATCTGTGCTGTCATCACCCACATTTTTATACAAAATTGAGAAATGAGAAATCGAAGCCTCATGCTTTTCCTGTTTGATGTGTCTTGTCACCGCTGTATCCTTCTTTAGATGATCATTTGACCTAGTTGACAATTTCCTAATCGTACGTCCTATATAAGAAGCTCCACAGTCGCATCGGAATATATGCTTAGTTGACCAAACAGACAAATTTTTCAACTGCAATGACGAGGCAAGAGAACGATTCCACTTATCAATGGCAACTTATTGTAATGAATATGCGAATCAACAGATAAACTTCGAATACCTGCAACAGAGACACTTCAAAGCACTAAAAAAACTGAAGAGAAACACGAACATAATACTGACTAGACCAGACAAAGGAACAGGCTTGGTAATATTGTCAAAAGAAAAATATGTGAACTCAATGAGGAAAATTATTGATGACACTTCGAAGTTCACTAAAACAAGAACCAAACTAGAAGACCACATACCAAAAATATTTGCAGACAAAGTGAAGAAGGAGCTGAAGACAATGCTAGAGAATAAGCACATCGACGCTCCAACTTACCAGAAGCTGAGATGTTCAAACAACTCAACTAACCGTATGTATGGCCTACCTAAAGTGCACAAAATCAACAGGGACCAGACAGATCCAGAAATCCCGATGAGACCTATACTAGATATGAGCTAGTCAGCAACGAGAGAGATAGCAAAATGGCTGGTCGAAATCCTCACCCCAATAAAGACAACCCTATGCAAACATTCCCTTTCAGACACCTTTGAATTCATCGAGAAAATGAAAGAAACCAATTTAAATGATCAAATCATGATGTCGTTTGACGTTGTATCACTTTTCACGAACGTTCCATTGGAAGAGACCATTGAATTTGTCGTCAATTTTGTAAAGAATAACCAGTCAATGTTCAAGCTGGTCTCAAACTGGGTGAGAAAGTTACTAATTTTATGTTGTAAAAATGCCGTGTTTAGCTTCAATGGCCACATGTACAATGTACATTGTACATCCAGAAGGATGGGGTTGCAATGGGCTCACCTCTTGGACCACTATTGGCTGACATTTTCTTGGCAAAATTGGAGATGACATCATTGAAACCGACAATCGACAAGTTCAATCTCTATTTCAGATACATGGACGACACATGAAAAAACACGTTCACTGGCAAAATGCTAAACTTCAATTCATTTGTACCGGGAAAAATTATGCGAGGCCTCATAACACCGTTAGCAAAGAGAACACGAAGGATAGTCTCTGATGAAATGTGGGAAGAAGAATTGGAACAGCTGATCAGCATATTTTTAATAAACGATTATCCAACAGAACTGATCAATGATCGTCTCTCAAAACTCTATACTCCGAGAAGGAAGCCAAAAGAAACAGAAGGTCCAACCGCCTACATTAAACTGCCATTCAAAGGTGATAGAATCGCAATGACGTTCAAGAAGAAAATCAATGATGTCTTTTATGAAACTTACCCAGAAGGTAACATAAGGATCATCTACAAAACGAAAAAGATGTTTACGAATTGTTCCAAAGACACACTGGAGCCACTAAAACAATCCTATGTGGTTTACAAATTCGAATGCCCTTGTAATGCAGAATACATAGACCAAACCATCAGGAGCCTTGAGGAAAGAGTAGATGAGCACCTCCATACTGGACAAACAGCCATCAGAGAGCACCTCAAAAACTGTAATGCAGAAGTTTCCCCCAATAACTTTGAAGTAATGTAAACCATCAGGAAACTGCATTTATAGTTTAAAAGCTGCTGAAGCATATCTCATCAATCAACACAAGCCAAATTTATGCATACAGAAAAATCATGTTAAGCCCTTGAACCTCCCAAAACCAAAAGAGCAGAAACAATTGTCACAGCCCCCACCCAAAAAGAAAAGAAGAGAAGAGGTCGAGACGAGCAAACGGATCACAGAGTTCATCCCAGCAACACAATAATTTTATGACCCCTTAATTAACACCATTTACAATCTTTCGTTATAATTCTATTCTGTATTACTATAAAATAATTATAATTAGCCCCATAACAATAACACATCCAAAAGACCAATTTTACTAAATAATGTTGCATACCTGGCAACAGGTATGAT
>SSNU01000021.1:169056-183976 GCA_012064415.1 Gyrodactylus bullatarudis | reverse complement strand
TTTTATTGCCATTTATTTTATTACATTTAAAAAGACTACAAGATCCAGATTTATTTCATTCTATTGATCAGATTAACTTACATTTATTTTGTACACATTATTTTATATTTATATTTCAATATAAGGCTTTATCTAACAAAAAAAATGGAAATAAAAAACTTCAACATCTTTTGCAGACCATTTCTCATCATTTGCAACAAAAATTCATTTTTTATGTGATGCTATCAGGATTTATTCAAAACTTGCATGCTAAGATCGAGATAAACATTGAGATTAAAAGTTTTCATATTTTGAAATAAATGATTTTCATCATTTTAAACAAACTAACATGTCTGCGTATTATTATTCAATGAATAGATTTTGTTTATTCATTGTTCCGGCAGTATTTCAATTGACTACCAGAAATTATGGAGTTGTTAAGCTCTGGTTTTCGGTCCAAACTTACTGAAAAACAAAACACTTTTGTGCTCAATGCTGAAAAGCTATCTGATTCACGTGCTTACTCTACGATGATTAAGGTAAGTTAATTTTTTTCATAGATCCTTCAAAGTATGTTAAAGATAATCAATTGACCAAACTCAAAAATCTACTCAATAAACGTGATGACCGAAGTGAGCTAATCCATCGTTTCGATGAGCAAGGAATGAATGTCCTTCATCATGCTAGTCGGCAGAATAATCATGGGATCATAGCTTATCTTGTTAAAGATCTAAAGATGGGTAAATTTTTCCTTCACGTCTTTCTTCAGATATAAACTGTAAAACATCGCAAAATATGACACCTCTTCATTATGCTGCCCGATTTCCATCAAAGGCAATTCTAGATATTTCTGGGTATAACGTTGATAACATTGATGATAAGGCAGTTCGTATGAACAGGCGAGACTCTCGTACAAGTTTTGTACCTACAGAGAAAAATCAAAGGAGAAACTTTTTGGATATATTCAAGACCAATCTACTTGAAAAGACAAAAGAGACTGAAGCAGTTAAGCTGTTCGGCCAAAGATTAGACCATGAGTTTCCTGAATCTTTCGAATCGGAAGAGGAAGATTACAGTCTTGAAGATAAAGATGAAGTCAGCGAGCTATATGACTATGACAATGAGTTTTCACCTCCTAGAGATATAAGGATAGCCTTGCAGGAGCCAAAACATGTATTTAACAAGGTTATAAACCTTATGATATCACTCGGAGCTGATGTTAACAGTCAAGACTCCAAAGGTTGCACTCCGCTGCATTATGCTATCGATAAGAATAACGAGAGTGCTGTACTCCAGTTGGTAAAGTGTGAAAATATTGATATAGAAGATAAAGATAAATTGGGAAATACACCCCTTCACAAGTCGATGGCACAGAATCTTCATCAACTTGTCAGAATCCTTCTCTTCTCCTCAGCCAGTCCTTATTCAGCCAACTTTGAGGATGAAACACCGGTGAGTTTTTCTAATTCAAATTCATCAAAACAAAATATAGAAAAAAGAATCAGAATAAACGCCCATTTGAATGAGGTTTGATGAAAATTATACTTTTGCGTGATCTCAACTCAAGGGCGTATATTTCATTCTTTTTTTCAGATTTTTTCTGTATGAAAAATAAAGTTGTTGTGAGAATTTTCTTGCTTAAATAATTTTTTTAATTCAATATTATTAATGATTGTAAAAATTCTAGCTGCATGTTGGATCGAGGTCTGGTTCCCTGGAATCTGTCAAGATATTACTTAGCTTTGTCTATTCTGAAATGTTGGCTGGATTTCTTCTGGATAGGGTTGACAAGCGTAGATATTCAGCAATTCATTCATCTGTTGCTAACAAACGTGTTGAAATGGCAAAGTATCTCTTTGAACAACCATTCGATTTTAAAGCGTACACAAATGAGAATGAACACATATTTCATTTGGCAATTAAATCAGGTATCTTGAATTCATTCAGTTCTATAAATACATCTGACCAATAAGATTGTTGCTTTAATTTCATTGGTTGAAATTATTATCTCAAAAATTATTGGTTCTTTAGAGTGATACATACATTTCAAATGTTAGATTAAGATTAATCCAGTACTTTTGTGGTGAAATTCTATCATGAAAATATTCAGGGTTT
The DNA here is from genome assembly GCA_012064415.1 of Gyrodactylus bullatarudis. Lineage (NCBI taxonomy): Eukaryota > Metazoa > Platyhelminthes > Monogenea > Gyrodactylidea > Gyrodactylidae > Gyrodactylus > Gyrodactylus bullatarudis. The sequence continues at coordinate 181,882 of SSNU01000021.1, read as the reverse complement.
TTCAATCACATTATTGATTCAAAGCCTACTCTTTTAGCATTATTTGCTAAGACTTTTCTTAAGATGGAAAATGAAAAAATTGATTTTCTTTTACACAAAAAATTTGGAATATCCATGATTTTTAGAATCTCCGGAAATGGTTCGAATGTTAATCGATAAAGACCTTACATCGGATGCAACGAACAAGTCTGGATTTAAAGCAATCCATTTGGCAGCTGCTCTACCCGATCCGACAATTCTCAAGATGCTTTTTGAAATAAATGTTGATGTTAACCAGAGATCATGGCAACAGCAAACCCCATTGTTGATAGCGATGCAATATGATAGAGACGAAAACATTAGAGTCCTGAGGGAACACAACTGTAAAGAAAACGTAATAGATTCAAAGTTCAAAAATGCAGTTACTATTGGAGCTAAATATGGATCCCTTAAATCTCTATCAGTTAGTTGTTCCAGATTATTGAATGAGCTTGCTAATCAAACAGCTGACTGAATGATATAATCTGAATTAGTGGCCCTACTACTTGTGCTAGAAAAGCTTCTTAGTATTATTAGTTCGAGAGATTTAGAAAATTAATTCTCTCAAGTAAAAATTATCTCTTATTTAAAATAATTTCTTTAATAATTAAAATATTGACCAATAATTTGGGCTGCATGAACCTGTACAGATATTATCGAAATCATTGTTTAAAATTTAATCTTATTCAACTGGCTCATGATAATTATTATATTCCAAGAAGCGTAAACGATAGAAAAAACTGAACCTAGTTTTTTAGAAAGTAAGTAAAAAAGGATGCCGAAAATGGGAGGATTAAGCACTATATTTCAGGCATACTCATGTAAGCCTCTTACATGCCAAATACAGGCTGTATATAGTAAAATACAAAGAAAAAATATGAATAAATCTGATGGGCTCTCCCGTTGTGTTGGGATACATCTGAAAATTTATCACACTGTCAATCGGGTAGGGTTTGTGATGAGTCATCACTGATGACTGATACTTCCCACCCTAGGGTTTGATACCTTTAGTGAGCAAACGTTCATTACTTTGATGAACCTAGTTGATATGAAGGTGAGAATTTGCTACATTTTACAAAATACTAAATTTTTCTCTAGATAATCAGGAACAAAATTTCTAAAAAAATTCAATTCGGCCAAAAAAGGCTAATTTTTGAATTTTGTAAATGCCCTAAATTTCTACTTTTACAATGTTTGATCTTGAAATTTTTATTGATTTCAGAGATTTAATTCAATTTAATTCAAAGAATAAATTTTTCCTGACTACCTGAAGAAAAAAATTGACGTTTTTTGTAAAAATTGTCTCATCTTCATGTCAACTAGCTTTAGAATTAAAGTTTTTCTTCATTTTGCTATTCACTTGATTAATTTTGCCAGGGATTAATCATAGTTATTTTTAGATTTGCAATTCAGAATATTTTAAATCATCTTATCCTCGGTGATATAATAATATAGCTTATCTTAATATTCATTTTAGGTATTTTTCGAAAAGAATGAAAATAAAAATTTAATCGAGGCTGCTGACATAAACAATAACACTCCTTTCCATTTTGCTGCCAAGTATGGTCATTTGGAGTGCATCAAAGTAAATTTTCTTTGCTTTTCTTAACTCACCTAGATGTTCAATGATTTGAAAAAGCTGAATCCCAAGATCAGGAATGATTTCAACCAGACTCCACTTCATTTGGCAGCGATCAAGGGCCATTCCGAGTAGGATCAATTGAATTTTATTATTTATTTTTTTAGCGTTGTTGAATTTATCGGAAGGGAAAACAACGTAGATGACATTGACGACCAAGAAGAAACATCAGTTCATAAAGCAGCTCAAAATGGTCATCTGGAAACAGTTGCAGTATTATGCAAGCTGAAGCCAGATCTAACCAAACTAGACTACAAGAACCATACACCATTAACGTCTGCTGCAAAGAATGGCTTTGAAGATGTTGTTGCTTTGTTAATTAGCAATGGGGCAGAAATTAATCCCACAAACGAGGTAGCAGTAAGATGAGAAAATTCTAGTTTATCTTTCTAGTTTCCTGCCTTACATGCAGCTTGCCGTGATGGCCATGAGAGAATCGTCAAGTATCTCCTTGAAAATGGAGCAGATCCTTCTATACGTGTTAGAGCGAATGAAGTGACAATATTCAATGGTTTAAATGCTCTGGATGTGGCCATAGCCTCAGATCAAGAGTGAGAATTCTAGACTTCTATATTGAAACTTTAGGTCTTGTGCAAAAATTCTAATTTGGACGAATGGTCAAATTCCGAATTTGTTAAGAAATCGTTTCCTCAACACAGATGACAGTTATACCTCAACCTTACGTGAGCTAATCTTGTACATGCCGAGTAAGTTTGAGACATTAAGTCTGTTATAGATAAACTCATCTTACAATTTTTTATGGAATTTTTCAGAGCTGGCCTACGATGTCTTTGATTGGTGTATTATAACCGAAGGAAAATCAATTGACCATTCAGAATTTTCAGTGAAATTCGACTTTGAACTAATCGACGATTCCTTTTGTGAATGGAACACTTATGATGAGAAAACTGATACTAATATACGTATGGTATGTTTCGAAGGATTTCAAAAAGTTATATTCAGTTCAGAGAGAGTTACCTTTAGACTCAAGTTTCTGTAAATATCATTTTCGTAAGAACCCCCTTGATTACGAGGTAATATTTTAGTGATTTCTTATAAAGCAATGCAAGAATCTTAATTTCATAGGATAGGCGTGATAATTTACTATCATTCTTATTTATTATACTATCGTCTAAAGAATTTGATTGGTTGTGAGATTGAAATTGAAAAAAATGAGAATTACGGATAGAGAGATGTTTTTATAGATTTCTTCTTTCATAAATGTGAAACATCAACTCTGAGAAAGGCTTTGAATAGTTAAACTACAATTAAATAAAATTTAAATAAAGATGGAATAGATCAGGTTAATTGAGAACTCAGCCAACCATAAAATCAAGATTACCTAAGTCATTTCTTTTAAATTCTTTAAATAATTTTTGGAAAATTGTAGATTCTTAGAGATTAAAATCTTTTCTATAGTCTCATGATAAATATCGAAACGTCTACAAAACTGATGGCTTCCTGGAAGAGAATGTCAAATTCTATGACTCCAATGTGAAACGACTCTATGAGGAACATCCCCTGGTCAAGATGATCGAAAGTGATGAAAGGGGTCTGATTGAACATCCACTTGTTCATGCCCTCATTATAGAGAAATGGAAATCGTTTGGTTTTTACTTCTACTACATTAATCTTTTCATATATATTCTGTTTTTGGTTCTTTTTAACGTCTATATGATCGTAAATCAGCCTCCAAATCAATATTACAATGAAACTGTGTGAGTTTATCATAGTTTACAATATTTTATAACGAAATTCTTGATATATAATAAAGAAATACATGAAGATTTAATTTATTAATTTTTTTAAAGTAAGCAAGTACAAGTATGAATAAATGAAAATATTTTAGCCCTGATTATATTGGAAAAAACATTTATTTTCTGTGATAAAATCAGTAGACATACTTTAAGCTTGATCAAACCGTTACACAAGCTAGATAAATTGAGATAAATTGCAATCCACTGATTGGTTCAATTAGAGTACTACAGTTTTCCCAAAATAGAAATTAAATTTTTTTAAATATTCCTTTTACTTATTAGTAGATTAACAAAATAATGGTTATTCTTTTTTTTGAAAATTACATTCTTGCTAAAAAATCAGTAAATTAAAATTAGCAATAATAAGTGATGTAGATTTTATTTCCTGAATCTTCAAATCTTGTCTCTAACCATTCATTTATTTCAATCTCCATGATGATTTTAGAACTACATAAATAAAAAACGTATTAATTTGGGATTCTTATCAATTTTATGATTGTTTCTGAATAAAAGAAAGTTTTTTATTTCACTGGGTATATTAAGATTTTAGATTCTAATAAAATTGGATTAATAAAGACTAAATTTTAAACTAGAAATGATTTATTCTGATTTTTTCTTTCCAAATTTACTTTTGAAGAACTCTTTGAGTCTTCCAAAGAACTTCTTTCTTAAATTGGAAAGACTAAATCTTGTCGATCTTCCAAATTGTACAAGTGACTTTTCAATCTTTTTACCCATTTTCTTGACTAATTTTATAGGATCCTTAACGAATTCAGCAAGGAATTTTTTTACAGTATCCTCCATCTTTTTGAAGCCTTCAATTGCCTTTTGGAAGAACTTTTTAAACTCTTTACTAGATCTCAAGAATCCTTCCTTGAGTTGTTCCAAGATTCGATTCATTTTTCCTTGGATTTTTTCGCCTATTCCATTTACTGGCGAGTTGTTCTCTACAGATTTTTTCATTTCCATTTGTGCATAACTCCCGAGTTTTCGGAATTCTGATCTAATTTTATCACCAAAAGCTTTCAAATTTTTTTCTGGATCACTCAGGAATAAGTTCATCTCTTCCCCAATACTGAATGAAGCATCTGCAATTACCGGCAGCGAGGTTTCATTTGCTGAGTTTCTATTTTGGAATTAATAATTTTAATCAATCTGAAATTAAAATTCCAACACACTATTTATATTGGTTCAGAAATCATGAACAGATAGAGAGATGACTATTCGTAAAGATGACCCAAAGATTGAGCTTATATGAGTTTCTTTCTCGAATATCGAGGCTAATTATCATCAGATTGACCTTACAGTCTTGACATTCGCAAAGTGCCCGACATAGCAAGGCATCGTTCGTGATTCTGCTTCAATCTTCTCAATAAGCGGGAGTTATAAAAACAAGGAGAATTCAGAAAACTCACTGAGATTGAACATATCCAAAGACTACGCAGAATAATAATACCAATGCCAACCTAGTGTTTTGGAATAACATTTTGAGTTCCTTCAAAGTTCGTAACTAAATGAGTAATTTTTATAGAAACAAACTTTTGCAACTAAACGTGCTTTAGTTTAGAACATTCTAGTTTACTTTTCGAAAATCCTTTCGCTAAAATCAATCGAAAATTATTTATATCAAAATTATTATGTCAGTGCTTTGGAGTAATCAAATGATATTTATTTTGAATGCGATTTAACAGAATTAAAAATAGAAAGAATTTATTTTTCTCGTTTTTCAAAATTCACAGGTTTATCTTAAAACAAATCTGCATTGGTGAGGTGAGAGTAAACTGATATCGATTTATTATTATTGAATCATCAATATCTTTGCGGCGAAAAAAAACTATAAAAATTTCAAACAAAGTTTTTTTTATAATTTTGATCTGAATCAGATTCTAATAGTACCAAAAAAATATAAGTATATAAATGAATATTCCTAAGGTAACAAAGAACCCATAACAACTTTCTTGTACTTTTTTGCTATTCAAAATTTTGCAAAACAAAAGTTATTCTTAAAAAATAAGTATGGGATATACTTGAAAATAGTTGCACCGAATTCTAGGAGTTTTTACTGAATATTGTGACGTATAATTAAGAAACCTTAGGAATAATTGAATTTCAAAAATCATTGCCATCTTAACTATGAAAAGGAAAAAATTTAAGCTTGAAATAATGTTAGAAATATCTAAAAGAAAGACCATTAGTTCATGACTATAGTCACGAAGACTCTTGATGAAGCTCCTGATTAATTCCATGCATAAAGAAAATACCTAATTCTGAATTAACTACTTCAAATTCTATGAAAATGGATCTTATAGCCTCTGAACATTGACAAGTTTAATATTTTCAATTTAAAAGAATCAATGATTCTGGATCATATCAATGGTATTCTCATGAATGGCTGACAAAAATGATAACAAAATTGGATAGTTTTTAATATCGAAAAATGCCTTTTTAATCATAAGTAGGAGCTCAAGAAAAATGACATAAGTATTAATTCATATGCGTATAAAACATACTACAATGAATTCTCTAATAATTGTATATAAAAAAGACTAACTCGATTTAAAAATCGACCATCTACTATAAAGTAGTCGTATTAAAATTATAATTAAAAATCCCAGTCTCTACTTTCAATCATAATTTTTCCAATCTTTTTTCAGTCATATGATTGAAAAGACCTCATATTCAGGGTTTATGTGCATTACTCTACCATATACCAACGTTTCAAAACAACAGGTCCTAAGATTACCATTTTAATATTTATCATAATTCATCGATAAAATTTATACCATTCGATTGAGAATCAAAATTTAAATACCTTTCAAATACCAGTTAGTTATTTTTAAGAGAATTATGTTCCCTATGGATTTCTCTGATAGAAAACATACAACTTTAAAATTTGAGCAAAGTAAGAAGATGCCAGATTGTTTCACAAATAAAGATCTCTATTTCAGGCATACTCATCAGTGTGATACATGCCAAATACAACTTTGAGTTATTTAAAAAAAAATCACAATGTTTTTAGATTAAAAAATTTAATGCGAATTTTAAGTGTGCTTTATGCGATTTATAAGGCCCAATTCATAGGCACTATCATATTTATGAACTTGAACAAATTTCTTCTATAAAATAATCTTACACTGTAGATCGTTGATTCACTATTTTAGGCTGAGTATAACTCATTGAGTAATCGTGGCTTAAAGTTCATAAGATTCGATATCAGAGAGTCATACTAAGTTGATAGTTATTTTAAAATATTAAAATTAAATAATTTAGCTTTTTTTATTCAAATAATACAGTACTATTTATCAACAGGCTTATTCTTGCTTTTGCTTGTTGAGCTTTTGCTTGATCATATCTTTTGATTTTTCGAGAGCCTCTTTGGTTTTTTTGAAGGCAATTTTAGCAGCACTAGTGATTTTCTTGGCTGCGTTTTTGGCAAAGCTGGTGACTTTATCTTTCATTGCTTTAGCGACAGCTTCTGCTTTACCCTTGGGGTCCTTCTTGAATTCTTCGAGTTGTGTGCTCATCCATTTCTTAAGTTTTTCAAATTTCTCTTTAAGATTTTCCAAGAGTTCTTTGAGTTTTTCTTTGGCTTCACCGGCAGCTTCCTTGATCCTTTCACCGAGAGCCTCCATCTTTTCTTTAATAGATGCAATGATTTCTTCAATTTTGCCTTTGGGGTCATTCTTGAAATCAAGGATTTGTTTTTTAACTTGGCTGCCAAAATCGGTTATTTGTTGCTTGAAGCTTTCAGCGATTTTCTTTGAGTTTTCTTTGGGATTTTTCATGAATTCTTTAATGCTATCCCTTGCGCTAATTGCCTTTTCTTTGAATTTATCTTTGGCATTAACGGCAGTTGCCTTGATGTCATCAGCAAGTCCCCTCTTTTCGACGCCGGCACTCGAGAAAAAGAGTCATTTTTATGAACAAGACGTATCAATACAGAAAGAAGCTTACTTGGCATTTGAGATGGCCAGGAGACCGAACAATACTACTAATAGGAATTGCAATTTCATTTTAATCTTGGTGTTGGAGTAGATTTGCCAACCTTTATATACCTTCTTGTGAGTAAGTGCATTTTTAAAATATATTTATCTCATGAATTTATCCTAATCAATTTTTTAACGTGCATGCGGAAGACTCTCAATTTTAAAATTCCAAAATATTATCGATTAATGATAGTGCTAATATTGCTGCTTATTCTAATAAAACGTTTGAGAGAGTATATAGAGGTTGGCAAATCTACTCCAACACCAAGATTAAAATGAAATTGCAATTCCTATTAGTAGTATTGTTCGGTCTCCTGGCCATCTCAAATGCCAAGTAAGCTTCTTTCTGTATTGATACGTCTTGTTCATAAAAATGACTCTTTTTCTCGAGTGCCGGCGTCGAAAAGAGGGGACTTGCTGATGACATCAAGGCAACTGCCGTTAATGCCAAAGATAAATTCAAAGAAAAGGCAATTAGCGCAAGGGATAGCATTAAAGAATTCATGAAAAATCCCAAAGAAAACTCAAAGAAAATCGCTGAAAGCTTCAAGCAACAAATAACCGATTTTGGCAGCCAAGTTAAAAAACAAATCCTTGATTTCAAGAATGACCCCAAAGGCAAAATTGAAGAAATCATTGCATCTATTAAAGAAAAGATGGAGGCTCTCGGTGAAAGGATCAAGGAAGCTGCCGGTGAAGCCAAAGAAAAACTCAAAGAACTCTTGGAAAATCTTAAAGAGAAATTTGAAAAACTTAAGAAATGGATGAGCACACAACTCGAAGAATTCAAGAAGGACCCCAAGGGTAAAGCAGAAGCTGTCGCTAAAGCAATGAAAGATAAAGTCACCAGCTTTGCCAAAAACGCAGCCAAGAAAATCACTAGTGCTGCTAAAATTGCCTTCAAAAAAACCAAAGAGGCTCTCGAAAAATCAAAAGATATGATCAAGCAAAAGCTCAACAAGCAAAAGCAAGAATAAGCCTGTTGATAAATAGTACTGTATTATTTGAATAAAAAAAGCTAAATTATTTAATTTTAATATTTTAAAATAACTATCAACTTAGTATGACTCTCTGATATCGCATCAACGATCTACAGTGTAAGATTGACGATGGAAGCAATCTATTTTTTCCTCTTTTGTTTCGCATAAAATCTGCTAAAATTCATAAATATGTTTTTACTTACATTATTCTGTTTATATAAAATTTTCTTACTGACTTATTATGTAATAAATTGTATATTACAAGCTTTGGGTTAGTCTAAACGTTTAAGGATCAAATTCCTATCACGCAGATTGTAACGGCTACCTCGTTTTTGATTCTTTATTTGAGTTTCAATAATTATTCGTTCGATGGACATTTATTGATCTTTTTCATTTCAACTCGATTCAAGAAGTTCCTATTCATAAGGTATCTTCATAATTTTTCTCTACATACATTTGAATATTTTCAGTAATCTAATTTTATTGAAGCATGTTTTTTGATTTTCTTTCCAGTTCATTTGATGAATATTGCAGGACCAGGGATGTTGACCTACCGACTGATTCCATATTCGCTCTTCAAATAATCATTCTGGGAATATGCATTATTTCGTTAATAAAAGAGGTAGGTTATTTTCATTTAATCACTCTGGATTATTTTCATCCTTTCAAATTCCTTTTTAGATTTATCAGATTATAAGACAGAAACAGTACTACTTCATGGAACTGGAGAATTACTTTGAGATATTCTCATACATTGGAGCTGTTTTAGTGATTATTGACATTTTACCATGTCAAAAAGACAAAGGAATCCGACTCGTATGTCAATACTTAGATCTATGAAATCGGATAAAATTTATATTTTTTTCAAGATTATATCCTGAGAAGCAAATAAATAAAGCTATTCTCATTGGATTTGGCAATTTATGGTTTTTACAAAAAATTCATTTTTCATCAATGTCTCGAAATTGTCTGTAGATTTTTGGTAACCTATTCAATAATTTTTTTTAGATAAATATATAAATATTCATTGTACTTTGAAGTAGGTCTAATAAGGTCTTGGTATATATTTTTGACTAAAATAACTTAGTAGTTAAGAGAATGATGACTTCTAATTTATAAGCAAGCTTTTGAAGCTAGTTAATATCGCTAGTTAAATCTTTTTTATGATCATCTGATCAAAATTGGACAAGGGCAAAAATCTGCCAAAAGTATTACAGGTTATCGTCTGATTATTTTGATAATCCTGATAATCATGAACTCTTAGATCAATATTAAAATTTGATGAATTTCCAAAATCCTGGTTTGTATAAATGATAAATTTATGTTCGATCTGAGCACAAATTCATAGTAAAATTAATATTTATTTTTTTTAACTAATAGAATTGGCAATGGGAACTTGGAACGCTGGCCGTGTTATCCGCTTGGTTCACATTCTGCATATTTCTCCAAAAGATCCCAATCATTGGCCTCTACATGATTATATTCGTAAAGGTGACCAAAACATTCTTCATGTTGTTTCTCATATTCTTCAATTTGATTGTAACCTATGCAATTCCGTATCATTTGCTCTTCTCGCATAATCCATCATTTTCAACTCCTTTCTATTCAATCATAAAGGTGTTGGTAATGACCACTGGTGAAGTTGACTATGGTGATGTAAGTTATCTAATTGCATTAAATCTCTATATGAATTAAATTTATTTAACTGTAATGAGGAAAAAAGAGCCGAACATATAGATATTCTCAGTAGTCAATGAGAAACTCCTATTGTGAGGATTTAGAAATAATGTGTATTTTACTGTTAATCTTTTTACTCTTGATTAGAGTTGGTCTCTGATTTATAGAATAAAAAAAGTCACTCGAGTTTTAATACTAACATAGACACCTAGTTTAAGAAAATACAATCTATATGGCTATTTGTAAGTAGGTTGATTTTAAAATTAGAATTTTATATTGATACAGTAAAATATTCCCTCACCTGATCCGTATTTTGCATGACAATGTTATGTCATATCATGGAAAGATGGGGAAGATATCGAGTTACAGAGCTCAACACCCAAGGATACAAACATTATATTCGTGATAATTTTTTATGGATTTTTTTCTTATATTCTCTAGATATTTTACAGTGAAGAATACAAAATCACCTATCCAGTAGCCTCATACGGTATATTCTTCACCTTTATCATATTCATGAATATCATCCTGATGAATTTAACTGTTGGTCTGGCTATTGATGATATCGGGGAGATAATGAACCAGGCAAAGTTGAATCATGACATTATGAAAGTATGTGATCGTTTTATTGCTAAACCAGAAATCTATATACTATAGATCTAATTATAATTTTATTTAAATAATCTTGGCCTAAAAGTGAGGATTTGAATATCTTCGTTTTTGGCATTAACCAAAGTTGAAGATTTGTTCTGGTCTATGAGTATTACCCTCATCGCTCATATTGATCATACACATGAACACAAAAGAGCACACATCATTTAGTCATTCCAACAAAAGACTTAAATCCCACATTTAGTCATTCCACCTCTTAAATGATCTTCAGGCCTTTTTTAACCAATAAAATAATCAATTATGTCAATTTGAGCTTCGATACTTTTTTTAATAGGGGATTTTTTTCTCTTTCCACTCAGAAGATCATGGTAATCTTAGAGATTGGTTTCCTGGGTTCTACTATTGATCCTCAACTCTTTAGTCTTTTCTTCGCTGACATTCAGCTTCCAAAGGATATTGAGGGTGTCCTTTTAAAACATGTTGATGATCTAAAATTCATCTTCAAAATAAACATTATTAAAATAAATCGCAACTTTTCACGTCCAAAAGATTCTCTTGAGGCCATGGGGCTGTAGAGATAAATGCAAAATAATGCTTTCATCTGGTATACCTACAACCCTCATGGAATCGCTTCTACTTCCTGGAGAAATCGTCTCCTTAACTTTAGACCTAGATTTCAATATATCGTCCAGTTTAAAATTAAATCCTTTTTCAGTGATGTAAGCTTAAAAATCACTGGTTTTCCCTCTTTTTTAAATAACTCTCAGTTTCTAACTATAGACTTTTACACTCTCTCTTTCCTCATATCGACTCGTATAATGCTCTTATCTCGGTCTCAGGACTTAACACTCTCTAGGTCCGGAGATATGCAAGATACTCAAGAAATTTTTCTAAGTCTTATTCTCTTTCAGATAATAAATATAATCTGAGAAATTTATACAAAATTTTAATAAACTAATTGTGATGGCTTCACTAATCTTAAATAAATCTCATATCAGATTACGTCTTAATTAAATCTTTGCTTTATTTCTATACATTAGATTATATTGATTTTCGAATTTCTAGTAGACTCTAGTCTTCATATTTCATCATTCGCAAAGATATTTGCCAAGACATTAAAAGTCATTTACAGACGACTGTATCAAATTTTTTATTCTTTCTTTCTTAAAGGTCAAAGTATGCCTTGAAACGGAACAATCATTTCCAAAAGAATTTTTAAGGACAAAAATTCGCAAATTCAGAACATTATACCCAAACAAGGAAAAGAGCTGGGCTGAAAAATTGAAAAATTTTATCTTCACCTACCATCTACCTGATTTTAGATCAGCAAGGGTATGTCATTTCTATTTTATCATTATTTGATCCTCTTTTGTTGATGAGGAAATATTATGAATCAGAGATTATGCAAGATTATTCTCATTCAAATTAGACCAAGATGAGTGAAATTTTGAGACTTAATTTTCCTTCTTTTCCAGTGGTTGAACAAAAATGTCGAATCTACTGAGGCTAAACTCAACAACGCCATTGAGAAAATCAGAACGTTGAAGAATGAGCTGGACAAAATGCAGCAAATAACGAATGAAATTGAGAAGAAATCTCCACAAGTCTAAAATATGATTTCAATCTTCCCAGTATTGATGAGGAGTTATTATAAAAACATTCACTCACTTTGTTCCAATAAACATATTTTTACAACAACAAAAGCTCTTCTCGATAATATTAAATTTGATACTCGAACTGAATTTTATCCAAGATGATTAAGATGGATTTTTTTCAATTAACGAACGAATCAAAGATTAATTATGGTTATAATTTATTAAAATATTCGACATAACTTGTTCTAATACTCCTAAAATTTCAATGCATTGTCACTTCAGATTTGGTAAATCCATTGATAACAGACCTAGAGAGTTATTTTATTGAATATATTTAGATGAATAAAATAAATAACCAAGAGAGAAACAAGAATAGTGGAATGACAAATCAGACGTAGCTTCTCAAAAATAGTGGAATGATATGGTGTACACGAAGGTATATAAGGCAATTTCATACCCTCACACACATCCATGTGTTTGACTCAGAATCTTAACATTGAAGTATAGGGAGGGTAATTATGATTAAGTCGTATGCAATGAAACCAGTAATTAGCAATTGAAG
>SSNU01000021.1:9216-156277 GCA_012064415.1 Gyrodactylus bullatarudis | reverse complement strand
CTCTTGTTTTCTGTTGTGTAATGTTAAAAAATTAACTTCAATTGCTAATTACTGGTTTCATTGCATACGACTTAATCATAATTACCCTCCCTATACTTCAATGTTAAGATTCTGAGTCAAACACATGAATGTGTGTGAGGGTATGAAATTGCCTTATATACCTTCGTGTACACCATATCATTCCACTATTTTTGAGAAGCTACGTCTGATTTGTCATTCCACTATTCTTGTTTCTCTCTTGGTTATTGACTGTATATTCAAAAAACGAGTGTTCAAAATATAATTTAAAAAATCATAAAATCCGAAAGCAACATTGGGTGTGGCATAGTGGTATCTCGCTCACCTCTCATTCAGACCCCCTTACTCTTCAGGCACATTGAACACAATTTCTCTTTTCTCTTAATTGTACAATTATTAATCATTATAATTCTGTATATAAATAAAAATGTTCGATTTCAAAAAAATAATGAAATCTATATTGGATCCTTTAAATAGTTAGAGAATTAGAATCATTGATATGAGGGGAAAGGTAATCCAAGTGTTTTGTAAGATTCTAAGATCAGTGGAAGAAGAGAATCTATTAATTAAATAGATAAGGGAGTTTATCAGACCTATTTTAGACAAAGAAGAAATTTTCAAAGAAGAATCAATTTCAAAATCTAAATAAATAATAGTATTAACGAACTTACCAGGAAGCTGAAGATTAGACAGAAAGGTATCAGGGAGAACATTAGGCAGAATGAGTTTGCACTTAAATCTATTGATATCCAGGCCCATTTCTGAAAGAATTGAAATAGTTATTAATTCTAATAACGTTCAGCGAGTTCTTAACAGTATAGACAATTTTAATGTCATCTGCGTATTTAAAAATCTATTTAAAAAGTTAGCCAGAATTTGGATATCAGACATGCATAAGTTAAATAGCAGAGGATTTAAAGAAGAACCTTGAGAAACGCCTGAGGAGATGTTATTTAATGTATTTTAGTAAGAATAGAACATGAATAGACCGAAATTATACCAAAGATTTTATCGCAGTTTCTTGAACAAGGGGGGGCCAAGGAGTTTCGCAACTGATTGTACGATAGAAGCTAGTGAAGGAATTGAATTTGACCGATTTTTTCGATGCGTAAGAAAAAAAATATTAACAGAATTACTCAAGCCTAAAGAAATGATAAAAGAGAATTTGAGAACGTCGAAGACTTTAGAAAGATCAATAAAGTGAATAATAATGAATTTTCCAGAAGATTTAAGAAAGATCGAGTAATCAAGAAAATCGGTCATATTAAAACATGTGCTTTTATCCCCTAATAAAACCATGTTGCGTGGGATCAGGGAAGGGAAAGGGAAGATCATCAGAAATTAAAGTAGTGAGAAATCTCTCAATTATAATTATTGAAAGAAAAATATTTAATGAAGAGATCGGTCATAAATTAGAGATATTTAAATATTTTTTAGATTTAGGAATAGGATTGATTGTGATAAGGATTCTTCATTGAGGAACCAATCATCAGGAACAGAGTTGGAAAGTTTCTAATGGAAACAAAACAAAATTTTATGAAATTCGCCAGGTTAATCAGCAAGCAAGGGGGGAGATACTTAATGAGCGTGAAGAAGTTAAAGTTAGAATCAATTCTGATTTTAATTTTCGCGACAGTGAAGGCGTTATAAAAAGTGGAGAGGGAAACAGAATAGAAGCTAAATATTTTTGGGGGAAATAATAAGGGAAACAAAAAAAGTCAATCAGCAAATGGTCTTCAGTGACACTTCACGTAATGTAGAATGGAGAAATTTAACAATATTCTATTATTTGATACAATCTGACAAATAAATAGAAAATTTATGTCAAATCTGCTCTGTGCATTTATGAATGAATAATAACAATAATTGTAATTGTTATTCACTATCATTGAGCAGCTTTAACAGAAATTCCTCTCTTTGTGTACATGCCGTCGGCTGCGATCTTTGTCTTTAGTACCATCAGCTAGATTACTGATGATAGCCTTGATTCCTCTCTTTGTGTACATGCCGTCGGCTGCGACTTTGTCTTTAGTACCATCAGCTAGATTACTGATGATAGCCTTGATTCCTCTCTTTGTGTACATCTTTTCAAAGTTTATAAAATTTTACTGTGTAACGCACAATCTCTCTGTCCTTTCGTATATCCTTCCAGGGAATTATTTACTTGTTCTAAAATGGCTTAGTAAACTTCAAAAAATTATTTTCTGATTAATTTATGATTAACTAGATAAATAATTTAAAAAAGGAATAAATATTTTTAATTTTTGTCAAATCAATCAAAGTAAAATACACCTAATTAATATGAAGATGGGAGTTTATGCTTTTCATAATCGTGATCCTAAAAATCAACTTTTGATCACTCTCTCACTTTTGAATCAACAAAAATCATCAACTCAAAGTTCAAAAAAATGGTAATTCGGCGCCATCGCTAGATTTGAAATTTGCCATAACTTTCTTAAAATTTGTTTTTTTTCAAATTATTTTTCTTCAGATCCTGAAAGTGGAACCTACGATCTAGATTCCAAAATATCTTGATCAAATTCGATTTATTGATGAAAAAATTCATAATTTTATGAAAAGCATAAACTCCCATCTTCATATTAGTTAGCTTTAGTTGAATCATTTTTCAACAAAGCATAAATATATGATCTCCTTTGGTTGTATACGTTTGTTCATCATGCCTGTAATTAATTTTTTTAGTTTTTGCATGAAATCTCAATTGAATTTGTGAATTGACCTTATTTATTGATCGGATTTTACACTTGAATTTTTCATCACTCAAATTGGAGTGGAATCAACTTTGAAAGGTCATTACATTTTTAGTTAAAGAGATAGCTTACATTAGAGGACTGCTCAATTCCTTAGCATATTTAACCGAATATACAAGCATTTTAAGTATTGAAAGCTGAGTTTGAAAATGTATTATAAATACTTCAACTATTCTGGAAGAGAAGGTAGATATTTTGCAGGTTTTACATATAATAAATTATTTATATAGAATAATCTGGATGGCTTAGTGGGTACAGTTCCTATCTTAATTGAAACTATTCTACCCCGTGTTCAAGTATCGACTACCTTTGTTCCCAGATAGTTCTGAGAATAGATTTTTACATAAATAAAATCCTCTCTATCTGTTTATTATTAAAATCTGTTCGAGAATTGTAATGTTGATAGTTTTAAAAATTGAGCTTTACTCTAGCTTACATCTGAATTACATATTTGAAACCGTCTTAACAAGCTCTGTACGGTCGTGTAATTATAAAATAGATAATTTCTTAAATCTAGTGTAACTCTGTAAGGAAAAGGTTAAAAATACCGTGGATTATAGTCAAATAAAGAGAATACAAGGAAGAATCAGAATAAAATAAAATAAAAATATTTTTGGAATTTTTCATCATATATTTTTTAAAATTGAATTAGACTACTTTATAGTATACATAAAATCAAATAAATTTACAAATATATTTATAGAGGAACGTTTTTTAAACTTTTTTAACTTGGCAGCAATTAACCAGCAGTAGTTGGTAGTACGAAGAACTCACAGTCGAAACATTCTTCTATGCGTTTCTTAAGACTATTGTATTTTCTTTCTCTTATCTTATTCGCTTCCTTTAAAAACTTAAGTAAATATGTAGTCACAGACATATTTCAATTCATAGAAAAAGTAAAGGAATACCAAGTAGGGTCCAGAGAAATGATATCATTAGATATCAAAGCATTATTCCTTAATATCCCTATCGAAGAAACACTAAACATCATTGGGGCATATGTTGGGATCGTTTCAACATTTCAAGTAGCTCTTGGATGATTCGATCCTTTGTTTCATCTGGCAGAACACTGACGGCAAAATTTGAATCCCTATTTGCCTCGGTGGGACCTGGGGGAGGAATTAAATCATTAGAAGTTTGTTCTCTCATGATATCGCTTCAAAATCAAAAAGACTGCCAAATGCTTCGGCGTGTTTTTAAACAATTTTATTTATTTATATTTACTTTTGTTTTATTCTCTCCCCACTCTTTGCTTATTCGAATACAATTATATTATATTATTTACTTTTATTCATTAACTTTACTAAGATCACTACACATACATCAATGAAAATAGAAACAGCTTTGAGTTAACTGGTGAAGAAATAGTCAAAATAAACCTAATTGACATGAAGAAGAGAATTTACTATTTTTACAATAAACTCAATATTTTTCTCCGGATTCACAGAAAAATATAATTTTTTGAATTCCAAAACGGAAAATAGATATCTCTATGGCGAATTCTTCGTTCAATTTTGATCCCAAATATCATCACTTCGAATCATTGAAATCGATAAAAATGTTGGGTTCAAAAGTTGAAAAAGTGGAAATTTGGTGCATTTTCGAAATTCGAAAAACGACCCAATTTTAGTCAGATTGAATTTTATTTCGGAATTTTTCGAATATCCACTGCTTATTAGCTCATTCCGTTTTAGAATTCAAAAAATTATTTTTTTTCCTGTGAATCCAGAGAAAAATATTGAATTTTTTGTAAAAATAGTAAATTCTCATCTTCATGTCAACTAGCTTTATTAAGAATTTGTTGTACAAACGTACCTTTGTCATTCCAAAATCAGATATATATCCAAAAGGATGGAATAGCCATGGGATCTCCACTCAGCCCGATGTTAGCAGACATTTGCATACTTGGAAAAGAACAGAATGGAAAATATTATTGAGAGATATACAGATATGTATGCCAGATATGTACGTAGACGATACTTTCATTGTGATGAAACAAGAAGCATCAATTACGAATTTCTTTAGAGAAATGAATTCAATCCATCCGAACATTGAACAGGAGACAGAAAATTAGATAAGTTTCTTAGACGTTAAGTTATCGAGAAAACCAGATGGCGGCCTAAAACGAAACGCCCTATAAAACATAGAAAGAAAACGGACACAGGAAAATACCTCCACTTCTCGAGTTATTGCTCGAAGAGTTATAAATCAGGATAAATAATAGGACTAGTGAAAAGAACCAAGAGAACAGTCAGCGAGGAAGAAGTATTGAGTGAGATTAATGAAATACAAAGGAGGTTAGAAGAAAACGGATACCCTAATAGATTTGTTCAAAAATAAGCTTTAGAAGATGAAGCAACTCAAGAAGTAGAACAACAAGAACAAAACGAAGGGATTATCCCTATCTTCATTAAATCAATTTTCAAAGGAGATAGTTTCAGTCAGGATCAAGGAAGAAAGTTGAATAATCTTCTAAATTAACATTGCAATGATATACAATTGTATTCAAAACCACAAGTTTATTCAAATTCCATCTTAAAGACAAACTCAAAGAAACTAAACAATCTACTGCTTTGAAGCCTCATGTGGAGCTAGATATATAGGACGAACACAAAGAAGATTAGCTATTAGGATCAATGAGCATTTAAACAAGAATAGCTCATCAATCAAGAAACAAATTGATTGGTGCGGATGCGAGGTAAATGAAAGCAATTTTAAAATCATATGTAAGCACTCAAGGGATAAACTTACAGACCTCAAAATTAGGGAAAAGTTTTACATAATGGGGGAGGATTCAAATCTTCTTCACATTGTCATAAATAACCTGTGAAATATTTAATCCGGTGAATATAAATTCTTGGGTTACTAGCTTTTGAAATAGGAATTGATTGAAATCAAATAAATTTAAAAAGACTTAAAAAGACTATCAGAGCCTTTGAATCAGAGGAAATAGGCTTTTTATGAAAAATTTATTTTTTTTTTAAATGGACATGAAAATAAGTTGCTAGTCAATGTAAAACTATAATATAATCCTTACGAAGATGAAACAAATCGTAATCTTATTGAAATGCTTCTCAAGATCAGCCTTCCAAAATGGATACTTAATAATGAGCACTTTCGTAATTTTTTTCAAATACAACTTCTATTTTTCAATGCTCTCATATGAGACCTACTGGAAGATGATATCATTAAGAAAACCGAATTCTTTGATGAATTTTGTATTTAAAAATGTATAATTATTTTAGATGAATTTCTGCTGTTATTTCGTACTTGATCTATGAAAAATTTGCTTAATACTTTTGAAACAACCTAATATTATTTACGAAGAGAATAAGAATGTAGTAATCCAAACCTTAAACAATGAAAATTTCTTCATGATGGGTGATGAATATTCGGTGGTCAACTGGAAAAATCTTAATAGAGTTATCTCCTAGGATCAGTTAAACTTGGTTCTTCTTCAATAATGCAGAAGATCGTTACTCATATTCATGAAACATTCACAGAATATCAAATTAAAAAAAATCTTTTGAATTTAATCGTGATCGATGCAGCGAAGTACAAAACAGCTGTTGTTTTTTCCCTGACCGTTAAAGAGGAATTAATTTCAATGGCAAAACTAGTAGCTGTTGAACAGGATAATCTGCTTCAAGATTTAGTCGAAATTAAATCTTGCTATTCTAAGTAGGTTCCTATAATCAAAAAATTTGAATCACGAGAATTTACAATGCTGAAGTCTTTCGACTTCAAAGAACTTGAATTTTGAATATGAACCAATTCTGTTGAAAAAGTATTTTAACAAAAGACTTTCTTCGAATGATATTTCCAAAATCTGCGAACAAGCTAATCCAAAGGGGAAGCAAATGTTTACACTTATCCTTCGTAACCCCCAAAACTAATACAATACAAATTTCGTGCTACATTGCCAAAAAAACATGAGAAAATTTTCTTAGAAAATGTGTATTTTATTTCTAGATTACTTACAAAATTACTCTGTTGGGCTCATCATAGATTTACAAAAGTTTATAGTAAGTAGTTTTATTCAAATTTGTTCATTTGATTTCTCCTTTTTGTGAAATATCCAATTGAAGGCTGATTTTGCTGCCTTCTTCAGGGAGATTTTCACCTTTCTGAATGACCTCCTCATCATTTTCCTCCATGACTTGTTAAAACTATAAAACCATAGAATACAATTACAATTTAAAAAGAAGAGTTTGAGAAAGTCACCCATCCAATAGAAACTCTTTCTGCCTAACAACAAGGTTGTCATAGTCTTTTGGAAAGTAGTACTCAAAGCATTTCACATAAATGTTGACGTCTGGTGGATTATACTTGAGAAATTCGATCATTTCTTCCATGGAGACATCCATTTTCTTGATCATTCCTTTAGCATAGCATTCCATAAATTCCTCAAGGTATTTACTCTCCATCAGCACCTGGTTCATCCTGATTTAGGTATAATTTCTTAACCTACTCTTTAGTTATTATAAGATCTGTCCCATTGTTTCTGTACAAAGGAAAATTTACAGACAAAATCCAACTTACTGTCCACAGATGCCATTCAGTCCAATGACAGCCAAGAGGCTTGTTATCAGAATTATTTTATCCATTCGAGTTTGTACAAAGTTTAGTCGGAGAGAAATTCGATTAAATAAAAGCTAACTACTTGAATATCACGTATTTTCTCTTTGTACTATTGGGGATTATTCCTGAAACTTTATTGATGTTTCATTCGAGATGGATTGTTGAATTTTACCAAATTCAACTTTGATCATCATTGAGACGAGCTTCAGCAGTAATTTTACGCATGCTTTAAATCGCACCTGATTTATTTATTTCAGGCATGTCACGTCTAATAGACTCATTTTCATTAAACTTTATATAAAAAGAACTGAGCAATTTCATTCTTGGAGAAACATGAAAACATTCCTTTTAATTCTACTAGTGATCGTGATAGAGTCATTTTCTCTGTTTAAAAAATTCAAAAAGAGTTCAGATTGCTATTTGCCAAGGAACGACGGAGAAGGAAAGGGATTCGACTTTAAGAGATATCATTATGACGCAGCAGAGAAAGACTGTTTTCTATTCCGATATACTGGGAGGGGAGGTAATGCTAACAACTTTGAAAATTATGGAGCATGTCAGAAAGCTTGTATAGGTAAGTTTGAAATAATTTCAATACAGTTTATGAAGGAATCCCCGACTATTGTTTCCTTGAGCCAGAATATGGATATTGCCATCAGATAGAGTACAAATACTTTTACAATTCAACTGACAGTTATAATTCCTGTCAAGTCTTCAAATACTCTGGTTGTGGAGGAAATAAAAACAGGTTTAATAGTGAAAAGAGTTGTCTCAAAACATGTAGAGGTAAAAATTTTCATTTAATTCTCTATTTTAGATATCAAAGGTTAGGAAATATTGTACGATGAAAGAATAAAATAAACCAGATATACAGAAGAATTTGACAAATTAATAAATAAGAATTTCTTTGAATAAAGTAAATTTATTAAAATTAGAATGTTACTTATGAGTAGTTGAGTAATTGATAAATAAGAGGATAAAAATTCTACCAACAATTTTAAATATGTTAACTCAACGGTGTTAAACTAGTTAAAATTTAATTGTTAAATGAATAAAAATAACAAAGCAAAAATTAAGGGAAATTTATTTTTTCTTGCTATTCAACTTGAATTTTTTATCAAGGCTAAAATCAAATTTATATTCTAGTGTAGTACAAAGAGCATCTCCATCTGGAGCTTCATATGATTCCCCTTCAAATGGGGGAGTTGAAAAGGGTGCTTTAAAACTGATGGGTTTACTAGACAAATCGTCAGGTTGCAATGTGGCCCGATAAAGTCTTTCATTGGTTTTAGACAGTAGTGTAAGAGCTTTTTCTTGTTCTTGAGACAATGATTTGTATCTGATGACAGATTTCTTGAATTCATCGTTCATGTATTTAGACCATTGCTTAGAAAGCTGATATCTATTGTCTAGTTCTGTTTCTGATATATCTATTGTAGGACGAGCATATTTTCTTAACGTGAAATTGAAAAGAAGAAAGCTTACTCTGGATTTTTAGAAACCTCTCGATCATTTTCAAACTCGAGAATCGGTTTAAGAGTACGTCCTCCTTTTTTTAGCCTTTTGATTTCCTTTTCTATCCTTTTCCCAAGCCTTTTTGTTCTTGCTTCTATTAGAGCAGAATCAATTGTCTTTTTCTTTTTCAAGGGCTCAGCACTAAATTAAGCCAAAAAAGAATTACTTAATAATGGCACTAGTATGAATGGGGGTTTGGGATAGTCTAGACAATGATGGAGAAATTCTAAGTAAATTGACTGAAAACATTTGAATTTGAACAATAGCTAAACAACTTTTGCTGAAGTTAAACTTGTTATTTCTAAACTAGATTTTGAATTTTTTGATAAAGTTTTTGATAAACTTAGTTTAGGAATTCTCAAGCATGAGCAATGAATTCGCAGATCCTAATTATGAGCAAGAACAACAGTTTATTCTAAGATTACCTCAGAATGCTGCTATTCAGTTAGCAAAAGATATTGACGCTGGCTTGTCTTTCAAAGATTCTTTTACCATAGACTTTAAGCCTGATCTACGTCATACCAAAATTCGTTACAATAATCAAACATTTTATGGTAAAATAGTAGATCTTCCTTGCATAGTTGAATCGATGAAAACTACTGACAGAAAAACATTCTACAAGACTGCAGACATCTCTCAAATGATGATTTGCAGTTTTGAAAATCCAGACGGTCCACTAAAAGGTACCTCTGCTTATCTCGACCAGCGTTCAAATAAACCAATATCCAATTCTCAGTAAATTTCAATATATATCTACTTATTTTAGGAAAGAGATAAGAGAATTTCAGTACCTTCATGGCATTACTCCTCCTTTGAAGAATGTTCTCCGTCGACGTTTCCGCAAAACTTGTCGTAAAAGGTTTGTTGATATGCCCAAAATAGAATCTGAAGTTAAACAACTTCTAAAACAAGACATTCAGTCTGAATCAGTATTTTGGGAGGTAATTTGGTCAGATCCTCCGAAATCCTCTCTTGCCAAAGATGATCCCAATAATCCAAACTCCAATCAAAAGACTGCTCCTGGGGGTGCTGATGATGACTTTGATGAAGAAGGTATGTATTTTCGTGAAAAAAAATAATTTAAAGCTTATGTTTAACTAGATTCATTTAGAAACTCGAGGTTTCCTTATCGATCGTAAAGGTCTATTTGGTGGTGAAATTAGTAGTTCTGAAGATTCAGATGATGATGCAGACTCGGATTATGATACAGAAAAGAAAACAAAAAAATCCACAGATAACCAGTCAAACACCTCCACTTCAAATATGAAAGCTTCCTCCAAATCTGTAAGTTGTGTTTTCAATATTCAAAATTATTAAATACTGTATATATTGTAACTAATTCGTACTGAAAGGGCAGAGGGGAATACATCGCATAGACCAAGTGTATGCCTAATAATTTCAGTGTCAATTAGCAGAGCAATCCCTGCTAAGTTAGCAGTGCTAACTCGTACTGAAAAGATTAAGACTCGTATCTTTTATGCAATTAAACTCTAGAGTTTCTGTAATAGATTTGTTCTCATCTATAATGTTTTAATTTATTTTTCACACCTCATTCAAATATAGAATTTCTCGATTTTCGAGTTACTTTCATAAATTTAAACAAAATGTTTATTTTTTTTAGAAAAGTGAAAAACTTTCTAATACTGGGTTGAATTTATCTTCATCGGACGAAGATAGATCTCATTACATTCGAGATGAGCGTAGTCACATCCCATGCACACTGAATGAATCCAGTTTGGATGCCATGATCCCGAATAACGATCCCATTAAATCAGCCCACAATGATGAAGACGAGGACGATGACCCTGGTCACATTAACAACACCAGCCAAAATGATAATGACTCACAGAACCCAGGTCTCAATGAGGATAGCCAGGAACCTCTCTACTTGAGTCGACTCAACAACATGGAATTGGAACAATCAGAGAGGGCCATTATTGAAGAGAACAACCAAGACTCAGGTAGGATTAGCACCTTTTTAGTTAACCCTTTCGATACCAGAGGTCATATATGTTCAAACTGACTTTTTCCAATGATTTTGAAACATTTTTTTATGATTATTTTTTGATAGTATATCACAAACTATCTAAAATTTCTATCATGCTATATTTTTGCAAGCCAGGCATAAGTATGCCATAGATATTTGAACTTTTCCGGAAGGGAGTAGAATTCCTTAATTCATGATTCTTCTTGATCGAAATTATTAAACTTATTAATGTTCAGACATAATAAGATTAACTTACGTAGAAGCTAAATAGTTAATTCAGAACAAGGTATACTTTTTATGCATGAAATCAAGAGTTTCGTGAAAATGGGGAAATTTTCAACCCCATTTTTACCTTGGATCTTGAATATCTAGGTTATTTTGTAATAAGATTCAATGAAATGTAAAAGATATTCTTTTTGACATTAATTGAGTCTTTGAAACAATTAACTTTCAAATAAATTCCTTCATCGGCAAAGTTACACTTTTATTTACTCACTCGTAGATGGGAATTTCAATATAAATCAGGCCCTGATGAAATTATGTGTAAGAAAAATTTTCATAAAATTTTGTCCTAGTAAATGTTTTTTTATCATCACATTTTAAGTAATTCTGTGAGAGAATTAAGTCTGAAACTTTCTTTGTCTAGCTATGATATCGAAAGAGTCTTCATATTTAAACTTGCATAAAAATGGTTAAATTATTAGCAATCCACTCCTGGTTCCAGTGATTAAAAACAGCTCAACCTATCGATTATAACTTCAATTATAATTATAATTAATTAATTATCGTATCTTATTGGTATTGGTAAGGTCAAAATTTTAAAAATAGAGAATTTTACGGTAAGCTTTTAGTATGAGCTGCAATCCAAGTCTTACCACTAATCATTTTAATCAACTGATGATGTCGGTTACAAAATCCTCAATTTTTTCATCAAGTCTTGAAGATTTTCTAAAATCCAGACCATGAGGTCCACTTTTATCAATTTGGAAAAATTTGATTTATTTCCAAGTGAGAGGTGGTTAGAAGAAGTTTATTTAAATAGACCATTTTAAGATAAAAATGACCTCAACTAATCTCAATATCGTGTGAAAGTCTAATTTTTACTGCTCTGTGAAATTTAGATGAAAATAAACCTTGTCTAATTTTGATCCAAAATAACTTAATTTGACCATCGTCTCACTTTGAAATCAATAAGCTCAAAGTCTAAAAAAATGAGAAATTTGAAAAAATGATCATATTTTTCTTTGAAATTATTCTTTCCAATTTCAAATTCTAGATTTCAGAAAATCTTGATCATGTTCAAGTTTTTAATGAAAAAAAGAGATTTTTGTGAATCAGCTTCACTTTAAAATTTATTCTATTCATTCAAGTTTTTTCCATGAATTCGAATCCCCAAGAAATGGGTGCTGATTTCTTTGACGAGGAAGAATTTATCGAAGCTAAAGGAGGAGAGTTACTCGACACAAACGAAGATGCATTGATGGAGTTCCCATCAGTCTCTGAACAAACTTATCTAGATCAAAATCAGCCAACAGAGCATTCCAAAGGAGACCAGGATACCTATTTTCAATTTGATGACGATGAAGATAAGCTAGATCTGGTTTGAATCAAATGATCCATGATATCCTCTTACATTTTATATAAAAATGTGCATTTTTTCTTATAAATATAAAGAAATATTTTTCTGTGATCCTCTGTCCAATTTCTCTTATAAATCTGCGTTTTTATCAATCAAGTTCAGGAAATTAAATATATCATTCACCCCCTTTAATATAACTACCAAAAAGAGCTAATATATGCTAGCAAAAATTATCCAGCGGATATTTTCAAGATTTATTGCTCATTGCCTATGAACAGGAATGACGAAAATAAAAGCCACATTTACATTTATTTAAAAAATTGTTTAATTGAGTCTTTTGATCTATTTGAGATCAAAAGTTGTCAATAAACAATTTCCAACTATAGAAATCAACCAGATAAAATTTCTGTCCAAAATATGAAAAAATTGAGCCATTTAAGTTACTCCATAAAATTTCAATATTGCTCTTCACTGGCTATTCTAATAGCGAATCAAATTTGAAAACATAAAAGTCAGACAGAAATGACATCATCTTGTTCAGGAATAAATTCTTAACAAAAGATCAGAAGGAAACTTTCCCTTGACCTTTCTAATTTCTAAACTATTTAAGGACTAAGGTGAAAATTTGCCCATTTATTTCGAAAAATCAGAAAAAAGCACTGTAAGTCGGCTTTGGTTTTAAGTTTTTACCAAATAACTCGATAAATCTACTGTACATTTTTTAAAGAAGCACATATCTGAAATCAGCGAAAAATTCTCTGAAAAAAGTGGAAAATATCATTGAGTAAGAAAGACCAATTTGTAAGACTTTTATAGATAAGTTTACTACTGTATAGGGATTTCTGAAATTGACGATCAGCAATTCCAAGTTTATGAAATGTAATCTTTTATCAAGTCTTTTGAGTTTGGATTCTATAATTTTTTTTTGTTAGATCAAGAATCAAATCTAATTCTTGATCATTGGAATTCATAAAATCTTTAAGATACTCAACCTTCATTGCCTTATAGCAAGCTCTGTGTTAAAGCTCATAGTCTACAAAAGCTTTATTCTGTCAAGGTTTGATTATGCAGCAGCCCTTATCCTAGGTCTCTCTCATCAATCTACTAAGAAAATAGAGCAGATCCAATTCAGATTCCTCAAATCCTGCTACGGGCCAATTAGTTACAAACAATGCCTTCACCTCTCCTGCTTATATCCAATCTGGCACAGAAGAATCTCTGCTTCCTTGATCCTCTATAATAACTTCGTCGATCTTGATGAACGTAATTACCTCAATACAAGGAACAATAGGAAATACTCAATCCTACTCAGAAATATCCTCTCTCTCCAAACCAGATTTAAATTACTCCTAAAGAATATCCCCTCATGCAACCTCAAATCAACCTGCGCCCACCTATCTACACTCGTTCCAGATGATCATGACCTCTTTAAAAACTATTTTGATTGATTTATTTTGTATATTAGATACATAATAATATAATGAACTTTTTTCTTTCAAATACATAAATTTCTATTACAAAATTCCAAAGTACATAAGATATTTATTTGAAAAATTAGGTAAAATGAGTAGCTGGTAGAAAATTCGAAATAATTTTCTTGTTTTAAAAAACATTAAAATTTAATTGGAATGTTTGAGAGGGTGCAGGGTGGTCACTAGTCAATAGTATTGTAAATCCTCTTGAGAAGCGTACATGACAACAGCGGTTTGAAGGAGATGGAATCTTATAGTAATGTGCAGCAGATGAGACAATCCTTCTCAGCTAAACAGAGTAGAGATTTGATTTTTTTTCATGTAGTTCTTTGTACAAATATGGTTCAAAACAACATCGGAAGAACTAACGGATTTAAGTTTTTTTAATTTTTCTCGCTGGTAAGTTACATAATAACGAAGATCCATAGTCAAGATGTAGCAGAAAGAAAGTAGGATTCGATTCTTAGGGTCTCAAGTATGGTCCCAGCATGAAATGAAGTTTTTATTATTACATTTCAGTCCAAGGTCATTTATCTGAAATGCAACTAATTATAACTGAAATCAAAGAAATTGGATTTATGATGGATAAAATAGTTATCCCAGTTTTTGGTGAAAAAATTTGCTTTCGCAACTGTCTTTCCTTATGAAGTACTTTTTAAACATGATCATAAGCAATTTCAAGAATATGAAAATTTAGACAAATTTATGGTTTAAATCATATATAATACATGAATATTCATGATTAATTTATAGGTGAATCTTATCTCACCTTTAGCTCAAGCCTATAAGAATTTTCTTCAAGTCATCTTTATTGATCGATGTCATTTGAAGGAAAACTATTTCTTTTTCGTTACCTCAGGCATCAATGAGAGTTATCCAATTGTCCTATCTATTGAACTCTTACTGTATTTTTCCATTGGATAAAAATATCAAGTTCAAGATCAAATCGTAACTTCAATTTTAACTTTTGTATTAGGGATTGTTTTCTTGCATGTGAACCTTATACACTTTTGAGTTAGAAATTTCAACTTATTAGAATGAATATATATTTTATACTATACTGTACATTTATTCTTTTTTTGTATCAAATTATCCTGAAATAAGTTCTAAACGGGAGAGTAAATCTTTATTGGGAAATAAAACACTCCTAATTTGTAACCAATGGATATTGATTCAAAGTTAAATATGGAAATCTTAACGGAAGCAGCTATTATCATATCTTATTACGATTATGGCAAAATGGTTTTTTGAAAGTTTTCAAATGAGTGATTGATATCTTGTAGATTTTTAAGGGATCTCCAATATCATTGGCTCACATTCGGATTAGCCAATAGAAATACTTCTCTTAAAAGATTTACATAACCTTATTTCACATTAATAGTGGAATAAAGGATTCTTGTCTACAATAATAATCATCCTAATGGGGTTTTCTCTTGCCACAGCCATTATTGATCTATAAAAACTAAGGAATCTGTTAGCAGTGAGTTCAATTTTGTACTTTATTAAACTTTTGTCCCATGAGGATCGAGATGTTGGTTTTAAGGCAACTCTCACCTTTTATTGAAAAGAAAATTCATTTATTAAGATACAAGAAAACAAACAGTAAAAACAGTATTTTCATGATAATATGGCGAAATCGAACAAGTATCATGTCTAATATTCCATTTCTTCCAAGTATATGTTCGCATGGTGGAAGCTTAAAATTGGTTCTAGCATAAACTAGCTACTTTGATGCAATTTTAAAGAATATTCTCAAAGCTTCGAAATATAATTAGCTTAATATGAAATCTAGGACTAAGCTAAAGAGTTCATACTTCATGAGTAGGGGTACTGTTTTTAGCTGATAATATTATATTTTGAGATTTATGAAATTGAAGTTATTTCTATTTGAAATTTGTCAATGGAGATCAGAACAAGAAAAGTCGCATAAATAAAAAAATCTCCCTGACAACTTCATACTCTGGCTATTCGAGCAATAAGTTGACTTGGAAGATTTCGAGACAAATAAATTCACACCAAAAAAAATTGACTGGTTGATTGGAAAAAAGACTATCTTTTCTTCTTATGTGACTTAAACTCTATAGAATTGTAACTAGAAACTATAGTAGATATTAGGCTAGGGTGAAATTTTAAAACTCCTTCTAGTACCAACTTTTCCGAGTACAACTATCAATTTCAAGTATTATTTTTATTGAAGCATATGTCAAAAATGCTTCACCATTATGTAATTCAGTTTTAAAAATGCAGAATTTTTCAAATCGCCGCTGAATTTTAAATGAATTTTTACTACACAATCACTAAAATCCGGTTTTTCTTGGCAATTTAATGGATTTCCTAAGTTTTTTCTTCAAAAATTGTTATCTTTTCATTGAGAAGACCTTCGTGGTAAATTTCGTGTTTTATCGTGTCCGTGGGATATTCTGGGAAAAATGAGCACAATGCCATTATGGGGGATGACTTTGTCGCTTTAAAAATATACAAAACATGATCTGATTACTAAATTCTATCAGAAAAGTGAGTACTCCTGTGAGTTGGTCGGAGAAAATAAATATTTCACCCCTAGAATTTACAATATCTTCAAAAACTCATTAATATTTTTCTCAACATGGTCAGGAAATCTTTTATTTTTTGAATTCCATAAGGCGTGAAAAAAATTTCTGAAAAAATTCAATTTGGCCAAATTGATGCTCTCTTTTTGAATTTTGAAAATCAAAGAGAATCATCATTTTCAAGAAAAAGTTAAGCTCCCTTATTTTGAGTCTCATTTCAAATAAACTAGCTTTTTATATTTCACTATAGTTGATCAGCAGGTTACTTCTATCCCTTTGTATTTTATTTTTTCCGCTAGCATCCTGAGTATTTATCAATAAAACAAAACAATGATAGGCTATACAATTGAGTAGAGTGGTCTATTATGTAATAAAAGTTATGATCAAAGTATTTGTTTTCAAGATAAATTCTTTTTGGAAATGGTTTCATTCTTCAGACAATAAACCTGCAAAACTAGGCATGGGTGAAGGTACTCAGTGAGTACTACTCACGATTCTCAGAGAATTTTGTATCGCTCTTTTTCGAAAAATTAGCAAAATTTAATAATTTAATAACATACGAAATCCGAAGTAGTTTACTATGAAGTATTTGAGGGAAATTTTCATCATTCCAACCTGACTCGGAATCCACAAATATTTAGATTCAAGATTATCTATAAATCATGAACATACATTCTTCAAGTTAAAAAATTCCTTAAGAATAAAAGCAGTGGATCCCAGATGATTGTTGGCATATTTTGAAGAAAAAAACCTTGTACATTATAATAGATTTATCCATTTTCCCACAGACATCATAGAAAAATGAATTTCATCATGTTACCCCATTTCATGATGAAATCATTTATTTTTTATGCAAAAAAGATATTCAGTTTTACTTATTACGAGTTCACTGAAAATTGAGCCGGGTTTTCAAACATAAATGGCATTTTTTCTCAATACCAGTAGATTTTTAAAATCTCCAATTTTCAATCTGGGTCAGAGTCTAACTCAGTTTCTTGAAATGATTCCAATGATGGATAAAGCATGATAACTAAATCTTACATTTTCTTGTGACATAATAGAGCGGAAAATTTTTCCATTAACTTCAATAGAGTGAAAAATTTCTCAATTCTCACTTAATCAGAAAGGTCTTGTTTTTTTTGTATGTGTTACCGTGAATATTGAAACTCACGAGTCCAAAACACTCTGGGAACTCGAATTATGAATTTCTCTTGAATTTATTAGTAGAGAACCAGCCGTCTAATGTTTAATGATTAGTCCCGATAGGAGCTTTTTTTAACTTGAGTTTCATAAAAGGTAATAGAAGAGTCATTCAGTCACGATACTTGTTTTAACAGTTGATTTCATGTGAATTGGCACAGAGTAATTTTATAAAGAATATTAAGACGAACCTTGATGAATTGATCTAAACGATTTGATAGTCTTAAGACTATCAGGTAATCTTAAGACTAACGGAATGGTTTGTTAAACTTGTTACTCGGTAACAAGATAAACAAGATATTCAGCTTTAAATTATAGTTTACTGATCTTGATTCTCGGTAATAAGTTTAATGACTGAAATAAATTTGAATTAAATAAGGCATTGTTTAAGGCAATAAAGATTTTTTATCAAACAATCTAATTGTGTAAGGTCTGAAATTGAGACTTCTTATACAGTGCATTGCGAAACTCATGGATTCCAGAGAATAAGACATATCAAGTGTTAAAATTCAGCCAACAGTATTAATTTTACGTAAGAATTTTATCTCAATAGTTCGTCAAATTTGTTACCGAGTTTCAGGAATAACTAGTTAGTGATCTTACTATAAATTTCTTCTCATCACGTATTTTCGTTTGTTGATTCACGTCTATTCTTTAAATGAGGAATATTTGAAGGACTACTTTTTTACCATTTAAAGCCATTTGGACCTTTTCTGATAATATGCAGAAATTCATATTTCGATCTCAAACTAATTATTCTTGAAAAATGGTAACAAGTTTAACGAACTATTCAGCTAAAATTATATAAAAAGTTCCAATTAGGGACCTTACAATGTTGGATTGTTCTCTTTGATATTATTTTCGAAAAATTTGATTCAATTAACCAAACTTATTACCGAATATCAAATTCAACATTATATTGCTGAATAGTTAGTAATAGTTAGTCATCAAACTATTCCGTTAGTCTTGAGACTATCAAGAGTAACAAGAGTAACGGTAACATATATTCTCCAGGAGTAGTATTTTTTTACTTTTTTACTTGAAGAATAGGTCAAGTTTCAATACTCACTCGGGAGTTTCAATACTCACGGAAACCGTAAATTTAAAAACCAGTTTCAATATACACGAAAATATTCGTGAGTTTCGATTTTCACTGTAAATTTGGTAAATTTTGACGGACCTAACTTTTGCTGGGAAATGGACTAAACTACTAAAACTTGAATTATTCTGACAGAATGTGAGTTCCAATTTATAAATATGCGCTGCTTTTATTATTTTTGGTTCTATTTTTCTATTCTTTTAAATTTCATACATATCTACTGGTTACTCCTTTTTCCCAAAATTAGGACATTTTTTAAATTCGAAAGAGATCCGAAATTCTACTTTTGACATTAAAATTTTCGTTGAATTATCAATTATTTAATATTGAAATTTTGGGTCAAAATAAGACGGAAAATTCGAAAAAATTCCCCAAAAGCGTGAGAGAATGATCCATTTGAATCCATCCAATTAACAAGTGAAGGATATGACTCAAAATAAGGGAGCTTAACTTTTTCTTGAAAATGATGATTCTCTTTGATTTTCAAAATTCAAAAAGAGAGCATCAATTTGGCCAAATTGAATTTTTTCAGAAAATTTTTTCACGCCTTATGGAATTCAAAAAATAAAAGATTTCCTCACTGAGTACCTTCACCCATGCCTAGTTTTGCAGGTTTATTGTCTGAAGAATGAAACCATTTCCAAAAAGAATTTATCTTGAAAACAAATACTTTGATCATAACTTTTATTACATAATAGACCACTCTACTCAATTGTATAGCCTATCATTGTTTTGTTTTATTGATAAATACTCAGGATGCTAGCGGAAAAAATAAAATACAAAGGGATAGAAGTAACCTGCTGATCAACTATAGTGAAATATAAAAAGCTAGTTTATTTGAAATGAGACTCAAAATAAGGGAGCTTAACTTTTTCTTGAAAATGATGATTCTCTTTGATTTTCAAAATTCAAAAAGAGAGCATCAATTTGGCCAAATTGAATTTTTTCAGAAATTTTTTTCACGCCTTATGGAATTCAAAAAATAAAAGATTTCCTGACCATGTTGAGAAAAATATTAATGAGTTTTTGAAGATTATTGTAAATTCTAGGGGTGAAATATTTATTTTCTCCGACCAACTCACAGGAGTACTCACTTTTCTGATAGAATTTAGTAATCAGATCATGTTTTGTATATTTTTAAAGCGACAAAGTCATCCCCCATTATGGGGATCATCCTTTTGCTTCATATTGAACGCCTAAAAATAAAACTTCGGCTCTATCATGTCACTATATAGTAGTGATAATATATTCTATATTATTGAATAACTTTTACGGTTGGGCATTTCAAAATTTTAAAAATTGAATTTCTGAAATTTACTCCTACTATTCAAGCATATTTTTTTATTTCTTTTTCTTGAAATCTTTTTAATTCACTCCTCAAATGCTAGAAAAAACATCAATGAATATATTTGAGCTGATTTAGTTCAATTCTTAATTCCATCGGGAAAGAGATTTGTATCTAAAAAGAAAAACCGATAATTATTTAACGATAAAGCTTCTTATACCACCGGATCTCTCTCTCTCTCCTGATTATGACAAGGCCTAGCTATATAGTGTAGTGTAAGAAAGTCTGACAAAAATAAACAATAATTTCAATTGAGAATAGAAAATGGGAAGGAAGAAAGATTTCCTTGTCCAGATAGTTTGTGCTCAATAGTTATTTTTTTTAATAGAAAGTAAGCATGAATTTGTATTGAATGAATGCAAATTTTCCCAATCATGGCTCTCTTAACCCTCCATCTACTGATTTATTATATTTTAATCATTCAAATTAGATCTAATTAGATAATCCCAATGGTTTTGAAAAAAACTAACTTATTGTTCAAAAGATAATGATGATAAAAGAAAAAACTTTTATCATGCCTATGAGGTCAAGGAAACTTGAAAATTGATTTTGGACGATTTTTGGGAAATTTTGTCCAAGCCTAGGACCCCGACAACGATTTGAACTCTTGAGAAAAGAAAATGTTTCCTTTTTTAGATTACAATAGAACTTGTGTAAAATCCACATGATGAAATTTTTATCTTCCTTAATTAAAACTATTGTAATTTTCTTTTCTAGCAAATATTTCAGATATTTCACTTCTAATTTTGGAAGTTAACAGAATTCTGGTAGGATAAACCTTTATTTCTATATTGAACCATTTTTAGTCACTCAAAGTTATATTCAATTTCTTAACCCTTTCGGAGCCGATGGCAGATTTCTGGATGAATAAAAGTTTAAATTGAACTCCAAAATAAAAAATTGGATACTTCTGGTGAAACGATTAAATATTTTGATCGCTAAATTTTATGAAAATAGTATCAACACCGAAAGGTATAACATGTCTATTTTTTCTCGTTAGCCCCGAGTTGGCTTCATCAGAAGTGGGTTCCCCCTTCAATTATTCTATTTTTTTTAATTAGATACAGCTTCATAATCAAGATCAAAAGTAAAATTTCTTTGAGTTCATTGATTCCTTTTTAAATGCATTGTTCGCATAACATTTGCGATCTTCAATTTCTATAGACCACTGCTAAGAAATTTTCTCAGGAGTATCAAATATACATTGTACCTCATTTCCACACACGACAGGCATAAATTTCAAGTTGAACTACTCTCAAGAAGTATGATTTATCAGCGCCGCTAATATTATTGCATTTAATTTCATTACTCTAATTAATGCTTTTTCAAAATTTCCGGCTAAACTGCCTATTGTTTTCTTGGCAAAAACTTATCTTTCCTCAGATTCTTCGGAGACTTGAATTTGACTTGTGTGATTAGATTTTTATAATAATTCGTTTATATATTCGGCCTATTTATCTGTTTCTACATTCATTCATCTATGCTTAGTTTTATTGTGATTTAGACTCAATAAAAATATTTGAAAGAAAAGACATGTCTGAGAATAATTATTATAATCAAAATTTACATAGAATTAAATTACTCTCTCGGGATTTTCACCAGTATCGATTCAAACTGAAATAATTTTAAATTAAATTCCGGCTCGATCTAATGAGATTGACTTTGGACAAGAATTTGCTGGTGAAGAGATAAAAACTATACTATTTTTTCTCATTATTTCTGATCTGAACCAACGAGTCCTTTGATCATCTTTTTCTTCTAAATCAAAATAACCTTCTTGATTCCAAGGTTTCTCTTAAGGATTTCGATACCATTTATGAATTAAAACCGTCCACGTATTATTTAAGTTCTAAACTACTTATTGTAAATTAACCCTCTTGCTCCCATGGCCAAAATAGAAGGATATCATAATTTTTTCTGTAATCCTACTAATTAGACTTATGTGATCAATGTTTGTTTCGATAATTTTTTGTCGGATGACTCCTTCATAATTTTTTCAATGAGGTCGTATACGTCCGATTGGTACTCAGAGGGTTACAAAGAAATCAAGTCTACTTGTAAGCGACAAATGTAATTTTAATTATCTTGAAAAATTTGAAAACAATTATTAGCAGAATTTATACACAAAAATTTTTCACTAAAATAATAAATTATTCTTCAATGAAATTTAATCTTGAAAAAAAACTCTGAACTAATTTCTGC
The DNA here is from genome assembly GCA_012064415.1 of Gyrodactylus bullatarudis. Classification (NCBI taxonomy): domain Eukaryota; kingdom Metazoa; phylum Platyhelminthes; class Monogenea; order Gyrodactylidea; family Gyrodactylidae; genus Gyrodactylus; species Gyrodactylus bullatarudis. Next base: position 133,962 of record SSNU01000021.1, on the reverse strand, counting down.
TTTTGGGTTTCATTTTCTTAAACTGATATTAAATGGAATCGTTTAACCAGATTCCGCTGGGGTTTGTGTATTGCCTTCAATTATCCTGAATAGAAAATAACTTTATTCAAGACAAATAACAAAATCGGCAACTATCGTAATCAGTCAACTTATACATTGTACGAGACTTTAAAATTTTGAGAACTCAAATTTCATAAGTTTTAAATCTTTAAATAATTTAATGAGAATTCAAAATTTGGGTCTTTATTTAAAAGATTTCACTTCAAATTAGTATGTGGAAATATCAATTTCTATAAAAATGCTTATTTAAAGATTCTATAAAGATATATTATTTAAAGATACAGGTAATTTTACAGATATTTTTAAAGAAATTGCAACAAATTGAATATCTGTAGAAAGGAAATAATTCCTAATCTTGTCGAACAGCTAATTATGTCGAATACGTGTAATAAATAAAACAAATCTTTTTTTATTTTGATAAAGTATTTTAAACACAAAAATTCCTGTAATACTTAATTCAAAAATATACAGAAATTTCTACAGATACAGATACTTCCACACACTACTTCAAATAAATATCATCTGAATTTTGATCCAAGTTACTTCTAAGCAATTATTTCAATTCAAATGTATTATATACATTGTTGTATATTTCCAAAATCATGACTCTGAATAATTTTGAGAAACAATTCTTCAACATGATAAAAACATGAGAAGAGAATTTTCCATTGTTAAGTGCTTTCTCACAAGAATTTCATGTATCCTTCGAAAGTTAACTTGGATCAGAGGAGATCAAAATCCACTAAATAGAAATAGAAACAACAAACGAAAAATTCCTATTCATTGGATAACATTTTATAAGAGGGAATTTGATTGTCCTTGATAGTTTAGCTTTGGCATATAATATCATATCATGATATGCCAACATTCTTTAAAACAACTGAAATCTTATTGAACACTATCCACGTATACACTTGCAATGCAAGTCTTGCAAATAAGTCTTCCAGGATCACAATCCTTACATTTTCAACAGATCCACAGTTTATTGAATCATCAAATTTCAAGTAGTGAAAATGGTCAAGAAATTCAACTCTGATGTTTTTTTTGATGAACTACAACACTCATAGATTTTTTTACATCAAAACATGTTCGTAAGCTCTCTAAAACAGATGTATCCAAGTTTGGTATTTTTAACATTCATTCTACAAATCTGATTAAAAAGGCATTTAGTAAATAGTATTCAGACAGGTTTTAGTGGTAGTTTTAACTAAAATCATCTTACGAAGATCTTTCTTACATAATATGGAGATTTTCTTTATGACAAATACGTCGGTTAGAATTTCATTTAGCTTCAATTATAGTTATTGTCATGTCAAAGAAAATTTTTATTCAAATTTTCTTTAGAACCAGATCCAAAGATGACGCCAGAGGAAATAATAAATTCAGAACACGATCAGATTGCCTTTGAAGACAATACAAATGAGTCTCTTGTTGAATCTGCAGGGCAGTGGAAAACTAAAACCACAGAAAATCCTGAAGAAGGTGTAATTACGAAGATTAAAAAAAAGAGAACTGGAAAATATTATAGAATCTGGCTTCGTTTCATTAGATTTATTATTGCTTTTCGTGCAATATTTGTCAGACTTGTACATATCCTCTACATTATTTTAGCCACAATAATCGTACTTTTTACCACTGGAAAGATTCATACTTATATTATAATATTAGTTGTCCCAGTTATTGTCGAACTAATATGGGCAGTTTATGAACAACGCCAGCATCAACTTAGATTGATTGCTGAAGAATATTCCTACAGCAAATTCATCCTCAAATCAAGAGCCATATCCAAATGGTAAGTAAAGTTAAAGCCAAGACTAATTGACATGAAGATGAGAAATTAATACAAAAAACTCAATATTTTTTCCGCAAAGTCAGGGATTCAAGAAGTTTGAAATGAGCTCTGTGTTACCAAGAAATTCAATCTGGTCAAAATTAGACGAATTCGCTTTTTCAATGTTTGTCCTCGAAATTTTTATTGATTTCCGGGAATGGAAGCGACAAAAATTTTGAAAAATTCCATTTTTTAATTTTTTTCATTCAAAAAATTTATGGGCTCTTCTCGTTATAGGATTTTAAAAATTGTGATAAAATTTTCATCTCAATTTTTTAAATTCCATGAAAAAATAAGCTCACTTGTTGCCATTATCCATGCCATTATTTTCAATTTCAAAAATGCGCCTAATTTCACTTTTTCACCGATTGATCTGAGAATTTATGATGATTTCGAAAATTTAAATCAATCAAATCCTGTTATATCGGATAATTATTAGACAAAGAGTTTAAGAGAAATTCACGATCTTCAAAAAAGTCAAACTTTTGAAATTTTGGATGATTTTCCTTTGTGATAACCGAAAATTTCAAATGCATCAGCATTTAATTGGTTCAAATCTTCGAAATCGAGAATAGTTTTTAGCTCAAAGGTTGTAAAAAGGAAAAATCCAAACTGTCCTGAATTGAAATATTTTCGGAATTTTTTTTCCTTTGATAACTCGACGCATTTTATATTGGAATTCAAAAATTGAATATTAAGTTTTTTGTAAATGCATTAGATTCTCATCTTTATGTCACTTAGCTTTATATTCGAACATTCTGAGATCATCAGAAATTATTCTACACATCATCAAATCAAGTTTTTAAAGGCGCAAAATTTTCAATCTCTATGCTGAAATCATTCAAGTTCTCGTCTTCGTATAAATGCTATACGTAGAAATGGGGATTTAGATTCAGTGTGAAATTTATGTCTAATTTAATTTTTCACTTTTCATCAGGTTCTCATTTGCCCTTTTCACATTTATCATGTGCGCTTGTCCTTCGATATGGATCCTAGAGTTGAATCTGAACGAAATGAATATGAAAAAGTCCTTAACTTATCAACTCCAGAAGGAAGACAAGGAACCGGTAAGTTATCGGAAATATTCATCATGCAATTCATTTAGTTTGCCTTTTATCATTAGTTTTCAATGATATTTGCTGGCCAGTCTTATGATGAACTGATAGCAACAAATAACGAGATTATCAGTCAGAAAATTATTGCTCAGATCAAAGAGGCTAGTAACCAGTTCAAAGTAAGCTAATAATTTATCTTTTTTTCTATATTCTGCGGTGCTTACATAACAAGTTTAAAAAATATTCGCGCGTAGATAAATAAATTGAATTAAATTTCCTCTACCCAAAGATAACTTTGTAGTTTCTTTCCCCTGTGTACACTGTGTCGGAAATTCATTTCAGTAAATTATTTTTTCACTTCATTAACAGCCATGTACAAGAAACAGACAGACAAATCTCTGCTAAATTCCACTTTTTCGAAATTTTTAATTTTCATCTATTGATTAAAAATAAACTGTTTTATCGTTAGTTGATGCCAAAAGGAAGAATTACCCAGAATTTCTTTGAGCTTTTTTAACAAAAGGTCGAAACAGAATAGAATCTCGAATTTAATTAACTGGTACTATAATATTTTTACAATTATTTCAATTCAGACACCATGATGAGGTTTTATCCGATTCATCGAGAAAGAGATCTAAAATTAGTTCTATAATAAAATTCATTAAAACTTGGTCCATTTTAGAATACTCATTGAGCAGTATTAAATTTTGCTTTTTTAATTTATTGTTCTAATTATCCACATTCATTCCATTGTCTTCTTCTTCGATCGTGTTACCAATAGATTCTGGATCCTGTTGAACATTGAACTGGGGACTTTTGCAGTCTAGGAAAATCACGAGACGTTCTTAAATTAAGATAATTCTGGAATAATAATGTATATAAATGTCCAAGAATAGAATATATAAACCTTCAAACTAACTTGAGTAGATGGCCTTTTATTTGAACAAATTCACGTCAAGCAAAAGTAGCAATCTTGCTCATGATTGAAAGGTTCAGACCAAACTTTAATCAATGAGGGTACTTAATTTTTGAGTAATTAATTAAGACACAATTTGGACGGAGAAAAATGTCTCTCATAGTTGACCGGTTGGTTAAAGTAATCCATAATTTTTCTTGATATTTCATCTGTTCTTTTAAATTTCATATATGTACAGTGTACATATATGATTAGCGAAATTAAGTCCATATACATAGCAGGATTTTTCTTCATCATGACGGCATTAAAAGACACGAAGATTCATTTTTGTTCAATAAATTGAATCAAAAATTTTTAAATCCTGTTGAACGCTGCAATTGGTTGGAGTTTGGTCGAATAAAACCAATAAGATAATATATCAAGATGGGGAAAGGGGGGTAAACAAGTTTTGTACACAAATTTAAAGAAAAGAATAAGTTATAAAAAAAGCATTCAGCCCAAACTCAACATTAAAACTATTTCATGCATATACAAATTCCTGGTCTTTACTAATTTAATTATTCATAATTATGAATCCTTCATTTTTATACAAGATATTTGTGCTGATCAAAATGAACCAATCAGAATCAAGACAAAATAAATCGAGAAAATTGAGTTAAATAACTTGTGAAAAAACTTCAAATAACTTCTCTACCAACTAAGATCTCTGATTATGTGAGGTATCATTTGATAGAAGAATAAATGTTACTTTATTTCTTCCATTAAAATTTGAAAATTTTTAAAGTAAAGTAAAAAACAGTGCACCATTTTTCAACTTTGAGGCCAATTTTATATTAAAAATTTACCTTGAAATAATTTTGGATACGGCTTTTATTTTACTTTTCAAAAATTATCATTATTATGATCGAATTGAAAAGATAAAAACATGATTTCGTCTCATCTATGTGTTATCCTTCCAGTTTATCGGATTTGATATTGAATGGGTCGTGAGAATAATGCAACAAATCCTACTTTTGACAGTTATCATTGGCCGCTGGCTACTACCCAGGGACGGAATGAGTAGAGATCAGTTATCTCAACTGTTACTCATAAACATTGGGACAGCTGCTGATATCCTTGACTTTCTTGATCCGTTCAATGATGAAAAAGTAAAAAAGATTTCTGAGCTCAAGGTGATCCTTTTGTGTATATGGCAACTGTCATTATTTCAATTTTGCTTCAACAAGACAGCTACAATGAAACCCTCTGAAAGAAAGGATGGATGTTACAAGTACTCATTTCTCTTCTCCACCGAGCTTTGGGCAATATTCATGTCTTTGTTACTGCAAGATGTCCCCTTTTTGATTTTGCGTCTAACATTGATATTCAAATATCACATTGCCACTTATAATAATGTTTTCTTTTCGTGTAAGAATAGTCTAATCATTTTGTTACAATTATTCAGATCCATGGTTATCATTAGTGAAAAATAATAATAACATGTAGTAAAGCCAATGTAATAAAGTTCATATTCAAAATTGTATATATTGATTACAATCTGATGATAAGCCAAGATACGAATGCATTTTTATCTTCCCTGTTTGTCTATTTCCTTAATTTAACCATGAGTGCAATGAAATGTTTTTTTTTCAGTATTAGTAGTTCATTCTACAACATCGAGAAGAGAAATAACACCACGTCAGATGATTTCCACTAGGATTGACAATGTGGAAATTATTTTAAAGCTCATTTTATTGAAATAGTTTTTACATTTTTCTATGGAAACAAAGCAGACTCAAAGTTATCCTCTCAGTGCAAGGGATTTCAAATTGAATCTGGAAAAAGACCTTGAGAATGATCACATCCTATTTGGAAAGGAAAAAATATTTGTTTCTGGTTGATTTTGCTTCTATTCTAAAGTCGTTCATTAAATGAGATCAAAATAATCATAATTTGAGTACTCAACAAGTAATACCTAAAAATTAGTTTTTCAGATCTAAAAAATATGAAAAAAATAATTTATTATTATTTTAAACTAAATTAAACTAAAACTGTTTTCTTAGTCCTGTCTATCTTAAAATATATGAATTGGGATCATTGATACCATGCTATCATGAAGTATTATTTTAATATCTTATCTTCAAAATAATACATTTCAAGACCTTTAACTTTGAACCCTGATGCCATAATAAAAAAATTTATTTTTTTAATGGTTTTTAGGATAGAGGAAATAGCTGGTTAAAATTAGCATTTTACCACTTTTTGAGGCTCTAGTAATCATAGTGATAATACAACTGAAGAAATATCTTCGAATCGCATACTGGACGAGAAACTGTCTGAGAAAGCATTAAGCATGACGTGATTTAAAAAATGTTAACTAGAAAGGAAAGTTCTACGGCACTCAGACTACAGCAGAAGAGTGTAACTTTGAGGCTCAAAGAGATAAGTCCTCCCACTAAAGTATCTGAATCATCATGATCATGATTCGACGAATTGTAACTAGTCGCTATGTCTACCCCGTCTTCTTCTCGTTGCTGGGTGACCATTTCGGAAGCCTGACTTCTCCCCTTATTGTGTCACCAATTGTAAATTGACTTTCAATTTGATTTTCAACATCACAGCATTTGTTTTGCCAATTCTGTATTTATTTGTGCATCGACTGATTATCGACTTTTGCCAACTTCGTTTTAAAGTTGATGGTCACCCGTTGATATCTAGTTTCGATTTATATAAAGCTGATAATTGGCTTACAAATTGATGCAACTTGCACGGTGCGAGGAATTTAAGTTCTCTAGAAATTCATTTGATCTTGAAAATTAAAAAATCCAAATATATATGTATGTATGATGTATGAACTTTATTTTTGAGACTTGAAAGAGAATAAGGTAAACTTGAACGTGTAAACAATAATATCTGTTACATTGCTAAAATTATGAAAAAGGATAAGGGGGTCGACTTGAAGAAGGGTCCATCATTGGATATCCAAATGGTGCAGCATTTGGATATGGAGGTCTATAAGGAATAGAGGGGACTACAGGGTTTATAATAGAAGCGGTATCTGAGGAGGCGCTTATCTGCTGTTTGACAAGTTTTTCGCTTTTGATTCGACGATCATGATAAAGTTTTCTAGCTTTAATATATTGCGAAAGAAATGCATCTACATCCATAGATCCAGCCATGAATTGTTTCCCATAATCATCAGATTCTTCTTCAGCTTTCATTGTAGCAACTTTTAATAAATCAATCACATTCGACAGGGAATACTTTGACTTGTGTGATTCAATTTGAGACTTCAGGTTAGAAAATTTATCTTTAGAGAGATTCAAATTCTCATAAGCTGAAATGAGTTTATTCTGCAGTTCTTCAAATTCGGGTTTAAGCCGTAAATTTTGTTCAGCTAATTCTTTATTATACTTAAGCATTTCCTCTTTGCTTTTTTTATTAGACTTTATTGATTGTATGTCTTCTGCGTAATCGTTTAATGCGTCTTCATCTTTAATAAGGCTTTCATAGTCCGATACACTAATCCGTTGAAGTATTTCTGTAATCTCTGGGGATTGATACATTAATTCAAGTTGATAATATAGCAACTTTTGGAAATGTTTTAAATAAATGAATAATTAAAACTCAATAATAAAAGAAACTAGTTTGTTTTAACACAAACTAATCTCAAAATATGAGCGCTGATATCCTAGACCAAGCTATTTCCCAACTTAAAGTCGAAGAAGACAAAAAAGAACAATCCTCTGCTGGTGAAGATGAAAAAATAGATGAATCTACTTCTAATAAGAAAAAAAGGAATAGAAAAAAGAAGAAGCCAAACTCTTCGACTAATAGTAATATAGACGACAATACGCCTGTTTGTGAGATATTTAAGGATAAGAAATATCCTATAGGTGAAATTCAAGAATATGAGCATGCAACTGCCAAGTTTCGGAATGATAATGAAGAATATATTATTAAAAGTGCAATGTTTGAGAACATTTGGCAAGACTGTCGCGAGGGAGCTGAAGTGCACCGTAGAGTTCGAAAATATGTCAGATCTATCGCTAAGCCAGGTATAAAACTAATTGATATGTGTGAACAGTTAGAAGATAAAAGTCGTCAACTAATCAAACTTCGTGGACTTCAGGCTGGCTTGGGTTTTCCTACTGGATGTTCTCTAAACAATTGTGCTGCCCATTATACTCCGAATGCTGGTGATGATACTGTCTTGAAATATGATGATGTTTGCAAAATTGATTTTGGAGTTCATGTAAATGGACGCATTATAGATTGTGCCTTCACTCTACACTTTAATCCAGTATACGATGATTTGGTAAAGGCTGTGGAAGATGCGACAAATGCTGGCATTAAGGAAGCTGGAATAGATGTGAGACTATGTGATGTTGGAGCTGCAGTTCAAGAAGTAATGGAAAGTCGAGAGGTCACTATAAACGGTACAACTTATCCAGTGAAATGCATTCGTAACTTGAACGGACATTCAATAGCTCCTTATCAAATTCATGCTGGTAAAACAGTTCCAATAGTCAAAGGAGGAGAACAAACTAAAATGGAGGAAAATGAAATTTATGCAATTGAAACGTTTGGCAGTACTGGAAAAGGATTTGTTGTTGATGATGGTCCAGTATCTCATTACATGAAAAACTTCGATGCTGGTTTCATTCCAATTAACTCAAACACAGCTAAAAGTCTTTATGGTGTTATTGAAAAGAATTTTGGAACCCTGGCTTTCTGCAAGAGATGGTTAGACAGATTGGATCAAAAAAAGTATTTATTAGCGCTAAAAAATCTTGTAGACATTGGGCTAATCGAGGAATATCCTCCATTGTGTGATAGACCAGGTTGTTATACAGCTCAATTTGAGCATACTATTATGCTCAGGCCTAACTGTAAAGAAATAGTATCTCGAGGCGAAGACTACTAATGTTTTTTTATTAATTTTGTATGCTAAAATGAACTCAATATATCATTAATTTTTATATTTTCGATCAATCCTATGGAAGAAGTCCTATTAGAAAGTGATCTATTGACTGAAGAATTGAAAGCTCATCTTTTTATCTTGGTGAAATTCTAGTAAACACTTTCAATCATGAGATTCAATCTAGGGGGTTGACTTGACTCGAAATTCAAATAATCAGTTTTTCGATAGATAATTACTAATTATTCAAATTGAATAATTCAACCCAACTAGATCAAAAACTTTGATTCAAAATTGAATAATTGTTTTTAAACTGCTTTAAACAATTTTGTTGCAAATGAAAAAAGTGTTTGAATCATATTTATATTCAAAACTGAAGCGAAAATGAGTAATAAAGAAAAGTTCAAGTATGAAACGGGAGAGAGAATTCTCTGCTTTCATGGTCCCCTATTATATGAAGCTAAAGTTTGTCTTGTTTTTTAACTCAAGTGTCTTGATCGTAAAGAGGAAAAAAATGAATGTCTTTATTATATTCATTACAGAGGCTGGAGTAAAGCATGGGATGAATGGGTTAACGACACTAGAATGTTCAAATATGATAAGGCTGGACTTGAAAAACAAGCCCAGTTAGAAAAAACAATGTAATTATATCTATTCTTATCTTGCATTTAGAAAAAATATCAGAAGAACTAAAACAAAAAAATCCGTCAAAGGTACTCAAGAAAATACTAAATCTGAATTATCCACTGATTCTGTCAAAGATAATTCAAAGACTTTTGCCCAGCCCAAGTCACCTGAAAAACCAGATACGAAAGATAATGTTAAAAGTGCAGGTTCAGTAAAGTCTAATAAAAACTCTCGAGTACCACCTAGTGTTCTCAAAGAAAATATCTTTTCAAATTCTTTAACTGTAGAATTCCCAGATAACTTGAAGGCATGGCTTGTCGACGATTGGGATTTGATCACTCGCCAGTCTTATCTTGTAACACTACCTACTAAAAAGACTGTCAAAGACATGCTCTCTGATTATCTTGCATCAATATCTATTAAACAAGAAGACAAGACATCAGAAGAAGATATAAGAAATGTCGAAATAATTATTGAGTGTGTTTCTGGTCTTAAATTGTATTTTGATTCAATACTTGGATCTCATCTTCTGTACAAGTTTGAACGTCTTCAATACGGAGAATTATACAAGCGTAGCCCGGATAAAAATGTTTCTTACATATATGGAACAATTCATTTTCTCAGATTAATCGTCAAAATGAGAGACTTAACCAACTGTATGAAATTACCAACATCTAGCAATAAGGTCCTTTCCGATTGCCTTAATCGTATTTTAATGTGAGTTTTCTATTTATTAGAAAATTAGGTATTCAAATTATGTTATGCGTTTCTTGTACAGTATCATAATAATATGTTAAGTGTTCTTAGTTATTCTTCAAGGTTCATGTACTTGTTAATCACTTTTCATTTTCGCATTAGTAATAAAATTTATAATTAACTTTTAGATTCATCAGTGAAAGAGAAAAGACATATATCAGTCTCGAAGATTACGCTGTTGCACCTGCTGAATACCAACGTAGAGCAATGTGCTAACAAATCAATCAATCAGTCGAACATTATTAATAATGAATTAAATTGAAATCTATTTTTTTCATCATTTCGTGTTTTCTGAATAAAACAGATTTCTTACCAACTTGGAGGTTTTCTTCAGACCTATTAGAGTCAGATAGATGATTAATGTGTTATTTTGATCAATAATTATAAATAATAGAAATCTAGCTAATTTTGATTAGGTCAAGCAATCACTGCGCAAAAAACTTTGATTAAATCCTTGTATTAGAGTTCACTAGTGCTCGTAAAGAGTTCAGTGATTGCGTACTAAGGGTTCATGAGCAAATTAAAGAACAGAGAATCGATAGAATACAAAATTATTATTATTACAAGCAATGAAAATTTATTTCCAAAGATTTATACAATTTTATTAGTTTATATTAAATTTGAACTTGGGTTAAAAAGGGTTCTTTATCGTCATGAGAAAGAGGTTTTGATTTATTTTTTAAAAAATGGAACTCGACCAATGATTTTTGTGCATAGCGCATATTTTAAATGTTAGAAAATATACCATGTTTAAAAAATTTGGAATTGTTACTGGAACAAACAAGTTTTCAAGGACAAAGGGGAAATGCAGTGACGACGTATTATACCAAAAATTAGGCTGTATCAACAATAATTTCTGCACCATCATTTTCCTTCTTGTCATTAGTTTCCGCTTCGCCGTTTTCTTTTTTAAGCTGTTCTTCTTTCTTTTGGTCAGCCTCAGCCTTTTCAGCTTCTTTCTTTTCACGTTCCTTATCAAACTGACGAGTAATTTCATTGAGAGACTTTTCGAGGTGGAATTTACAATCTTTGAGTATCCTTGAATAAATGGAGCAGAGGGAACGATTTTCACTACCATTCTTCTGTTCGATTTTGAATTTCTTTTGCAATTCGTTATTTTCTTCTTTGAGTTTATCCTCGACATCTTGGAAGCTATTCAACTTGATGCGATTATTTTCGAATTCTTCTTTTAATTTAAAGAATTGCAGCTCAACAACTTTTTTTGCTTTGAGAGCTTCTTCATATTTAGTGGTCAAGTTACTGTTGTTACCTCCTCCGATAACAATTTGTGATGGTTTTACTTCAATATTCGAATACTTGTTTAGGATCTCTTTAATTGATTCCTGATTATTGTCTTCAGCATGACCATTAAGAATTGTGACATCTTCAGGTGAATTTTCGGGTACATCCTTCTCACATAGATGACGATACAGAATTTGATCCTTCCTCTTCGCTCGTCCGATCAAATTCTTGAGCTAATGATGAAATAAATATTAGTGTCATATTAATTTTCGATGTTCAATATTATTTAAATAAACCAAAAGGTCCATTTCTTACCTCATTCTTGGTGAATCCAAGATTAATTAATTGGAGCATATCAAGAAGATCGAGTTCCTTAATGTACTCAGCACGACCGACATCAAAGAAGTTGAAAGAGAAAAGCAATTCTGGATTAACAGTTTTCTTGTGTTTACGGATTTTTTCACCTTCTGCTTCTTCACTTTCCTTGAGCTTTTTGTTTTCAGGCTCTGAAATGTCAACACCATTTTCCCTAAAAAAATAGACCAAATCAATAAAATAAAATTTTCATCATTATAATATTATCCTGGATTAAAAAAATTAGAATGGATTATTTAAAGGTGTTTTCGTGAAAAATCATGTCCTTTAGGCGTACTTGGTAGCATTAGATGAATTATTAGAGTCTTGCTCTGGCATATTGTAGAGAGCTTTGAATATGTTGAAGATGCAGTCACGCTGTAACATTTCGTTGAACTGATGAGAGAATAGGACAACCTCAAATATCATTTCATTATTGTCATCATGACGATAATCAAGTAATGAGCATAAAGAGGCTCTATGGCAATCAAAAGTATTGCTTCTAGCTTCGGTATTAGGATGAATTATAACAGCAGGTTTACCCTCTAATCGGTAAAGTCGCTCGAGTCGGCGCTTATCCTTCTCGTTGATTTCATCCTTCTTTGATTCATTCTCACTCTCGCTAACTTTCTCGGCATCCTTGGTGGATTTATCGCCAGTTTTTTCAGAGTTATCCTTTTTCTCATCGGTAACCTCAGTTTTATCATCGCCTGCTATATTTTTGGAAGAAACCATATAATTAAAAAAGACCACTTGTGAACAGCAATTAAGAAGAGTTTCGAAATAAAATATTAGAAGAGTTTTATATGAGACAACTCACTTTTACTTTCTTCGGCTTCTTTCTCCTTGTCAAGAGCTTCTTGAAGTCTAGTAGAGAGTTGAGCCTTGAGACCTTTTGAATCCAGATTACGTGCTGCTAGCTCTGCCTTGAGCTCGTTAACCTAAATAAAGATTTTTAATGAAAATATAAAAACAAGATAAAGAAAAAAACAAACTTTCATTGTCGACGTATCTAATTTTGAATAGTGAGAAGCATCCTTTTTTTCAATAGATTCGTCTGCATTTTGCTCATCTTGAGTTGTGTTAACATCACTAGGTGTATCTGTTTCCATTTTTTCTTCTTCTTTTGGCTTGAGTAATCTTTCCAATACTTTGGCATAATGAGCCTTCTTTTCTTCCCATTCAGTTTCACTGGGCAGAGCAGCAGATATCACAGGCACGAAAAAAACTACTGTTTCTATTGTGTCTTCTTCAACAACTCTTTCTTCATTTTTAATTGCATCCAACACTTTAGAGCCAGCTTTTCTGTGATATTCAACTTCAAGGAATCGAATCCACCTTGTACAACTAGAAAGGTCAAATCCTGTTAAACCTTTAAAGTTGCGAATAGCAGCTTTGATTAAAACGTTCGGATCAGTTTCTGGTGATTTACCATCCAAACTTGGGCTCCATGGACCACCAAGAGGAAAAGCTTCATTTCTTGTACGACCGCCAACAAGGAAATTATAATTTTTACTAGGACTGAACTTAACAGAGTCTCCTACTTCTCCAGCCATGGTACATGAATTCTTATACATTTCCCCAAGACTAGGAGTTCCGAGTAGCATTACTCTAACAGAGTATTTATAGTTTGCATCGGATGGATTAATCAAAGTGGAATCATGGACAAATGGTACTTCTACTTCTCTATGGAATAACTATACATTTTGATTTATTTTCAAGGTAATTAAAGAAAAAACCAAAATGATAAACTCACGTGAAAATCAGCATCCATACTGAAGCCGAATGGTTGAGTAATAGGAAAGCCTTTGGTCCAATTACAAACAGTGTAAGATACATCACCGGGTACTTGAATTCTAGACAATTTTGATTTAATATCCAATAGACTCAACTTGTCAGTTCCGATGGGAGTCCTGGGGACACGGACATCATATTTTCCGGTGTTATAACGCTTGACAGAATCCCGATCATTGCGTTGTCCATCTCTTTTATCTTTTTGAGGAGAATGGGGGCGTTTACGATCATCCTTCTTTCTGTCATAGCCTTTACCATATGATTGATAACGACGGTCATTTTGTGGAAAATAGTAGGGCATTGCCGACATCCCATAGTTATTGGGGTAGTAATTATTTGCTATAATACGTGTAAGGTTAGTTTCAAGTTAATTATGTAAAGTCTTGAGAACTCACAACCTCTCCAGCGATTAGCCATGTTAACAAAAGATTTTCTAGGATTCAAACAAAATTCATGAATACAATTTATTTTGTAGTTTTGTTTTAATGAAATTAAGGGTCAAATATTCTGAAAATTTTTTGCAAAGTTCAAAGTTAAATTACTATAGTAAGATAATCATACAGAACAATTCGTCCAGTAAAATGGGTTTTTTATATTTTCTCATTCTTCATTGAATAATCTAAATTCTTTAGTATACCTCATTTGTATCAAAGCTTCCATTCTAGGAGTAAACCCATTTATTCGATTAATTCCTAAATGAATATTGAGTTAATATTAAACTTCCAAGCTCAGGTTTCTAATTTTCAAGCTTTAAAACATGAAGAAGAATGAGGATCAAGAAAAAATTTTAACAAGCATTTATTAATTTATAATTTAGATCTGCTGAATCAACAGAGTTGATATTATCAACATGATAATGTTTAAAATTCGAGTGTTATCCATATTATGGATTCCATAATAATATCCATCTGATAAAAATAATTCTTAGAAATTTTATACTGAAGTTTTTAAATGCATGAAGAATAATACATTGGAAAATAAAATTTGCAATAAGAACCGATAATGACCACTAGACTCATGAAATATCTGGTGAAGAGTATCGAGATAAAAATAATCAGCACTGATAATAACGAATGAATGAAAAAAAGATCATTTAGTGCTTTCCAAAATGCATTTGGACTATCTTGTTTTTCTTTTCTTCTCCAAAGAGTCTGACTGATTGGAAGTAGAAACTGAACTGGACTGGGCCAAGTTATTTGAAGGGGCAGTAGATGGCAAATTCATCAACATTGGGAAGTAACACCTTTGTTCATCATAACGATTAGATTGAAGTTTCTGCACTAGATCGAAAAAGTCATCTTGATTATTGTTATTATTATTGTTAATGTTAGTAGGATTTGTTGATGTCAAAGGAAGATTTTGAGAAGGAACAGAGCAGGATGAAGCAGTATCTGTCGAAGTGGGAAGGTTTGATCTTTGGTCATCAATCCGAGTATCCGCTTGGCATCGCATTATCATTTCAAAGAAAGCAGCATTTGTATGACTACCAGATTTATTTGTTTTTCCTTGTGATGGACCAGGATTCAAGGAACCAACACCAGAACTTTGATTTGCACCATTCCTTAGGACTGATCCAGACTCACCAATAGGACTCAGAGCTAAACGTGCAGCTGAAGGAACTCGGATTAGACCCGGGAAATCTGGAAGACTTGCTCTCTGATCATCCATTCTAAGACTCTAGAATTAGAAGAGTTTGATTTAATAAAAAATAGAAATATCAAAAAATTTAATTATTAACCTGAATTCTATCGACAAGATTGAAGAAATTTTCATCATTCTCTTGATTATTTTCTGAATTTCGCAGTTGTGGGTTCAGGTTTGAGTTTCCAACTTCTTCGTGACGAGGTCGATTATCAGGCGATGCGTCAGTGATACTGGATATTGGTAAATTACACCGCTGTTCATCTAAGCGCCGTGATTGAACTTGGGAGACAAGATTTAAAAATCTATCAAAATCCTCATGAGAATTCGTCTGGAGTTCAGTGGAAGAGTTTGCCTTGTTCAACGTATTTGGATTGAATGTTGAATTAATTGAGGGAATTTGGTTCATTATGACCTTCTGCAAGATAAAAGAGAGGTTGAATAAATGAATGTCATAGGAATCTAATCAGTTAAAATCAGTTAGTAACTAATGACAAAATGAACGATTGATCAACAATAGATTCTTTTGCCTGATTACAACTTCGTATACGAGCCTATTTTTTTAACTCTTTAACATGAAAAACCTCTGCGTTTACTATGGTGTTAATTCAAGTTGATAAATTTAATCATATTTATTTTATTGCTACGGAATTTTTGCCTTGGACAGACAAAAATGAGATAGTCAGCAAAATAAAACATTCAACGTCCCTCATTACTGTTCATTAGAAGAGAAATTTAATTCTATAGTTCCTTTCAAATCTGGACAAGGATTTGTTCCAAGTGAAAGAGGAAAGAAACAATCAAAAGACTTGAACTATATAGTGTTATTATTTCTCATTGAGATTTCCCTCCATTGACTGACTTGCCTTATACATTATTTGGGATTTTTTCCAATTTAATAATAGTCTTTTATACAGTGTATACTAAAGAGAAGGAATAAATCTAAGCTCTAGTTGAAAAAAGGGAACAGAGTTTAAAAATGACATTTTGCATAACTCAGAATATATATTGGAGTAACTTTCTGGGAAGCATTCTGAATGTGGAATTAATTAGATCACCATACTCTGGATTGTTATTATTAAACTCATTCATATGTAACTTGATTCCAACAAGGTAAGAAGAAGGCAACTATAGTAGTTCTTTTATTGAATATTGTATCTTTGCTAGAGAGAATAATTGAAGAGTGGACTTTTGAGAAAATAAAGAGGTAAAAAGAAGATTGAATATTTTGTAAAAGAAAATATTCCATAGGAAATTAATCAGCCAAGAAGTAATAGAGGAATTTGTCAGGTGCAACTTACATTATCTCCATCATACGTTTCAAAGATAATCTGATCTGGATCTGAAAGAAATGCATTCATTTTAAATATGCAAATGACAAAGTATAGTAATACTACAGATAATGTATGAGTTCAAGCAAAGATTTTGTTAAAATTTTTAATCTACTCATCAAAATAAATGTGCTGCTGATCGATGACAGATGCCAAGTTTTTTTAGCAGAACAAATCAAACGTCATATTTCTACAATTTTTTGCAGACCTCAAAAATTCTTACGTGTGTTATTGTCAAAGAATAAAATTCATAATTCTGGTAAAAAGATTACACGTCAAAGTTGAAAAAACCTTGAAAAATAACCGAGTTCTTGAACTTTTCTTTTGTGATAACTTTAGAAAAAGGAAAATTTGAGCTTTTTCCCAGAAAAATTCCAGAACAAATTCTCACAATCTCAGATTCTTATGGGAATTAACAGTTCTTCTCACTACTCTTCACCTTTCATAGAGACATAGATTCCAGATTAACCCTGATGCATTTGAAACCCAAGAGATTTCCCAGGTTGTATCCTTTGTCTATTTATTTATACAAGATATTCATACATGATTATTTTAACAAAATTGACAAATCGTAAGTTGTTCGAGGCAAAAAATTCATATGCATTCTTACTGATTATTAATTACGAATTTCTAATTGAAAAGATGTTGAAAAGATGTTGAAAAGATGCAGAGTAAAATTCTATTTTGATTCAAGTCTATCCTTTGAAATACAGATGGATATGTATGTATTTACGATCGATTATAACTCAATTGATACGATTTTATTCATTGAAATGTGTAAAATATTATGCATCATAGGCCAAGGGTAAAAATGTCAAATAAAAACTTTTTAAGCATTTACACCTTAATGGTGATGATTGAGAGATTCTGAAAATGTTAAATTGATTTAATCTCAATATTTTAAGAGAAAATCAAGTAGATAATTTTATTCCCGCTCAATAAAATCAATACATAATAGGAGAGAAATAGTTGAAAGCCCAAAGACACAAAATGAGAACTAGATACAGATGCTGATCGCAAAAATTATATGTAAAAGTATGTATAAAGTGTAAAAAGTAAAATACTGTTAAAATTTACAATCACTTTTAGGGATTAGACCTAGCTCTATTCATAAACCATCCTTAGAAACACATGGAATTGCTACTATACTTGTTACTTTACCATTAGAATGATGAAAAAATGATAGCCAAAGTTAAATCGCCAGTCATCAAAAGCTTGTCTCGATGCATCACAAAAATCTCATTTTTTCATCAACGTTTAAAAATTTTCTGAAGATTTTGTGGAAACTGATTCAAAAAAATCGATTTAAAAAAAAATATTTTTGGAGAGATTTTTCCATTTTTTAAAACTTGGAGTTGAAAATGTTGATTTCGAAGTGTGAGAAGAATCAAACGTATTTTTCAGAATCACCAATAAACAAGGAAAAAAATGGTGATTGAAATTTTTGGAAACATTCATCATCGTGCGAAAGACTACATCTTATTTTTTGACCATTTTTTCTGCTTGAAAATTAATAAATTAGAATGATCATCTGGGATTAGTTCAAATAGACGGTTCATTCAATAATTTAATAGTAAAGATACGTTTCTTTTTCTATTAGTGATCCTCTCACACCTTAAAATCTAAAGTATCTAGAAATTAAAAATGTCTCCAGTTTTTTCCAAAAATATTTTTCTCGAATATTTTTCTTGAATCGATGATGTTTCCAGTAAATTTTTAGACCATGTTGAATAAATAAGATTTATTTAAAAATCATTAAACCCCAAAATTTATCGAGAATTGCTGTAAATGTTGAGAAAGTTTTGTATGGGAACACTCCTGATGGAGTTGTAAAACCATAAAGGAAAATTTTTTTAGGTTGCAACCACTGATGAATTAATTAGAACAAAACTACTAGTGGATTATTCTGATAGGAAGAAAAAAGTAATTTACTCACGATGAGGTTTCGATTAGATCCAGGTAAGGTTTATACACATAAATATTAAACAGAAAATAAAAATTTACAGCTGGAAACAAAATTTTCTGTATTTAGTTCAAGGTTGTAGGGGAGAAACTAGTATAATAAATATTGGAATACAAAGAAAGATCTTTTGTTTATTTAGAAAACAAGATTACTGAATAAATTGCTTCATTGTCGAGAGTCATATAAAAGCAGTTTATTTGATCGATAGCTGCAATAAATTTATTTCGATCAGAGGTACTGAAAAAACATGATGAAAAGAGAAATGGGAGCACCTTAAAAATCAATTTTATCAACTCTAATGAATCTAATAGATGAAGAAAGAGGTGTAAAAGATTTCGGTAACATTTTGGAGTAGTGCATCCCTACACGTAGTTAATATGAAGATGGGAATTTATGATTTTTAAAAAATTATCAATTTTTTCATCATGAAGTCGAATTTGAAAAAGAATTCTAAGAGTCTAGAACAGGAAACAGGAATTTTTGAGTTTATTTTAAATCTTGAATTAAAATTTTTTGTTGAATGAGAGAATTATTAGAAGCTAATTTTTAAGATAAGATAAGAAAATTGATCATCACCATGAAACTATAGATGAACTCGCAGTTCTTTGGATCGTCAAAATTTCATCGATTTCACGTATTAAAACTGATCAAAATTTCAGTTCTAACATGATGATGGGGTGATTCTCAAAATTTGATTTCTTTGTTTCAAAGTCAACTTTTGATCAATCTCCCTCATTTTGAAATCAACCCAAAGTTCAAAAATAAAATGTGAATTTGGTAGCAACTCAAGATTTGAAAAATACCATAATTTACAGAAAAGTGAAAGTAGGCCTCATGATTTAGATTCCAAAAGTTCTTGATCAAATTCGATTTTATAGTGAAAATAGTGAGAATTTTGTAAGAATCATAAATTTCATTTTTCATATTAACTAGCTTTACTATGGGAGAGATGAATGTGAGTTGAGTTAAAGTAGGAAAATTTATAGACTTCGTATACGCATTTAGATTCTAAATTTTAGAATGATTCGGGTGAAAAGGGAAGAGAGCAACTTCTACTAGGTGGAACATGGGAAGGAAGAGAAACTTTGATCCTTTTAACCGTCAAAAATATTACGTGAGCTTAGATACACACAAACATACATATATATGTAAATATATATGCCATACATTTCCACACACACACAGAGAAAGTTGGCAAGGGAGAGAAGGAGTATGCGTGTGTGATCTAATCTATAGCTCACTAGTTCGCTCTCTTCTCATAATCATAAAAATTTAGTGATATATCATAATAACAAGAGACTCAGAAAGAGAAAGAGAGACATGGAATTTGTCTGTCATTAGAGAGATATGCAAGTTGAAAGGGAAGAAGCAAAAGGAATGATTATATATCCCTCCATTATAATATTACTACAGTCTTGGTTATCTTCTCAATTTTTATTTCAATAAAAGAATTCCAATTATCCTCATCATCATCATCATCATCAATATCATAGGAGGGATAATCAGGATACATGAGAGACTGATTGAGTATACTCAGGGGAAATAAGAACTCAAATGAATGAAGACAGATAGAGAGAGATGGAATAATATTGCATTGGTTGTTGCTGCTTTTATTTCGATGAGAATGATGATGATGATAATAATAATAAACTGATACATTGTATACTGAAATATTTTCTATTAAGAGGAAAATTCATTCATAAGCTTCAACAGAATCAAGTAGTACAAGTAGTAATGGTAAGCGTAGATGAAAACAAGTCCAGCCCCTTTTTCAAAGTCCCTCCACTACTGACACGCATTTGAAATAATCCAACTTAAAGGGAACGATCATCTCAAGTAAGATACAGCAGCATTCAAAAAAATCTCAAAATCTTCAGCTATTTTGGCCTATGTGAGCTTTTTCATTTCGACTGTTGCTATTTATGAGAGAGTTTTGGTGTTTTTTAGCTTACATTTTATTCTGATTTTCCTTTAACAAAACTAGCAGCAGTAGTAAGAGTAGGGGAAAACAGGTTTGGCCCCTTTATTAAAGTCTCTCTTGCTGAGACACATTCGAAGTGGTCTTGAAATGTATAGAAAAAGAAGAAGGTCTAAGAATTAAGCGTACACATTGAGAGAAATAACCAAGGTGATGATAAAAAGGATCGAACAACATGAGGGAATTTTAATTGATTCAGAATTAATAATCTCATCATGCTATCATGGATGGAGATGAGGTGGTTGAAACTCTCAAGTTACAGTACAAATAATCCCAGTTCATTTCATGCATTATGGTGAGAAGAAAAAAGAAATCTTGGACAAAGCTGTTGAGATTGATATAGTAGTGGGAGTATTTCATGATTGATACTTGTGAAGAAATCAAAAAGTTACATTGGAAAATGAGAATATTCTCTTGTGAGGAAATGAAAAGGAGTTGATAAGAATCTGGGAGGAAATGCGAATATTATTTTATTATCTCTTGGAAAGGTAATAATTTCCCTGGTATTTATATATGCACATGTAGTGAGTATTAGTGAGAATAAAAGAGATTTATACTATACATGGTGATGAGAGAGAAAAGAATAGGAATCAGTAAATTTTTGACATGTATCCTGTACTACATGAGAATGAGTAATCTATAATTGTTCATAGGATTATAATCACGATATCCATGTAACTTTTCCTAGAGGAAACTATATGTTTTCAAGTTGGTTCTGACAAGCGCCAAAATTTTTCAAATGAATTTTACTACGAGAAATAACAAAATTTAGATTTTAAAATAGTTTTGACAATATTTCAAATTAAAAAAAGGTTTATAGTAAAAAAAACTTTTAAAATGTCTTTTTTCAGTTGAAACAGGAATATTTGACCAAAGCATGAAACGTGGTTGTTTTTCATTGCCCTAATTAAATAGTATGTTCTTATGTTAGGGATATGTGATAATGAAAAGGACTCTAGTGAAAAAAAACTATACTACCAGAAAACTAGCAGTTTGTTGATGAAAAAAAGTCAATCTCAAGAGGGAAGAGAGTAAATTAATAAGAGTGTAGCGAGAATATTTTTGGAGTGAGTTAACTTATAAAAATGAACAGAAGTAAATAAAATAACTCGGTGTAGACGAGTTCTTGAATGGATAGTGTTGAATTAAATATTGGGTCAAAATTAATATAATTTAAGAACACTAATTAGAGTACGTTTACTGTTTAATCATCAGGAATTCTTGATCAATATCAATAAGTGTTAATATTCAGTTCAAAAAGAAAGTTAAAAATACAAAAGAATCTTAATTCAAAAGTTCTAAAATAAAACGGATCTTATCATCAAATTCTACAAGAAAATTATATCATTCAGTGAAACGATAAAAGATGAGACAAACTTTTGAAAGGATGACGGGAACATGATTTTCCGTCTTCTTGAAGAGTGACCACAACCATATCCAGACCCGATATGACATGTTCAAAGACAACGTTATCCAAGTGTTCCTTGTTCTCTTCAGGGTCCTTTGGAAATTCGATTTCGGTAAGGCTTGATTCTTTCTTGCCACCATCATTGTTGTGATCTTCTTTAATCTTTAAAAAAATGAATAAATTGCTGAAAATGGTTGGAAAATATACAAAAATGTAGTAAATTTAATTTCAGTGTGAAAAAATGCTTTAACTTTTCATTCAAGTATCGATAAATTTGCGTTTTCAGTGTTTGAATAATTAATTGGGAATGGGAACATCTTTTTTCTCTCACGAAATATTATTTTATCCACAATTCATGATGTGTTATTTGTGATGTAATGCTGATGGAAAATGACAACTCATGATTTTCAAGCTGAATTTTCAATTGATAGACAGATTTTCTTGAGAAATTTTTGATGCATATATAACTATTTGAATTAATATTCACCAACATACTCAATAGTAAATACAATCAAGTTAACTTTGTAAAAAAACGGGTCTTGATTGATTCAAATTTAGAGAATGAGTAAGACTAACTATGGCGTTATGAGAATTGTAAAGGAAGAAAAAATAAATCAGACAAAGTTGATTCGATAAACTGACCAGCTGAAAACATACTTTTGAATTTATTTCGGGGAGAAAAATACAAAATGTACAGTATATTTTTCTTGGAAATTAATTTATCAATTATAATTGATTAATTCATCTTAAGTGAAAAAATATTGAAGCAGTGACTGAGAGGGGGAAGCAATTAATTATGACATGACAAAGATGACATTTCTATAGTGATGATGAGATTCAACTAGGACCATTGGAATTTCTGGTAATGACATCATCTTGATTATCTTTCATTTTAATAAATCAGAAAAAATAGTATTTTATTATTTATGGAAATAATAGTAGTATTTCTTAAAAATCGATACTTATCGAGAGAGTGAAAAAAGGGAAATATATGTTCGACTCAATTAGAGTCACAAATAATAATCCTCTCGAGAATTGAGTACACGAATTCTTAATATATATACACAAGTTTTAAGTAGCGTAATGTGATAAAAGTAAGAAAGTTTAGTCTCCAGGCTACGAGGAAAAACAGCAACACAAAGTCATACTTTACAGGCAAAGAATATCACGAAAATAAATCACTTTGATATAATCTAGCGGGGTGTCAGGTTTTATAATAAAGTTATACGGTCATTGATTTTGTAATAAGTCATATATATTTATTAGTAACAATCCAACAATTGATATTCGAGAACACATAATAAAGATTCGATAATCTAGCATATCAGATTAACGTATGGAATTGGGCAAATTTGGAATATTTTTTTTTGTTAGACAATAAAAAATAAATAAAAAAAATTCGATCTTTTAAGTTCTTAAAAAGGTCTCTAGATAATCAACTTCAGATGTCAGCCCCAAAAACAGTTACAGTTGATGAAAATCCACACTCAGATAAGTCAACAATAGTTGATAGTCAAATTATTTCTCAACCAGTAATTATCAGTTTCAAGCCAATCAATGAAAAGCCTGCAATTAGAAAAATGGGAACGAAAAGGAAAAGATGCAGTGGGCAGTTACAGATAGACTCTTTCCTTAACAAACGATAATTATTATCTCTCCTCGTCAAAATCAACTCAAAAGGTGAACCTGATCAATCAATCAGAGGATCCCAAAGATGTACTAATTTTCTGTATAAATAACTAGCTGGTGTAAGATTCTGACGAGATCCGGTGAAATAAAAGCTTTATAACTACATATTCACAAGTCTTCTAATCCTCTTAATTAATTCCTCATTAACTTAAAAGTGTTTCAGGTATTATTTTTTGTAATGACTAATTATCAAATTATAATGTTACAATAATTTAAAAAAAAGTGAGTTGTTTAATACTAATTTTACCCTTGATCGAGATCCAATTATGAGAATAAATGTGAACAGAAAAAAATGGTCGGGAAGATTGTAACTCGGGAATGTCAACTTGAATGAAATATTGTTAATTTCACAGTAATACAACAGAGGAATTGAATAAATTAGAAACGGAGTGATTGATCACTGTCTGAGGGAAAAATGTTTTTACATTTCCACTTTTATCATTATTCCTTAAAACATAGTGGAGAATTGTTGATTTGAGAATCTATATTGAAAATTAGAAAATTTTCCCATCGAGGATCTAAATTTTTATATCCTGAGAAATTCACCCACAGATTCCATTTTCATTGAAATGATTTTATCAGAGAAATATTAGAATATATCAAAAGTAAATTTCCTTTAGATTCTACCCCTTGTTTGGTTCCTGATCATGATGGACCTCAGATCTTTTATTTTTCAGGCATCCGACTCGGGTCTTACTTTGCAAGCTGAAACTTTTGTGATTAGCCAAATATCTATTCTCAATACTAAATTTTCAGCATTATATTTCTTGTAACAACTTGGTATGAAGTAGATCTGATTAAAGATGAAACATCAATCAACTGAAGAAATGTAACAAAAAGAAATGCCGTCGGAATATTGATAAGCAGATACAACGAATTGTATTCAATGATATTCTAGCTCCCAATTTAAGATTTCATAACTGAACTAACAGATTCTAAATAGGCAAAATATCCTGAACAAAAAGTATGATTTAACAAAAGGATTGATTGTATTGTACATTTTAAAAATACAATATCCGAGTATTAAAATGAAAAACTCAAGATGGTGTGTCATGTACCATTGAATAAATAATAGTAGGGTTTTGAGTGATTTCGCCTTAACATGTTCGAGTAAAGAATTACTCGTGAACTGAATTCTTTTTCAGACCGAAATAAACGTTTTCTACGATTTGTATTGTATTATCTTAGTTCAAATAGAAATTTTCTAAAGGATAAAACAGAATTTCGCTAATGATAATATTCTTAATACTAATAAATAAATCCAATTAAAGCAAATATTTTTTACATTCTACTAAAACATTGGATTTAAATTTAAAAATAATTTTGTGATTTTTTTAGGATTTATTTTTGAATATATCGTTTATACGCACGTACAGGGCTACATGTAATTGTGTTAATGAAAAGATTTACTTTGAAAAGTGTTCTAATAAGATTCATATTTAATTTTCTTTCCATAAGACCTCGTGTAAAGACAACTTTGATCTCGCCGATTAATAATATTTTGGTGTTAATAGGCTTATAAAGTGGTCAAGATTTTTCTTGATGATAACCTAAAAATATTCACTAGGAAATATGCACAGCTCAGATCAAAGAATAAATACACTCACTTTAGAAAATAATTTCACTCAAGCCTATAGAAAGCTTGGTATGGTTTAAATATTTTTATTTAGGCTTTTTGGGGTTTTTTTCAATATTTTATTATATCTAATTCGGTCCGAAGAAATCACAGATCCCGCATTAGAGCATCAGCGTGTACCTAATATACAATTTAGTAAAGAAATAACTATTTCTATCGAAAACCTGAAAAAACTTTAATGACAACTTAATATTAAAAACATCAAATTTGAGAGATTCTATTGACACCATCACTGCCATCTCAATGAAAAATTATTTTAAAGGAAAATTTATCACTCGCTAGTTTTTTCTAACCTTCCTTATGAGTTTTAGAACCAAACATTAGAAGCTCAACAACATGAAATAATAAGTGGCTTGAATTTTTTAAAAACTGTAATTACTTTTTCACTCAACAAAAATGTGGTTAATGACAATATTTAATTCATAGAAAAACTAATATTTCTATTGTTGTGCCCTTTCCCATATGCCAAACCAGAAGAATTGAAAAATCCATCCCTACTGTATAGGGTTAAATGTTTTATTCATCTCTCTATAGAAGGAGAAATTTTCCGATTCAATCTCAGAAATAACTTTATAGAGTAGAGTGAAGTCAATTCAAAAGTAAACATGAATAGATAAAGATAAACAATATCCGGCTAGAGTGTACGAAGGATATTGAAAACTATGGAAATATACTCTAAAGTAGAAAGAGAACAAGGATGGAAAGGGAAATCTGAATGAATGGTAAATAGAATGATTTTTTGAGATTAAAATCAAGAGACACAGGTATCTGTCTCTATATGTTAATCACAAGAGGATAAAAGATAAAAGAGCAAGCACTGCACTCTCTTTATAAACAAAAGGGGGAGGGATTGAAATTATTTATAAAAGCTAAATAAGTGAGTCTATTTGATTGAGATCCCCGATCTTCCCACCGCTCCCCCTTCTTTATGCTAACAGAAATATAATAAAAAAATTTCATCTTTGCATGAGAAGAGTATTGCTTCACAACCAAAATTGATTTTCATTCCATACCTCTATTCCGACTAAGCTAACCGGATCCGGTAATGTAAATATATTACTCATGAGAAGAAACTTTTAGAAGTGTTATTCCAAAACATTTTCAAGATAACAGATATTATGAAACTCAAGAACTCATCTATATAACCATCTTTTTGCCACACTCCCATTTTAAAATCAATAATAATTTTGAGTTCAAAGTTAGAAAAATAATTTTTTCAGAACTTTTCTCTTCAAATGGTAAAAGTGGGCAACATGAGTAGGATTCCAAAAAATCTTTTACAAATTCGAATTTTCGATGAAAAAATCGAAGTTTTCGTAAAAAACATAGATTTCCAACTTAATATCAACCAACTTTAGTTAGATCATTTTCTCCTTTATTCGTCTCTTGCTATTTACACGAGTCATCTATAATTTGATTGTCTGTGATTTCGTTAAGAGTTTAATATTCAAAATATAAAATGAGTCCTGAACAATATAATTATTAGATAGGACCTAATCCTGCATTTGCAAATAAAGAGAAAATTTTCAAAAATTAAATGGACTTTTGTGAAAAATAAATTTTCAAAGAAAAAGCAACTGATTAATCAGAAAATCAACAACATACAACAAATGAGAGGTTACCTATAAATATGGGGAAAAAATATACCTTGATATAATATTTTCTATTCATGAACAAGATAAAATGGATGAATGGATACAAATATGCTTGTTGGGCATGATGAGGAGATTAATCTCGAATAGACACATCTTTTATTTTTTGACTTTGATAAAACTAACAATTGTTTGTTTAAATTCTAAACTATAGAGAAATTCTCACTCCTACACACTTGAACGATGCAAGGATGATTCCTGATTGGACAAATGGTTTTTTTACTGATAATCCCAATTTAAATAAATAAAAGGACAATATCAAACTTCGAACGGACCAATTGAACAGGATTACAACAAGTTAAAATACTAATTCTTTTCTAAAAAGGTGAAATTTCCCAAAAGAAATTGAAAACAAATCTCGAAATTTAGACAGCATGAGATGTGGTATAATTCGGATCTGAATTATTTCCATCTCGACTTAACATTTCTCCAATAGAAATGTAGATTAGAAAATAAACACTTGAGATAGAAGAGAATGTTCTTTCCTATGTGTAAATGTGAGTAAATTATGAGAAGATAAATTCATATATGGGATATCATTATTTCTCAGATTAAACTCTTCAATTGAACAAGATTACCTCGTCAAAGAGAAATTTCCAAAAAAATTCATTCTCTTTCGAATTTCTTTACAAAAGAAATTTCAATGAAAAACAGGAAATACAAGTGATAAACTAATGCTAGTTGAGAGAGAATTTTTCTATTAACTTACAAGAGAATAAATTTGTTTAATTTCTTCTTCCAGCCATTCCTTGTCACGATATTTTGAGCTTTCCTCAATGAGCTCATCGGGTATACTCTCCTCTGGATCGATATACTTTGAGATTTTCTTTTTGATTTCATCTTGTGAAGGTAAGATTAAATTTTCGTTCTCTTTCATCAACACAGAACTGGCAGCAAAGAGGATGGTGGATTTTCTATGAAATTCATGATCATTCAGAATAAAGTAATCCTTGATCAGATCAGAGAGTAGATTTAGAATTGTTTGATTATCGTCACACAAGAGAGAGATGGATAGACCACGTAAATGGTAAATTATAGCAACGAGAGGCCTTTTGAGGAGGACACAGCAATTGCCCAATTGCTGACAGATGGAAGGTATTAGAGATAACTCATATAACTGCATTGATATTTGATAGGCTTTTCTGGAAATAGAAATAAATCAAGTACTTTTATCAATTCAGAAAGGAAAAACTGAAACTAACTGATGTACAGATGAGAATTTACTATTTTTACTATCCTATAGTGTTACGAGAATAAACATTGAAAAAAATTAGAGGAAAAATCGTATTTGGTCGAGTAATTTTTCGAGCAAAAATATAGAATAATTTGTAAAAATTCTCATCTTGACATTTGTGACAGTGAATTTTGCAACTCTCGTGTTGAACTGGTTTCTAAATTCACCATTTCCGTGAGTATTGAAACTAAACTTAATTTTCAAAGATCTATCAATTGATTTTATGCGCTAATCCTCAGATTTGAATCAGTCGTTTATTAAGCCATGTTTATTTGATTATTTCTGATACGATAGAAACTTTTTTGTTAAGACAGGTTGTTATCATTTTCATAGAAGTTACTAAACGAGTCATTTAGTTTTAACACTTGATTTCATGTGAGTTGGCACGGAATATTTTAAGAAAAAAGAAAATAAACCTTTAGATAGATTCATCCAAACGAATTCAATTTGCAAAGAACAATGAGGTTTAAAGTAATATTCTTCAATTCATATTCTTTAAGAGTTTAAATATCAAGTTTAGTTTCAATACTCACAACAACGGTGAATGCAAAAACTAGTTTCAAAATTCACGATAGCATATCAATTATAATTAGCTTCAAATGGATAAATATTTAAAATTTACAAGTAATTTTTAAGTGCCCCAATGATATCCTTTGCCATCATTTGGGTATTGGCAAGGTTGATTCTGGACCTCCTCTTGGCTCGAATATCACCGAATTCTTTTGCAATAGCTAACCGCTAAAAGAGTAATGCATATTTTCAATAATGTTGAAATTAATTAAAATATGGCAGATGAACATGAATATTTACGGTTGATCATTTATGCGTGCAAATATTTTTAATTATCAGCATTGGAACAACTGATGGGAATTGAGTTATCTCTAATAGTATAAAACATTCATTTGGTTGAAAAAATTAGTAGAGAGCGAATAAAAGTCAATCTTTTAACTAGAAAAAGATTTATATGAAATATTTTAGTAATAATTTTAATACTATATTTTCTTATAATTACACAAATTAATTGCTTGCCAGAATCTAGCAGCTTGTTATAAATCAATCATTAAAAATTTAATGCACTCGTGGGAAATTTCACTCGTTCCATTTTCAGATAAGCTATAAATTCTCAATAAGCATCAAAAATGAATTTATATAATACAACTCACTCTTTTGTAATGAATCATAGCATTAGTATAATCCTTTTGGAGGTAATAAATATTACCCAAACTACCTTCAAGTACACCCTCAAAAGCATGGTCATTAAGCTCTTTGGATAATTTCAAGTTTAATCTAATAAATCAACTTAAAGTATGGCTTACTCAAAATGTTCCTTTGCCTTTGCAAAACACACAAGCTCCTCAGTTTTATTTTCCTCAGCATTTTCTCTATTTCTTAATGAAATTCCTTTATCCATGTAGGCTGTAGCAAGATTGTAGAGGGATCGTAACTCTAATGCTTTATCCTTTATTTGTCTCACAATATCAAGCTGACGCTGGTTACATAAAATTGCCTCGTCAAACTTGCCTAATTTCTTAAGCGTATTTCCAAGGTTTCCACTTGCTTTAGCTTCTTCAATAAGATTATTATTGAGTCTTGATATGTTAAGATCCCATTTATGATAATCCAATGCATGTACGTAATCTTGTAAGGAGAAAAATGCGTTGCCGAGTTGACAGTATATTGCAGAGAGAAGTTTGTAGTTATCTGTTCCATAGTAAAGCGCAGCAGTGAAGTATTTAATTGAACCTGCAAAGTCATTTGCCTGACTTAATTTTTCACCTTTAATAGCATAATCGTAGCAAGTGTCAACTGAAAAATCAAAATTATTCAATCAAAATTACCCAAATTTTTATTCTCTGTAGGATCTATCTTGGGTGCTGGTTGAAGAAGCTCTTCAACTTCCTTTACAATAACTATTTCCTTGTTGTTGGGACAAGAGGGCAATAACTCAGTCTTACTCATTATTGAAGAGTTTGAATTTAAAATTTTTATAATTAGTTTAAACCACAGATAGATAATATTGGATTAAAATTCGTTTATACTCGACTTATAATTCAATTCTCGTTTTTTAAATTAATAATAAGTATTAATCATGAAATTCAATGTATCATAATGATTTCAAATTTTATCTAATGAATTATATTAATGTAGTCGAATGCCGTCCAATTTCAATTTCTTCTATCTTGTTAGGCCTACGAACTGCTCTAGAAATTGGGTCTACCCAATTCCGATCAGATGGATTGCGTCTTTTTCAACAGTTTATAGTATTCACATAGACTGCTCATATTATGTTCATTCATTAAAAGGTATTATTGTCTTATGGACTACTCTGCGCCTTTTTAAAAATAGATTATATTAATAATAATTAATAACTTTGATTTTTCTTATAATCAGAAATTAACAAATTGTGAAAACTGATTCAGAATTTGTAGTAAGAATTTTGTACCAGATTTTATAATAAATCTTATTGATTGTTTCAAATGAAAAACAATTATAGCTGAGATCTGGATTCTATTATAGAATTTCTATATGCTCAAGAGAAAAATTTTAAAAACATGGAAGTATGAACAATATATATTTACAAGACATGAAAAGCATTATATAAGCACGTTATCTAGATCTTCATTTAAATCTGTCTGGTGATTAACATTATAATTTGATAAGAATGGCTCCTCGCACATTTTTTGTTTGTCTCTAGCTTTTTTAAATTCATGCATCATATTCTTTTTCCAAACTTTTCTCCATTTAACTGTTGAACTTTCCCGAAGTTTACGATTATTCCATGAATTCTTGAATCTTTTAAAAAACTTTAATACTGTGAACAAAAATAAGACAAAAAGCAAGGTGACTCCAAAGAAAATCGCTATTTTTGAAAAACTTTCATCAGAAATTCCATTAGAACCTTCATTAAGTGGATTTAATGCGTTTACAAGTTCAGGCTTTTTAATTATCAACACTTTTTCTTTCTTTTCAAATATTTTGTCTAGATCTCGATTTTTGGAGAAAGATTTGAGTAAAAATTTGTCATCATTTGAATAGACATTCTGGTCACCAAATGTATTCTACAAAATTTGAAAAATGAAAATTTGTACCTTTTTCATAGGACAATTTTCCTCGTCCGAACCGTCTGGGCATTCTTTATTCCCATTACAAACATCATATTTCGCAATGCATCCCTTTTTATCTAAGCATTCAAACTCAAGTTTTGGTTTTTTGCATATGGAGTTCTCTAGAAAATGTAATAAAATTACATATTACCACATTTTCCTCCCGTATCAATAAACCCAAATTCGCATCTACACTGAAAATTTGAACAAATAGAATTTTTGAGATAACACTCCTGATCATCTGAACATGTCTTTCCAAGAATACTTTTTGGTTTTCTCTCAAATATATGAAAACTTTCATGCTCTGTGTACTTGCAAGAATTTTTACATTGGAAGAAAAAGCATTTGAATGGAAACTTGAGTAATTAAAAATATTCTCACGTCAGTTTTAATCAGTAGAGTGTCACACTCTTTTGTATTACAACATTTATCATAACATCTCTCTATGCTGTCACTATCCGCAGAGAAAAGGAGCTTATTTTCATCATTCTTCTCAATTATGATAATATTATTTTCTCTAGAGACGAAGTTTTCCCAGCATTCATCAAACGCTGAATGAACAGATATAATGTATAACCATAAGAACGCAGATAATTTCATCAGTTGATGAAATTGATAGATTTAAACTCCTCAAACTTTTTTAAAACAATTCTATTTTTGTTCAATATAGTTCATTTTATAAAATGAAAAAAATATCACTTATTCTAGATAACAACTCTTGGGAAGATTTGAGTTTAACTGACAAATTATTATTTCATAATAACCGTAATGAATATGATAAGCAAATAATTTTGATCTCTCTCAAGCACCAAATTCGTTATGAAGGAAATCTTATTAAAACAGTCATCAAAAACCAAAAAAAATATTACGAATGTTTGATAGAATATGCAATAGAAGAAATGATGCTATATCCGTATCATTTACAAGATAAAATTTCACCTGGGCTATCCATTAGACCTTTTGATTATTACAAAATTATCGTAAAAGATCTTCTTTTAAATGAAAAACCTTATGATTCAATGCCGAATTTTACTGCAGTTGATTGTAAAAATATTCTTGGTATCGGAAGAAATGAATACATTGAATTGATGAATAATGTAAAAAGTCGAAATTTTCTTAAACAAAATTTGAGCATTGAAACTCTTTTACCAAGTGCTCCAAACATGATTGAATTAGAACCCTGGTTCGCTGTTCGAAATGATGCTATTACTTCACAAGATATTTCTTTGCTTTCGAACGAGGAAAAAACTATGCTAGATAAAATCATTGACAAGACGCAGTTGGAGAAACCTTTACTTGTCTCCAGCATTGATCAGAAGATAATACAAAAATTACATTCTAAAATGATGATTTACTTTGACGTGCCAATATTAGATGAAGATCATTTCTACATTGTCACTCTGAATAATTTTATTATGAATCGTATAAGTGGAGATCATTGTGAATCACTTCTGTACAAGGTTTTTCTATCATTGGATCACGATTATTCAATGAAGGAACTTGCGATGGATCTTGATATTTCTATAGCCTCAGTTAAACAGGCTGTTTCCATATTTAGTCGTTTGGGTTATGCCAAGAAACTTGATCAAACTCCCAAAGAGGAAAGTGAAAAGAAGAAAAAAATTGCCTTTCTGTACGATTCAACAATGACTGCTTTTCTTATGATGGGAAACGTGTCTCAGTCGTTGAAGAAACATGCTATAACAATGTTTGAGGTTGGCCGATTAACATTTGAATCACTTGATAGTCTCTTGGATGAGCTGGTTAACCTGGAAAGTCTCGAGGAAGAAGGTGAGGCTCAAATGTATGCCTTGCATGCTATTAACCTGGGCAAATCGATACGTTTAATACGCGAATATTGTCGGACTTCAAATAATCTCAAGGAGTTGGATTTGATAAAAATTGAATCCCTCAATGCACTTGATGAAAATGCGATGAATAATATCTTGAAGAAACACTACGATGTCCTCATTAGTATGGCTCCTATCACGTTTGAGGATTTATCCAAATTTGATATCAATTGGCCCAGCCATTATGGACCTACTTCGCCAAATTATTCCTCCCCTTGGTTCAACCTGTTCATTTTGAATCATGTCAACGAATATATTAATAAAAGTTGGTTTGATTCTCATTTTTGAATGCATAATAAGCTATCGTTGATAACTAGGGAAGAAAATCAAGGGGCACATTTCTCGAGAAAATATCAAAATTGTCAGCAAGTTCTACCAATAAGAATTAAGAATTTTATCTGAAATGTTTTATCAGACATGTAGTGGGAATGTGTTAGCGAAAAAAGGGCTTGTCATGTTTTAATGGCAACATTTTCTCGGTTATCAGAAAGCTAAGAAAAGAAAGAATGATACTGGCTAATTTGTATTGAAATTCTATTCATCATATGGAAAAATTACTCCCCTATCATTATCAATGATAACTTATAAGAAGGGCGGTCAAAATGCTAATTTTGCAATTTTTTTGTATGTTAATAGGCATTGAAATCTGATTAAAATGATGTAGGGCTGTCTTTGTTTTAGTTTCTGAAATAATTTTACTCATCAATTGCAATTTTCAAAATGAGCTATTTTCTTACTGTATTATTTTGCTAATGTATTCTGTTATTTTTAGGTTCTTAATTTACTCACCAAACAATGTAAACAATACCAAACATTCAAATAAAAAGCCTATCTTTCTTATTCATGATGAAACCATTGTCTTCAAACGATAAGATAATCTCTAAGATAACCAAATATTAAAATTTCGAACCCGTTGAACCCTGTTACCGTCTATAGGAACGAAGAAAATTTTTGATTCAAATCGAATATTATTGGATAATTGTATAATTATTTTTAAACCAATGAGAGTAAATCATTGATTTTCATTGGTCTTAGGTTTTATGGTATGAATGGGTGTAGCGTACAAAATCCTTCTTTCAAGAAATCAAAATGTAGTTTCATCAAATCTTCCATAGTCCATATCAATAAATTATTAACAAGTTATAATTATGATCCTAGTTATGAGTAGAATAAGTTAGATATTATTCATTTAAATAAAGAGTATAATTCACATCAATTTTGTTGTACATAATTAAAGAAAAAATACAGATTTTTCAGTATTTAAAGAAGCCACGAAGAAGCAATGCCAAACCCTTCCCATGATGATTTTGGCCAGAGGGAAGAATTTAAATGAGCTTCCTCAGTCATTTTATCCATATTCAAGATGTCGGGTCACAACATGGGGCCATGACCCAGCAATAATGACAACAAATTCTGTAGTCTTTCTTGTTAACGAGCTAGTTCAGAGCAATCCAATTTTCATCCAGGTAAATCAACCATTCCATACAGTTTCATCTTTATACAGGGGTTCGACAAAAACGAAGTTGACGCACCGCAAAAGCTCCTTTTCATATCACTCCCCCTCAAATCCGGTATTATGAAGAATCTAAAGGCAAAGTTCAAGTCTGCAAAGTCAATCGGGAAGAAGGACAAGCTGGCCTACGTCAAAATGATTCTACTGGCGTTGAATGATCTTGTCTCTCTGGAGAATACTTGTGGATATATTTCCTTTGTTGAACAGGTAAACTATAAAATTACTCTTTCAAATTTCTCTAGTCCTCCTGACTTGTATGGAAAAATCTTTTTGGGACAGAATGAGGTTCTCTCTAAATTAGCCGATTGATTTTTAAAATTTCTAGTTGGGGCCAAATTTCCATTTGCAAAAAGTGGGATTTATTGTATTTGAGTTCTAGATGAAAAAATCATAGATTTCCATAGATTCGATTAGCTCTAAGTTTTCTAGTTTTATAGAGGAATACAAAAAATATAGCTTTTGACCCAAACAATATTCACTACTTTTGGCATTTTTAGTTCTCCCGAACAGATTGAGATTGTCTTTTTTGTTGAAGATGTTTGGCCTTGAATTCCACCATCTAAAAAATGAATAGCCAACCACTAATTTTATTCAGCAGTTAACCTTTTTATCTCATTACCTTTATATTTATTTTTATAATAGAAATCTGGAGAGCAAATCAATTCTTCAAATCAGGTGGTTGAAGAAGAGTTTGGACAATCAGATACGACTAATCAACAAGACCTTCAATTCAATAACATTGTCAATTCAATGAATAAATTTGATCCAGAGAAAAATGTGGTATGTTGAAACTCTAATAGTAATTTATTTGACCCTTTTTTCGTTTCATCAATTTTGGGTATCGTTCAATGATTAAACATGAAATTTTTAGTAGTTTTAATTTTCTCAGGTTATCGAATATGAAGAGGTTGACAATTTTCTCAATGGAACACTAACAAAGGAAAATTTTAGCTACAATAACGAATACCAGCTGTATTCCTTGAATGTGGGTCTGGCAATGTTCAATGCCAATCTGAATGATTCCATTCTAAAGGGTATGTTGGAGAATGGACTATTCAAGTCTGCTCAAATCCAGAAGAATCATGAAATGCAGATTTCAGTGAATGAAAAGCTCAACAAGTTCATTCAGCTACAGGGTGGAATATCTCCTAGAGACCTTTCACGATCGAGGACTTCCCTAGTCAATAAGAATGTTGACTGGAGTCTACCTTCAAAGTCTTTTTCGATTGGAAGAGACTCTTTTAGAATTAAACATTTCTAACTTATTTTTCGTATTGTGATTCTTTATGCGATTAAAAGACACTTTTTGGGCTGTGAGATGTTGAAAAAAGGTTGATTTTTTGCTGCCTTTTGTTAAGAAAATCATGGAAATTACTGCAGAATTATTTTTCATTTTAATCAATAAATTCATTAATATCTTTTAATCTCAACCTTGCCGATATTTTACCGATATTTGAAAAAAATTGTCCAAAATCCTCAATGTCTTAACAATAACATGGACAGTTTTTTTATGAAATAGTCGAATATTTTTTCTCTCATGATTTAAGGGAAATGAAGTTGAAGAGATCGAAAAATTATAACCAGTTTGTTGTTGGAAATTAAGACAGAACTATAGATAAATCATCAGTTTCCAAACAATGGATCAGAGACAGGGGAAAGGTTGCAGATTCATTTCAGATATCCTGATGCTTAAAGTGCTTTTTTTCTGGAAAATTTGCTATTTTTTGCCAGCTCTAATTATCACATAGAACTCTATTTTTGTTTAGCCAACAAAAATCGGAAAATCTTTTAGATTGCAAAGTATTTTTTAATTTTGTTAAGAATTTTTAATATCATAAAATCAAATATATGCCAAAATATTCCACAAAAAAAATTCCCTGCGTTTATGACACTGACGACTCTTATGTCCAAATCAAATATTTTTCTTCTAGGGAAATTATTTCAGGCAGTTGATCAAATGTCAATGCCTCAGATTTAATCTGATTTGAGAATAATTAAACTTCAAGACTAATGACAAGCGAAAGAATTAACAAGATAATTATAATTAATAGTAATCTGGATAAAACCTTTTATTTAAGTTTAAATTGTGTTCAAAAATTTTCGATGCATTTGAGGTCTCTTAGAATGAGATTTTTATCCAGATACGTTGGAAATTGTAACATTGGATGATACTTGGGTGTTCTCTGTGAAAAATAAGAAAAGTCATAATTGGAATTCTAAATTAAATACAGAGTAACAGAGTGAATGTTGTAAGTGATCTTAAAAGTGTTTCAATTCTCACTTCATGTCTTTGACCGTTTGACCTGTTACAGGAGATCTCTTGAATTGAGTTGTCAAGGAAATTGTTGAAATGTTCTCCAATACGTTGATTCCAATTTATTTCCGGATAAAGGTCATAGACACTAGTTCTTCTGATGCTTTAAATAAAATATTCTAGAATATTTCATAGAATTCAGAGGTTTATTATAACCCTGATTTCAAAAATAAAATCTTCTTTGCCATGAAGATAATTAATAATTATAATTAGGACCTAAAAATAGTTCATAAATTGAAGAACAAGTAGAATAAGAACGTTTTAGTCAATCTATGCCGAACAGCTCCATGAAGAACTACTCGGTTCAAAATTATAAGTAGAATATAGTACCTCTCCGCAAAATTTTATTCTTTTTTATTCAAATTTTGTTTCATCGAAATTCCTGATTTTTGTTCATGAGACTTGATTAAAAAGTACAAATAAGTGTACTGGGGTAACAATTTAGTGTAGAAATAATGCCTTCTAACTTTAAATTGGGATAAGATGAGCAATTTTTTTCTTCAGATTATCAAAACTAAGCCAGTCGATTCACTAGAGTAAAAATAGTACTTTTTTGAGGCTCTAGACATAATTTTGATGATATTGGTTTCATCAATTTCAGGTTTAAACTCTACCAGAGTTCCATCATCGATAATTACGTTGGAGTGATTCACGTAGTTGTTCAAAAACGTCCGAAAATCCACTTAAATACAAAATTTAGGAATTATATAAGAAGATATATTTAAAACCAAATGCGCATTTCTCAAAGGATCATCAGTGGTCTCTCTTTGAAAATGATAAAAGTTAAAGTTTGAATGAATGGCCTATGAGAGCTTTTTCACCTTTTTCTCTTCACTGTTGCTATTTATTGAAGAGTTTTTGGTGTTTTTTCAGCTTACATTATATTCCTATTTCCAATCATGACTCTTATATTCTTTAACATTTACTATTTCTTTCAAAATTTGAAAATTATTATTTTTCATTCAAACTTTAACTTTTATCATTTTCAAAGAGAGACCACTGATGATCCTTTGAGAAATGCGCATTTACTTATAAATATATCTTCTTATATAATTCCTAAATCATCGATAAGTTTCAAATAATTAAATTTTGATTAAAAATAGTACTTTTTTGAGGCTCTAGACATAATTTCGATGATATTGATTTCATCAATTTCAGGTTTAAACTCTACCAGAGTTCCATCATCGATAAGTTTCAAATAATTAAATTTTGATTAAAGAATGTTGGAGAGAATATTCAAAGCCAACTTACTTGTATTCTCTTCCAAAGTAATTATCCAGTGCCGCTCGAGAGACTTGAGATTTACACACTTCAATATCCTGCTTTGGATAGTAAAATATGTAATTAAGGCACATTTCATTGGATATTGAAATTCCCTGGAAGATAGTTTTTCGTTTTTGACTTGAATCATAGGTACATCTCGTCAAGATACTTTCACCCTGAAAGATTTAAAAATTAAGCAAGCAAATATTTCTAGTTAACGTTCTAGAAAATATAGGTCTTCAATTAAAACTAGATTCCTTTCTCCAGATAAGATAATGAGCTCTGTTTTAGTTTAACCTCACCCCAAATTCCTGAAGGTTGTTATATATAGATTCTCATTGATCCAATCAGAGGATTTAAAAATTTTTCATCATTTTATGTATGATTAACTCCAAAAGTAGCCCCAAATCTATTCGAAAAATTTCCAAAAGTAGCCCCAAAGTGGGAATAATCCTAAAACTAGCCCCCCAAATTTTTTATCAGATTTAGCGCCAAATTTTTCCAGAATTAACCCCATCGTAATTCAGTTCATCGAATTCTGAAAATTTTTAATTTTTTGACTCAAATTATTCTCAACTGAATGCATCGTTTATAAAGATAGTACGTTTATGAATTTCAAAATAATAATAGACATAGAGTATACATGATTTGATTTTTAAATAATTAATAAGTTCTTGTTTTTACAATAAACTTTTATTATTTCATCTGATGACTTTGCTAACTGTTGTGAGCTCTTATTCTTCGAAAGAGGAAGGTAAAAATTTCATTCAGGATTATTCGATTGTTACTCAGAAATCATTCAAAGTTAAGAAAAATAACTACAAGTACTATATTTGGATGTGTGTTTTTAAAGATTATGAAGCCTTCGAGCGCTTTAGTCAGAGAAAAAATGAAATACTATACTTAACTTCATTTAAAATTCATTCGTGTATCGTTAATCCATGTAAAGTTAAATCAAATGAACTCAAAAGGATTTTAACCACATACAAATTCAATACAAGGCTTTTGAAAATTAATTGTTAATAGAGATGATAAACAAATAATATTAATTTTCATCATTTTATGTATAAATATCAATTCGGTGTAAGATTCTGATGGAAACTGCTGAAATAAAAGCTTTACTACTCAATAATGTATTCATCTGTCTTCTAAATCCTCTAAGAAATTGATATTTCTACTGATACAGATAAAATTTTCAAAGATGCTCGGCACTATTCCACACCAAATACAACTTCGAATTAAACAAGATGGCTCCCAATGAAATTGAGTCACAAATTTCTGAAAATTATCGAAAACATAATCGATCTCTGAGAGACAGAATAATTTTTTCTCATATAATTAATCTTTTGAGTTTACAACTCATGAAATTAAATGAATCTGATTGAAGTTACTAGCACCTGTTTGATTTTTAACTAACAGGAACCGTGGAAATCAATAAGAAATCAAGAAATTTATTGAGATAGGATTACGAGTATAGAGATTTTTTTCTACACAAGAATACAAACTCTATGAGATACTGAACCTGTACTTAAGATTTCATAATCTCATTTTAAACATAAATCTTTTTTAATTTATCCAGAGATGAGTATTTTGAAGAATTTTCAAAATCAAGGCACATTTTTATCATCTCAAGTAAGCTCCGAATTTGTATTGATTTGGAAATTTATCTGATTTCAAAGTGAAAAGATATGATGAAAAGTGACTTTTAGGGATCACGTAGGACAAGAAAAATCGATTTAATTTTTACTAGATTCATCATCATCCAAAAAGTCATATTTCTTGAGTTTTAGACAGAAACTTTTGGCATACTTGTTTTTCAATGACCGCCTTACTTTGAAATCAAGAAAACTCCCTATTCAACCTTCAATAAATGGAAATTCAGCACTTTTACGAAATTGGAAAAATTAACGCTAATTTATTTCAAAAATTGTATAAAAATGGGTCCTGAGAAATCTTTGATATTCTCGACGCTTAAATGAAAAATCAATCAACTTTGATGTTCCGCATTATGCGGACCGTATATGAGAATGAAAAATTTTAAAAAATGGGATCAACAATGCTGTTTTCACTAAGTCCTTGTATTTTGGAGTTAAATTATTCCTTAAAGTCCCAATGGTTTTTTCCTATCACACATTATTTTAGCAATTTTAGTTATTATTATTTATTTAAGCCTCAATAGAAACTTTATTTACTCCCTATTTGATAAGAAATTTTTTTATCTCCTGGAATACACAAAGAATTTGGCTTTATCACTCGTAAAACTTGTGAAATACTAATTCAAAGAAAGTTGATTTTTTCCAAAAAATTAATTTTTGCTTAAAACTTATCTCCCAAAGACATGGATAAAAAGTAAGATAAATTTTATCGAGTAATCAATCGCCTGAACTCTATCTGCTAAAGCTTCAAAGATATACTGGGTCAAAATAGGACCCCTTTTTTTTGATCGATAACCTCTGAACCAAAAACAATTGCGTTAAAACAACTGTAGATTCGTTATCAGCGTATTCACAAACCATGGAATAGATGAAAGATTGAATGCGAGTCATGACAAAAATGACCTCTCTGGGAATTCAAAGTTTAAAATTTATTTTCCATCTTTAGTAATACATAAAAATTGGAAATTTTTGTCAAAATTGCATTGTCTCTTACCTACAATTTCAACTCATAATTGTAATTCGAAACTAGAAAGTGAAATATTCTCAAAAGATTTCATTTTGTCTCAGCGAATCTTAAAAAATACCTCAGTGTTCAGGAGTCCTAAATGATTAGTTTAAGACTTTCTAATAATTTTCAAATATCAACCTGATATTCAATTAACTCACTGGTTCAACCCTTATGACAGGGAAGAGATTCCTAATCTCTTGATAATGTGGAGAAAACTGCATGTCTCTGTTGAGAATTTGACGCATCGTCTTGTTTCTATGCAGAATAACTGTCTCCACACTGACTCCAGTCAAATGGGTATGCAATTGTGAAGCAAACACATTGATAGGTCTCTCGAATGTCTTGAAGAAAAAATAATTTATTCATTTTCTCATTTTTAATCTGAGATCCTTCCTTACCTTGGTACAAACTGAAGGACATATTCCTGTTAGTTTGAACGTATGCATACCGGGTGGTATTGATGAGTTTGGCTCATAGTTCATGCCCAGTTCCATGACACCTACCTCCTCAATATCTTCGCCAACAATTGTCTCAATTGAGAAGCCACTAGAGTCAATTCGACCATAAAGCAACTGGGGGTTGTTAAAATGCACTTCAATGACAGCATAGCGGTATTTATCTTCCTTTAATATTTTTATTCCTGTCTTTTGCGGTAGTTGTAGACCCTTGATAAGAGAAATGCACATGATTCTGATAAAAAATAATATTTTTATTCAATTCAAATGTATTCAAGTTGAAGAAAAAATTATTTTGGGTCATTTTTGGAATTAAAAAAAATAATAAAATAAAGAGACCCTTGTGAACTAATGTGTTAAAAAATGTAACCCACTTGTTAAACAGGTGGTTTTTATTACTTTGAAAAAATATTTGATAATGGGTTTTGATGAATGCACGAGATGAAAGGAGACTCACCTTAGATCCCATAGCCCAAGCAGCAATGACAGATCGACAACTTTTGATTTCCTTTGGCTTCCCCTCAGAATTACACGGAGCATTGTAGTTCTCAATTCTGAGCACACCATCAGGATCAGGGATGCATAGAAATATTTCCATGTGATGGACAATTCCTGGATTCGATATTATCGGACTAA
The DNA here is from genome assembly GCA_012064415.1 of Gyrodactylus bullatarudis. NCBI lineage: Eukaryota > Metazoa > Platyhelminthes > Monogenea > Gyrodactylidea > Gyrodactylidae > Gyrodactylus > Gyrodactylus bullatarudis. Next base: position 92,096 of record SSNU01000021.1, on the reverse strand, counting down.
ACTTGTTTATGTAAACGTCAGTATCTGTTTCTGGCAACTGCACAGTCTTGCACCAATAAGTTGTTTCAACATTGGGAATTTCAACCTGAAAAAATAAATACGAATAAACTTTACAACATATCATTACAGAATACATTACATATAATATTATCCTGATGTATTAATTATCTATTAATTATAATGAAAGATTTGGAAACGCTTCTCGTCAGTAGACCATAGCCTGGATTGAAGACAATCTTCAACTTTGTACTGACGAGTTCTGATGAGGCCAAAAGCTTCTTTATCTGCAATGATTTATGAGTTGGACATAAAACTTGTCTATCCGAAAAAAGTCTCCATCAATTAGATTTCAAAGGACATAAATAAGTTACTTATTTCAATACTATTAGAACCTAATAGTTTTTATCCATACATATATCTTTCAGCAATTGTTAAAATTGTGATTATAAATTGAAATTTCAACTTACATTGTCAAGGGTTAAATTGAATTTTTCAACTTTGTGGTAAGCCACGTCTTTGTGTAATTTCGATGTATCCCTCTGTTTAATGATTTGAACTCTATTTATTTGAAGAGAATCCTGTATATTTTCCAAGTCAAATTCATGCCTAATAAGCTTAGCGAAAACTCTAGTTGTATCATCCTAAAAAAAGTTTTAAATTTCTGAATACTCACTAGAATACTTACACCAAATGGCTTTCGGCAGGATAATGCGTTCCTCTTGAAAATGTAACAAATTTTATTTTTTCTGAGTTTCACACGATTAACTCGGATTATTTTCTTATCTGGGTTTATTTGGTACGCTTTCAACTCATAGTTTTCATCCAGGTAGAATTCTTCAGCATAATCATTTTTATTAAAGTAATAAAAATTCGAATGAACAGGATCATCTTTAGTGCCAAATCCTAGTAAGAGTCCCCGATGTGGTTCATTGGAACAAAATTTGAACTTTATTCTGTAATCCCCTTCATTTTGAAAATCTTCAGTGTAGTCCCAGGTTAACTCGAGTTTATTTCTTCCAGGAATTTCCAAATAATAAGCTCTAGCTATCAACGATAGTTTACCTAAAATTATCAATGTCAATGTTATAGAGTAGTTGATTATCATTGTTGATTTCATATGTGCATGTATGGTCATGTTTTGCGAGAAACATATTCGAAAATTATTGCATATTCATTCTAATAGGATATAATAATAACCAATCACATAATGAATAGACGTAGATGAGTTTGCATATATAATATATCACTAACTAAATGATTTAAATTAAAAAATTTGAATTTAAATAAGTACTTTTGAATCATAGTTAACAATAACAAGACAATTGAAATTGAATTATTATTTCCTTTGTTTAATTTAATAATTGAAAATATAAAATTTGCATATTCAAAATATAGCATTGAATACTCATTAATGCTTATTAAGATTGAATCCGACTCAAACGCTACTGGTTCTGATGATGAAATGAATAGAATTCGCCAACTCGAAGAAGAAAATCGAAAACTTCGCGAACAACTAGAAAAAACAATTAAATCTCAAGCCAAAAACGATCTGATAGATCCTGTGAAAATTGAAGAAAAAATTGATTTATTCTCCTATAATTTAAAGTACCCATGTTTCGATGACTGGTATCATTGTTTTCAACATCGTTTCACGCATGATTTGGCTTCCCATCCCAATGAAGTGAAAGTAAAATCTCTTCTATCCAGGATGAAACATTCACAGCAAGATCTTATTCGTAAGACAATAGAGAACCCAGAAAAGATTGAATTTGAGAAACTTATTCCTCAACTCTCAAAACTTTTTCCAGTGAAAGTTTCACATCATCGCTGTGAATTTTTCAATCTCACTCGAAAGAATGACGAATCTTTGCATGAATTTTCCTTTAGAATAACACAGTTATGTAAGAATATGGAATGTGCCAAGTTTACCCAAAAAAAATTGGAAGTAACGCGATTTTTGTCAGGACTCAACATGCCGAACTACCCAGAATTGATAGAAAAAGTTCTCATGGTTTATGAAAAGAATCCAGAAATTGATCTACTAACAACTATGGCCCTTGTGGAAGATCAAATGATCAAGATGAAAATTTTCGAACCCTTAATTGTGAAGAAACCAAAGAAGGTAATAAAAACTTCAAGATCACGATCTAATCATTCAAGTGAGAGTGGAAAGTCAAGTTCTTCGCTTAAAAACTTAAAGAGAAGATCAGCACGTGGGACTTCTCCCGAGTTCCATCCTTCTGACTTGAGGAACCCATGTAAGGGATGTGGCGGAAATCATTTTAGAGTGTTTTGTCCGGAGAAAAATACAAAATGTGGATTTTGCGGCTTGCGTGGACATATTTCCGAAATGTGCTTCTCCGTACGAGGCAATTATTGAATCTATCTTGTATCTTGAACACATCTCCTCATTAATTCTTTCAATCAGAAAAATAAGAAATCTTTTTTTTTAATAACGAAATATACTTATCTACTATTAAGTAAATCGCAATAAATCTTTTTTAATTATTAGGTGCAGTAGATTTAGTGTATTATTTTCAAAGCCCCGAGGTTTATGATGGATAGAATTTCTATGTGAATTAGTTAATATCATTCTCTTGATCCTAAGCTTTATGATATTCGAGAGAATTTTGCTATTCAAACAAGCCTAACATTCAGATTACCCTTGGCTATTTTTCTCTAAAAATATGCTCCTTGAGTTACTACCCCACTGCTCAAGAATACTCAATGACTATTTTTTCGAGGGAGCAAAAAGTTCACCGTACTAAACATTTTTGTTATGAATTTCTAAACAACTCCAAGGGCCTGTATCCTAACTTGGTAATTCCTGAGTTTAGGGAAGACTGAGTGAAAGATAAAAAAACGAGCTTATATTTTTATTCGAAAAATTTATTTATTTCTTCTTTGTAAAAATAAAAAAAATCCAAGCCAAATAAACATGGTGGTTCAAGGGGTTTTTTAAAAGGAAAAAAATTTTATACAAAAACAAAAAAATGTAGCAAATAAAATGGAGAGATGTCTTTTTTTGTTATTGTACATAATTCGATATTTAAATGAAAAATTGAGGACTAATCATTGAATATCTCGATGGATTATCATGTCAAAATCACTTCCGGAGTTGGATCTGTCCCTTTGCTTAGTCAAATCCTCATTCGAAATACATGTAATCCTGAAAAATTATTCATCAATTGAAAATTAAAATCGAATTTTTGAAATGTATTGTGAGAAATATTAAAGTTCAACAAAATTTCATAAGGATTTTCAATCCATCAACCCAGTTTAATTTCTACAACCTCACACATAACTCTCCATGTGACAATTCTAACAACCGTAACTTTCTCTCATACTCTCAATTCTTCAACATGATTTCCAAACTCAAATTCAAAAATCGACGAGACATATTTAATATAAGTATAAACATACTGTTCAATGGACACCACACCTTCTTAAGTAATATATTTAATCTATTTAAAAAGTCATTTGACAACAACTCTATTCCTAAAGAATTTCTAACCACCAAAGTCATACCACTTCTAAAAAAAGAATCCAATGAATTCAGACCAATTTCCCTGTAATCTACATTCATGAGAATCATTGACTCCTTTCTCTTTCTCCAGATAAGCAAAATAATAAATATTGCAGCAATTGACCCTAATCAACATGGCCTCTGTAGAGGAAGATCATGCGAATCCAATATCAATATCAATTCCTTAGCTATGTCTCATATTTAAAAAGCAAGAATCAAAAAATTGTTGTTTTATATTTTGATCTTAGCAAAGCATTTGATAAAGTATACTTTGCCACAATTCTTGAAGCATGCCACAAGCAAGGAGTTTGCTCAAAACTCCTTAAATATCTAGAGAACTATCTCACCAATAGACAACAATTTGTGGAGTATAATACGTAACGGTCAGATTACCAAAAGATCTCCGCTGGAGTTCCTCAAGGATCAAGAATTCGACCATTACCTTTTAATATAGTCTTTGCTGAAATTAATTCCTCAACATACAAAATCTTCAAATATGCTGACGACTTTAAGATAGTCTTTCATTTCAACAATACCTATGATGGTAGTATTATCAACTCAGAACTATTCATCATAATTAACACAATGAAAACATTTGGATTAACGCCCAATATAGACAAGTCATTCTACATCATACCAGACGAAACAGCTATTTTTGACTTAAACATTTACATAAACGAAGAAAAATCCTACCCAAAGAGTTAGTCAAAGATCTTGGTGTACTTATTCATCTGAATCTATCTGGACAATATGCACATACTTTCTTAGAAACTTTTTTAAAAAGTCTAGACCTTCAAATATTCATGAATATCTATCAAAAATAGATGCTAAATTGGGTCGAGTACTATTACCTGATTTTCTGATTCACGTAAAAGAGGAAAAACTAAGAAGAAAATAATTCGTATAATTTTGCTGACTTTGAAACTATCTACGAGTAAATTTTTAAATTAAAAAAATTTGGTTGATCCGATTACAGTTATTTTTTTTCAAACTAATATTAATTCTGAAAAGATATATTAATATAAAGCTAATTAATATGAAGATGGGAATTTATGATTTTTACAAAATTATAAATTTTTTCATCAAGAAATCGAATTTGATCAAGATTTTTTGGTATATAGATCGTAGGTTCCACTTTCAGGATCTGAAGAAAAAAAATTTGAAAAAAATCAAATTTTAAGAAAGTTATGGCATATTTCAAATCTAGCGATGGCGCCGAATTCCCATTTTTTTGAACTTTGAGTTGAAAATTTTTGTTAATTCAAAAGTGAGAGATGGATCAAAAGTTTATTTTTAGGATCACGATTAGTCAAAGAAATCAAATATGCTGATTCAGAATAAAGAAGAGGTACGACTGAGCGGAAGATTCAGTTCGAATTCAAAAACCATCGTGTGATAATAAGAGTTTATATATATTTGTATACTTGTATTCTTAATATGGTATAACAGGATCATAGCAGTAGTGGAGTCCCTAAGAAAGGAATTTTACAAGATCAAATGGATGTTAGGGATACAGATCCACAACAAATAGTTTTCTCAATGCCTTGAAAGGGTTTAACTGTGTGTGTGTGTGTGTATTAGATAAGGGCGCCAGTTGGATCATCAATCTTTTTTTTAATTTGCCGCTCACTTTCATTTACCTCTAATTCAGTAATTTTCAAATATCCGGTTTGTTAAGTTGCTAGCAAAATATTCAGGATTATTTATCTGTCTAATCGAATTTGCTGATTTAAATAATTTATTTTCTTCGTCTTTCACGGTTTAATTATGAATAAGGAACTCAATTTGCTAATTTTTTACGCTACAAAGAGATAACAACAGAAATTTTCTTCTTTCGTGTACGCTCAGTTGGAAACGTTACAAATGATTTCATCTGAGATTTGAAATCATGAATATTCTGTAATTTGATTATCGGAAATGCTTCTACGATGCCTCTCATAATGTGGAAGCAAATACTTACTTCTCATTTCACAATAGAATCTAATGACAACTAAACATTGTGAGAACTGTTTATTTCATGTAATTGATTTCACTTAGCGTTCACATATTGATTGTCTACTTTGCCACTTATTGAATGATGTAAAAACTCTATTTTTTATAAAGAGTTCGAATATGTTAAAGATTTTTTGGAATCCAGATGTTGATGAATAATTTGTGAAAACAATTTGTTGCTCCTCCCCTCTTATTTCTTGCCAAGTTTACTTGGAATTGTGTTGGTCTCACCAACAGGGGATTCGTTTTCTCGTCATCGATGTTAAAAAGTCTCTTTTCCATTCAGATGAATTAGTGTAAAACAGAACTTGAACTTCAACTCAAACTTCAAAAAATCGAAATTTGAAAAATGACCATGTCTATCTCAAAATGGTAAAAGTAGGCAACTTGATCCGGATCGCTAATATATTCGAATTTTCGATAAAAATTGAGGTTTTTTAAAATAATCATAGATTCCCAATCTCATATCAAATAGATTTATAGAGCAAAAATGTTTGCCTTTTCATCCTGAGTTCATGGCCTGATCCTTCAAGTAACGTTTTCTAGACTTTTGGAAAATTTCTTAAACCAACAGATATTTAAATTAAATAGATGTGATCTTCTTTGAGATGCTAAACACTTCATCTAAGGGATTTAAGAAGGAATAGTATTAATAGACCTATTAATAAGTCTCTTGAATCATTGGATCTCTTTGATCTAACTCCATCAATTTTTAATGACACTTAAAAACAACCACTTGATAAACATTATTTCTAATTTAAAACTTTTCCAAAAATCCTGATTTTTTCATTAAAAAACCAGGATAAATCGAGTTTGTCGTACGTTTTTTGTTGACACCAAAGTGAAAGGATAATCAAAATGACTCTAAATTTTCTTCACAAAACTACCAACATTGAATACATATCTTAGCATTTGATGATGTAAAAAATCTGAAAATTTTATTCATGCTTAAATTCTTGGCTTCAAAAATACGGTTAAATTAGAGAACAGTTGCCCCCTGTTATTTCTCTCTAAGGGATTCATTTTCATTTCATCGATGTTAAAAAGCCCTTAGTCTCATTGTCATTCAGAAAAATTACTGCAAAACAAGAAGGGCAAATGTTCTACAGATTAGACCAAAATACTTCAATCCAAGAGTAATGGCTGAAATTTGAATTTTGAATGTAATAAATAAGTTTCTTATTTTTCTTTTTTTAATCTGACTCGGAATCCACAAATAATATTCTACAAATAAAGCTAGTTAATATGAAGATGGGAATTTATACTTTTTACAAAATTCTTATTTTTTTCATCAAGAAATCGAATTTGATCAAGATTATTTGGAATCTAGATCATGAGGCCCTCTTTCACGGGACGGAGAAAATAAAATTTAGAAAAATCAATTTTTAAGGTTAATACGGCAAATTTGAAATCTTGAAGTAGCGCCAAATTCCCATTCTTTTGAGTTGAAATTTTTTATTGGTTTCAATGTGAGAGAGTGATCAAAAGTTGATTTTTAGGATCACAATAAGACAAAAAAACCGATGATCATCATAAAAATTTTGATAAATTCGTCATTTTTCTGGAATCTTGAAATATCAAATTTCATCGACTTTCAAGTAGGGAAAATGATAAAAAAATCAAAATTTGGTTTTGCAACGATTATGGGGGGGCGGGGTTCTCAAAACCAGATTCAGAATATTTAATTTCTTTGACTAATTGTGATCCTAAGAATCAACTTTTGATCACTCTCTCACATTGAAACCAATAAAAAATTTCAACTCAAAAGAATGGGAATTTGGCGCTACTTCAAGATTTCAAATTTGCCGTATTAACCTTAAAAATTGACTTTTCTAAATTTTATTTTCTCCGTCCCGTGAAAGAGGGCCTCATGATCTAGATTCCAAATAATCTTGATCAAATTCGATTTCTTGATGAAAAAAATAAGAATTTTGTAAAAAGTATAAATTCCCATCTTCATATTAACTAGCTTTAGATTTAAGTCTATCTAAATGGATTGAACACACTATTTTGCAAGTTAAAATAATCCATTTGAAGAGAAGCTCCAATTTCCATACTTAAAGTTGCTACATTATTAATTGTTGGCAAGAGAAGAAGGAGCTGATACGTTTAATTCCCATCAGACCTCTAGAAATTTCATCGATATTTATTGAATCTATAAAAATGATTACTCTCTTTCGCTAAGGTCAAAATGGGTATGAGTGTCTTCAAATTTGAATAAGTGCGAAGTTTTTTCATTGATATGTACATTTTTTATGTTCAAATCTATTTTCGTTGATGAGAAATAAAATATATCGTACTGCTATCGATATCCAAGAAAATTAGTGATGATTCGTAGGACAAGAAACCAACGTATTTATTCCGTCATTAATCTTGAAAGAAAAAAAATTAATTCGGCTCTGTAAATTTTTGAAAATTGTATTTTCAAAGTCGAAATTATCAATAGCAAAAGATTCAAAGTTTCTTCCCCAGTAGATTTGAACGAAATATTCTAGAATTATTATCGGTTTTTACTATCATCTGACTGAATTTACTAAAACTAACGTTTTAAAACGATCAGAGTTGTAAGGGAATTTAACCCATAGTGCGTCTAAAGACACATACCCCTCAAGCAAACTCATTATTATAGCCTAAGAAAATACTTCGTTTATCAGCATTCGATTGGAAATCTATTAATCTCCTGGAATTCGTAAAGATCTCAGTGTCAAACTATATTGCTGTACTAATTCAAAAAAGGTAGAATTTTTTCAAAAATTGAATTTTTGCTAAATACGTTCTTCTGGAAATTTATTTACCAAGGTCATGGATTAAAAGTAAGACAACTTTTATCGGGTAATCATACCGGTAGAATTCAAATATTAAATCGCCTGAACTTAAGCTTTCAAGATAGCCTATTTTTGGATCAAAAATGACCAGATTTTTTATCGATAACTCCTGAATCAAAAATAATCCTGTAGATTCGTATACAGCCTATTCAACGTTGTTGCCCAAGGCTTCTGCCGCCTAGAGTTCATTATTAATAATAATTTATTATTTAGCTCTCTTATGAAATTGACACTTGCTTATCCGATTCCTAACATCTAATACATAAGAAAATTTTCAAATTCAAAATTGAAATGAATAAGACTTATAAAGTCTATGGAAATGAAAACAATTGCGTGTTGTATAATATAGTTGAAAAATATTCAGACGACTTATTCTTTGATAAAAAATGATTGAAATATTTTTAGGATAATTTTGTGACACAAATAATATACTTCGAAAATCATAATTTTATATATGGCTTATATGAGTTAATCAGTAACTCTTTTCTATGAATGAATGAAATAAGCAATTAGATAAATGCAAAGCCAGATTCTTTTCATCTCTTCTGCACAAAATTCATCAGTAGTCATTCTAGACGAATTGTTCCAAAATCACTAAAATCATTGCCCATAGTTGACACTAAATTTCTTTTAACGGTCTTTAATTATTTAAACAAAATTATGGAGATTTTCAAATAAAAAGCGTCTTTCACTGATCAGAATTGTTATATTCCGGATAAATAAAAGAAATGTCATTTTTTTATTCAAAAAAATTCAAGATTCAAGCTGTTTTTGCAACTTCATGCTTCTGTAAACTGAGATTATTGAGTACTCTTTTCATTAATTAAAAACCGGGAGCATTTTCTCACCTCTGAATATTGAAAATCCTCTGCCACATTTTCTACATCTTTTGAAATAAGGAAGTGTTTTGATTGAGCAAGTTCCAGTACATGGGATATTTATACAAGGCACATGGTCCAAAAATTAAGCAAACCGATTTCAACAAAAAACTGTAAAGCCTTTTTCTACCGGACTTAAAAAGCTCCCAGACCTCATTATCACTTAAGTTCATGATTATAATGTCAATGTGCTTACTCAAAGTACATAGCAAGTTTAAGATCTCGTCATTGGAGGAGTTTTATTCTAGTCTTGGATTGGTTATAGATAACAAATAAATAAACCCAAGTTTTCCTCAGTAATTGATAGTTTGAAATTTTATTGATGAAGATAATGAGCAAATGGCTACTTTTATTTTTTTAATTTTAGATAAGCTAAAGATTTACAGGCCTTTAGTTAGAAAAAAAAGATTAATTCTGACTGAACCTCAACTGAAGTATAGGCTAGATATACTGATTTATACATGAAAAGCATAGATCTTTATACCCTATAATATACAAATGTAGATCTAAAATAGACCAATGATTCTCATTGGTTGTCGCTGACCGGTACCGAACGCGCATTTTTTCACTGAACCTGAAATGAAGTATTACCCTTATGGTCTTTGTTCTATCGTCATCCTAAAAATCAACTTTTGATCACTCTCTCACTTTAAAATCAGCAAATGTTCAAAAATACTGAAATTCATGGTCATAATTTTTGATAAAAATTCGATAGATATTTTTTCCTTCATTCGGTGAAAATGAACCTCATGATTTATAGATCGAGATCTTGAGGAAAAAGTTTTTATTGTACCATAAATTCCCATTTTCAAATTTACTGATTAGCCTTACACTTTTTAGCGCATATTTTTTCAAATGTCTTGACGAAAATTCAATTACAATAGAATAAAGCTCTCATCTTAGCTGAGTTGAATACCCAGTAGAACCGTTGAAAACTTCAAAGTCGAAATTTATCTCATAACTATCTCATCTTCATACTTGACTAGTTTTGGATCTCTGTTGGAATCAGAGCTATTTCTTATCTAAACGATCGGCATGAGACACAAAAGTTTGGTGGAAATTCCGTTTTTTTCGATTTCTTCCTCTATCTTTTTAGACTTTTTCATGATGTCCAGGACAATAATTTTCTAATCGTTCTTTCCTTTTTCGATTTAATCTATCTCTTCATCTTATTCAACTATTGCTGTGACCTTCAACAAGCGAAGATATCTTTGCGTATATTATGTATTTATCATAATGAGATTTTTGTAGCTCACCTACCTACCTTATCAATGTGGGTACATCTTGCTATCCGGGTAAACGAGATGATGGTTTGAGTTGATGACTATAGTATTTCTTTTGTATTTTTTCCAGTCCACTCATGAATTGACCTTATTGTCATCTTGAATGCAACTTGTGATCCTATCAAATTATTCCAGTGTCAACATTTTCATCATCTTTAATCAAAAATATGTATTCTTCGATTTAACTTGTTCATTCATTTGAGAGATACATTCTTTAGAATTAAGCGGCTAATTCATAGAATTAATTTGTCCCTTCTTGTTTTGCACTAATTCGAAATTTTGCAAAATTACTTAAATCGCCCATCGATATGAAAAAACTAATCTTCAAGTATTCCACCAAATTTCGCTTCAAAATACCTTTCCATGCTTCTGGAATAAGATAAACAAATTTGTAAAAAAATTTTAATTAAAAACGTTTTAAGTAATTTTGCAAAATTTCGTCCAAGTCTAGTAATATATAGGGCCAAATGTACATTTCATTAAGCATCATCAGTGGCAATACTTTAAAAATGATATGAAAAGTTAAAAATTCATTAAAGATAATTTACAGATTATTATATGAAAAGAGAATACTAGAATGTAATTTAAGCTGAAAAAATCACCAAAACTCTCCAATAATTAGCAACAGTGGAGAGAAAAGTGAAAAAGCTCACATAGGCCAAGGTAGTTGAAGATTATAAGAATAGTTTTTTTGAACACATTAGTTTGGTTTGTATAGATTTATGAAGAATTTCTCCTTCACCCAAACATCTGTACTGTCATCTCCTGCATTTTTGTGTAAAATTGAAAAGTTAGAAATTGAAGTTTCATGCCTTTCTTGTCTAAGATATCTGGTCACCTCTGTATCTTTCGTAAGATGATCGTTGATAACTTCCTAATTGTACGACCTATATAAGAAGATCACATTGAAATTTATAAATCAATAGAGTCTTCTCTTCAGGTCTCAGTAATTCCTTGTGAATCAAATTGAACAATCTCTTAGTTTTGAATACAATTTTCAATTGTATGCTATTATAATTTTGATTGATGAGATTTGTCAACTTTCTCATTAAATCATTGCTGAAACCATCTCCTTTGAATATAGTCTTCAATTAGTTTTAATAGTAATTGAATAATATAAAAAGACAGACTTACAAGAATGTTCCAAAGAGAAATTATGAATGTTTTGAATAACTTATTCTCTAATATATTTAGGGATATATATTTACACTTTTTTTAATTTCGAAAATACGCCAAAATTCTACACTTGGATCTATTGATTTTAGAGAACTGAAGTGACTTGATATAAAGTTGGGATTCTATGAATTTTACAAAAATTCTCAATATTTACATCAAGAATATGTTCAAGATTGTCGGAAATCTGGATCATGAGGCTCCCTTTCTACAAATTGAACATTTTTAAAATTTTATATATTTTTATTGATTACCAGATTATTGCCATTACATTTTCGATAGATTCCACCCTTTTCGAGGGATTTTGAATATTCAATGTTTGATTGGTCTATCAAGGGAAAATGGAGTTTTTCCTATATAATAAAGGTTTGCAATAGCCCAAAGAGGCACTCCTGTACGTTCCAAAAGAATTCAATCCTTAACTTGCTCAACAAATTTAATTCAAAAAAATCATTCGATTCCTTCTGCCATAATTGAAACTATTCTTTAGGAGGCATTCATAATAGAATAAAATCTCAGTAGCTATTGATAATGTAGGTGATAAATTATTCATTAATCAGAAATGTAGACTGATGTAGAAAGGCTTGAAGAATAAACGACGTATTTCATTGATGATAACATACATTAATGATGAAATAAGGGAAAAACATTATCGATATAGAAATTCGAATTTTGAAAAATCATAGAGATAATTAACTGTTCATACTTGTAGCAGTCATCTAAATAGTTTCATGGGTACATTATGAACTTTAAAACTAAAATAAAATTCTCAATTTTTCCATCAAGAAATCGAATTTGATCAAGATTTTTTGGAATCTAGATTTTTTTGACTCAGATTCAAAACCAGATACAGAATATTTAATTTCTTTGACTAATTGTGATCCAGGGCCTCATGATCTAGATTCCAAAAAATCTTGATCAAATTCGATTCCTTGATGGATTCCACTTGAATTTCTAATGTAACAATTGGTTTTTAAAATAGAATTAATATTCAGGAAATTTTCATTCAACACCAAGGAATAATTCATCGTACCTTTTTATTTCTGATGAATTTATCTTTGATTTAGGTCAGTGCTTTCTTAATAACAATAATCTTGAAAATATTCAGATCATTTTGTTTTTAAATTAATCAGTTGATATTTCATGTATGAAAATTCGAAATATATCATGATTAATTTAAATATACTAATTAGTAGTAAGTTAAATGTTATAAGAGTTTTAGTGTTTGCAATTTCCATACATTTTATGCCACTTTTATGGGGCTCCAATGCTTACTTATCAGAAAATAGATGTAAGGATATGAACATACTTAAACCATGATAAATAAATGTTATTGGTCAGATTTCAATGTTACCTATATTTTTATTAAAAATTAGTTTTCGGTCTGAAGAAAACTTTTGTTCGTTCTCAATAAACCAGCATTGTTTTTTTAAGGAATCAGGCAATTTTTCAATATATCCAGATCATGAACTATCTAATTTTGTATTTTTAAAAAAATTCGATAACGGTTAGTCATTCAGATAATAAAACCGAGTGTTGAATTTCAGCTTTGCGTTTATTCATCATCTTAGAGATCTTATCTCCGATTTAAAGATTGAAGAGAAAATAAAAAAAATATTTTTCAGACAAGTGAAATCCCTTACTCATAAAAGAAAGGAGACAGGAGATGTAGAATAAAAAAACACTTGGAGATTGAAATCTCATATATTCTTCTATAGTTTTTTCAGATCTCCAACACTGATAGGTATCCGTACATTTTATCCATTTTATTCGGAAATGGTTCACCTTGATGTCTGTCCAATTTGAGACATTAAATTGAGATTTCTTTGAAAGTAGTCACTTGTTTTAATACAAGTAACTAAGTATACGCTCGGCCAATAATTATAATCGAATACTGCTCTGCATTATTGAAGCTAAAAAGAGATCAATGTTCAAAGAAAATCCAGTCTGCATGTAAAGATTCATACGCCTAGTATCGGTTACATTTCAGACTGGCCTGAAATTACCAAAGAGAAGGGAATTAAAAACTCTGACTTTTATTGAATCTTCACTCCTACAAGTCTACTCCAATCGAGATTGATTGCGCAATAACACTCCAGAATTCGTTAACATCAAGAAAAAACACATTTCCATATGTAGATATGTATGAAACTTCAAAAACTGATAAATAGAACGAAAAATGAAAAACGCATTGTATAGTGATACATCGGAACTCACCTTCTATCAGAAAAATCCAAGTTTAAGTAATTTAGTACAAGTCCTTGCAAAAGACAGGTCCGTCAAAATATCCAAAAATTACATAAATATGGTTATTTAACCCTTAAATTAAGTCCCAGAGAATTTTTTTTCATGACTTGCATTAAATCTTGTCTAGACTGTCGTTTGTGAATACGCTGATTACGAGTCTGTAGTTTTTTTAACGCAATTATTTTTGGTTCAGAAGTTACCGATCTAAAAATGACCCATTCTTTGATCCAAAAACAGGTTATCTTTGTAGGTTTAGTAGATAGAATTCAGGCGATTGCATATTTGATTTCTAGAGGTATGATTCCTCGATAAAAGTTATCTTACTTTTTATCTATGACAAAGATTAATTTTTTGAAAAAATCAACTCTCTTTAAATCAGTATAGTGCGAGTTTGACGAATGATAGAGCCAAGATCTTTGCGTATTCAAGGAGATTAATAAATTTCCTATCGAATGGCTGGTAAACGAAGTATTTTCTGAGGCTCGAAGGAATAATAATGAGTTGCTAAAATGATGTGTGATAGAACTATCACTGTGGGACTTTGAGGGTTAAACAAAAGTAGTTTTAAATTTAATAAATTTTAAATCGTTTAGTAAATTAAGCCAAAATTTTTCCAGATAATAAAAAAAATCAGATTAATTTAAAAAAAAATTCTCAAAAATTTTATAAATGAAAGAGTAAATTCAGTATTTTTTCTGATTCTAACAGGGCTCTTAAAACGAATCAACTTTCTCTAATTAGTAATTACAAATTTAGGTATTTTAGGTATTATTTGAAGCCCGCGAAGTATTGGATTTTGGACCAAAGTCTTAGCAAGATATTGAACTAGAAGAAGCGTAGAATACTCCATTTTAAAAATCTCAAAAAGCTTTATTCAATCTGAGGAAGAATAGCTTTAAAATTTCATGCATGCCTAAACTAGAGCTACTTTAACATAAATATATTTATGATTACTAATCATTACTCACTGAATTATAAATGTGATTGGTTATTTCGACGTTCTCTATTCTGATTGGTTACAAAAAAGGCATGCAATTTTTTTAAATTTTTCATTAAAAAACAGGACGTAAAAACTGATAAATTTGATCCAGAAGATGAAATCTAATTTTCTTGAAAGTATGCCCAGCGAAAGAGCGAAAGATTTCAGTCTAGAATTGTGAAGAAAACTATGGAATTTCTTTTTTTTAAAGCTCTGAGTTTGTTTCAAATGTAAATATTAGTGGGTATTTTTGATGATTTTTTCTACCCTTGAATGTTTTTATTCAAAGTTTTCGCCAGTTCTGAGTAGACTCGATATTGATCTATATACCAATCGACGCAGAATTGAATGCTCTACATAATGAGTCTAATTATAATTAGGTTTAATTGCTTCTACGAATTGTTTTGATTGAAAAACTTCTCTCAATTTTCCCAAAATTCTCATTTTTCAATTTTTGCCTATATCTCCCAAACTATACCCAATTTTCTAATTCTAAGAACAGATTTGGAATCAGCGTGAAATTTTGGAACTAAAACACAGGAGTCTAGCCCAATTACTTTTTTGAAAATTTTTTTTGACACACAGTATATTAGTCCAAGTCTCAACAGAGACTAGCACCCCTCGGCGGTTCTAGATAAGTTGATTAATAGGGAGGCTTCAGGATCGTATGATAGCAAAAAATATTTTTTAAATTCATGGATTAACCAGAATGATAAAATTTTCAGACTCTTTTGCTATATTCTCTAGAAAATACTTTGCTAATTTTGTAAAATCATCTCTAAAATTATCTTGATTAAGCAAATTCTTCGTATCGAATATTTAATTTTTCACAAGACGAATAAAAGAACCGTAAAATTCCCAAAGACGTGGAAAATCACAAAATCCACCGACAGAGAATATCCTCAATTTCGTGCTCATCCTTTTATTGATGCAGAGAATAATGATGATACCTCGCTCAACTTGGCTAATTATCGATTATTGTGGGAGTGTCCCCTTGTTTAAGCTAAGCTATGATATTTTTAAAGACCATTTTCGAATCGTTAATCCGATTCGATTCTGATCAGCTTTAAGCACTAGTTTAAATGCAAGAATCATCCAAAATCATGTAATTAGAGGCATCGAAAGAAGTCTATTTGCCCCCTCTTTTGTTTTGCTGTAAATTTTCTAAATGACAAAGAGACTAAGGGCTTTTTAACATCGATGAAATGTAAACGAATCCCTCGCGGTGAGATTCAGCCTATTTCTAAGCTTCAATTAAATTAAGGACAAAGAAATTGAGTTCTGAACTCCAGTAGAGTCTCGGAAATAACTGAAAAAGATTTTGACCTAAGTTAGCAATCGAAAAATTAGAAAAACTATCTCTACTGTTAACTAATCCCTTTAATCATCTTTAGTTCTATTCTAAATCTTCTATTCAAGTATGTTTAAATGCTCATGACAAATCATGAAAGAAGCTTTTAAGCAAAACCATGTAGATATTTCCAACATGTAAACAACGTGTTTTTTCTCTTATCTCCTAATAATAAGAATGAGAAAAAAACTAAACAGACGAATCTTATCCCATCTATGAGAGAGTAGTAAAGTTTTAAAGAGATCAAAGTATCCACCACAAAAGTATACTTTTTCCTATTCACAAGAAACAGACTATTTAAGGTCATAAACATTCTCTACAAATGAAAACATGTGTGAAATACAGCATTAGAATGTACTGACAAGGAATCCCATCATTTTCTCAACGTTGAGTAATTATTCATAAACGATTGTACTGAATTATGGGCATGTTTAATGATGGGGATAGTATCTCTTGAAACTTTAGTCTCTTCAAGCTAGAATGTTGACTGGAAATTGAACACGTGCCTTAAAGAATAAAGTCACTTGTTTAACTGTTTCTTACAGAATTGATTCTGAAAAAATCCGTAATTGAATGTTGATATACCTGAATTGAACAAAATTTTCCAAAATTAATAAAATCGCCTATCAATTTGATAATATTTTGACCGATCATATTCATTAAAAATAAGAAAAAATTCAAAACAAGATTTGAGTAGTTTTTGCAAGTTTGTTGGAAAAAATAGCGTGAATTCAAATAAAAATCATGAAAAAAAAACGTTTCTTATTTTAAAATGTCCGTGATTTTGGTTATCTTATTAATAATAATAATATTTATTAAACAATACATGTGTTATCTATATAAACATTAAATAAATTCTTCAGTTTTGTGGAAATTTATAAATTATAAAGTTTTTTTAATTCTTTTTTAAATTCATCATTATCAAGAGTTTTCATCTTATGATTAAGTTTTTTAAATATGTTTTTGGCTTTGTTGAAAATTGATAGCTTTTTTAGATTGTCATATTCAGGAACATTGGAGCGTAGGCCTTGACGATTGGAGTTAGCCAGGGGTGAGAGTTTGATTAGGGTGCAGTTTGTATTTTTTTAGACCATTTGTCACATTCAGGGTTCCAGATTGCAGAACAGTATTCAATTACTGGTCTAGCATAAACTTTGAATAAAAGTAGTTTCATGCTGTCGATTTTGATGCATTTGTTAAAGGGAGAAATTTAGAGGCTTTATTTGTTTGAAGAAGTTATCTGACCTGTTTACATAAAGATGAGAATTTATCAAAAATCTCAATATTCTTCTCCGGATAGTAAGTATATTTCGAAGCTCACTGCAGGCTGTTTTCAAAAAAAAATTCAGTCTTACATTTTCGGAATTTCAAAAATTTTCCAACATCAAAATTTTCATCGATTCCCAAGTCTTAATGCTGATATTTGTGATCAACGTTTGAGAAAGAGTTCAAATTTGTCTTGAAGAGTAAACAGAAATTCTTCGCTATTTTGGGAAATCGAACCATTTAAATTTTTTGATTATCACGATGGAAAAATATCCGAAACTTGGAAATTTAAGTTTTTCTCGGAGATGGCAATTTTCTCTAAACCTCAATGGCTAAATTCAAAATCTTTTTATCTCAATTATTAGCATATAATTAATTAATTAAATCTTCGGAATCGGGAAAAAATTTTGGCCTTATAAAGTTGGTTGATATGAAGTTGAGAATCAATGATTTTTACACAAATCTCGATTTTCTCATCTAAAATTCGAATTTTTCAAAGAGTTTTTGAAATCTACTTTTTACCAGTTGGAAAAAAAATATAAAAAATAAGGTTATCTTTCAAATTTCGATTTCGCGCCAAAAGCCATTTTTTCGAACTTTGAAATTAAAATTTTTTTTGATCCGAAAGTTTAAAAAATGGGCTTTTGGCGCCAAATCGAAATTTGAAAAATGGCGATATTTTTCATCAAAAAAGTTTTTTTTTCAGAATTTTTTTCTTCCAACTGGTAAAAGTAGATTCCAAAAAATATTTTAAAAATTCGAATTTTTGATGAGAAAATCGAGATTTCCGTAAAAATCATAGATTCCCAACTTCATATTCAATTAGCTTTATATTGAAAAATGTTTAAAACAATTTTTCTTCACTTAGTCAACTCATCAGTTCACTTCATTAATTCAATCATAGCTCTAGTAGCTTTTACTTGAGTTTCAAAATGGATGAAAGAGGCTTCGACAAAAGGGCCTTTATCGACTTTATCTGGCACTGGAAATAGAATAGTAGATTCTTGTTTTTCCAACTGACTTGATAACTCTCTTGCATTAGCGAACAGATTCAAGTTTTTTTATTTCATTAAGAAGAGAGAGGAAGAAACTCTCTGTAAAGGAAATATGTTCATAGGAAACTTGAATTTTAAACTAAAAATATGAAATGAGAAAATTGTAAAGAGAAGTGCAGATGATGAGGTAAAGTACAAAAGGAAATAAAAGCAATTTATATTCATCATTATCATCAATTATTTCTTAAAATATATATAGTTTATACATATTCTCAAACTGTGTGTATATTTAGATAGATGGATGTTCTGTACCCACTTTCCTTCCTACCGGCAAATGAACGAAGAAGGCAAAAGATCATAGTACTATTACTATAAACATTGTTGTACAACAACAATTAAGATACATTGTATTTTTAGAGAGATGCTCAATCTTTCTCAATTTACCGATGCTTTATTTCCAGTTAACTATCGATACTTAGTCGAGTTTTTTATTAAGCGTCAATTTAACCCTTCATGTCCCAAATTATTTATTTTTTCATCACACAAATGAGGAGATTTGCAACCTAACCAAAATAATTACGCTGATTCTGAATCTGAATTCCTTTTTGTAAGCCGACTTATCATATCTAAGATAATATAGGTTAAAATTGGCATTTTAACCCTATAAAACTATTTATCTTCTTAACTATGCGAGATATCGAGCAGGCGATTTTTTATTTGAAATCTACGACTATTGTTTTAGAAAGTTATTTTATTTCTTTCTAAGACCTCAGTAAATAGGTTTTCAAAAAAAACGTTCTAAATATTTTTCAAATATTTGACAACATTTTAAAAAACTCACCCTTCTTCAAGTAACTATGGTTTGCATCAGCGAAAAGTTTTCTTTATGAATTATACATAAATTTGTAGCTTCATAAATTTCCTTTCTAAAGAGGGGTAAACAAAGTGTTTTAGGTATCTTTCTGTTAAAATTATCGCTCGAGAAAGAGTTATGTTCCACTGGTGGAACAACGGCGCATGAAGGGTTAAATAAAAATCGAACTGAATCCACCCTACACACATGTCATAGTGATCGACAAAGGATTTAAAGTTTAATCCACTTGTGAAAAGATTTATCGGACAATATATTTTTATCAAGTTTTTATAAATTTTTTTATTAAAAATTTTGGTCATTTTTCAAATTTTGATTTGGTGCCAAAATCCCATTTTTTCGATCTTTGAAATTTTTTTATTGATTTCAAAGCGAGAGAGTGATCAAAAGTTGATTTTCACGATCACAATAAGACAAGAAATTTAAATTCGACTGCATTAGAACAGATTCAGCATATTCGCCTATCTTGTTGATTTTTAATGAGATCAAAAGGAGTTAACTACTAGTACGAGTGTATTCAGACTATGAGAATTGCAATCGATTGGAACACACCTAAAATCAAATATGAATTATAATAAACTCTGAATGAACCAAGAGTTCGAATATGTGAAAGATATTTTGGAATCTTACTCATGCTGTCCACTTTTACCATCTGAAAAAGAAGTCTAAAAAAATATTTTAAATTGAAACCAAAATCCTATTTTTTGTAACTTTGAACTGAGATTTTTTGATTGAGAAATTCGGCTCCCAAATGATAATGAGGTATTGGAACAGATTTTGCCTAATTTATTCTCTTGTCTAATCTTGATCGTTAAAATACTGAAGTTTCACAGTTCTTGTATTGACAGCCTGAAGTTCAGTCGCACCCTCTGGGACAAATTGCGTCAAAATATAGAATTTATTTAATCTGTAAAACAATTAAAGCTTTAAATAGATTCATTTCCGACAAGAAGTTGCAAATAAAATACTCTGGCTTCAAGTAATACAAATGTGATTGAGAAAACCTGTATTTATGTGGCATGTATCACACTGATGAGTATCCTCGAAATAGAGACATTTATTTGTGAATAAATCTGGCATCTTCTTACTTTGCTCAAATTTCCTATGTCATCGATAGCTCAGCTCAAAACCAATCTCGAAGAACACTTAACTCAGTTAAATGTAATTGAAATCTCAAGCCTATTGAGCTACAACGAAATTAAAGCCTTAATAAATTCATTTTTAGTCTTGTCTTCAGATCATGAAGTTTATTGCTTGAAGCGAGTATTAATCAATCAAATCATATCCTAGATCATCTCAGTAATGTATGTATCACAAACTCTCACTCTTTTCGAAATAATTTGATTTGTATCTTATGATAGCTCTTCTATATATTCACAAGACTTAAAGTTAATGAATTTTTGAGGATAACTTAATTTACTTTTTTATACAACATGAACTTGTGACTTTCGTGATATCAAATTTCCAAATATTGATATTGAATGATAAAAAAACTGCACTTTTAGATAGGAAATAGAGGTATTCCACCTTGTATGATATTTGCTCGCTAATATCCCAAACATATGATATGCATTTAGCCTTGAAAGAATTATATATCCTTTTCTTAGTGAAAGTTGATTGAAAACTTTGAGTGACGGAAAGCGAGATATATGGCTTAATAGTCCTGGAAAAATAAACATTTGATGAAGGAAGACGAACAAAACTTAGTTCATCAATGCAAGAATAAAATTCTTGTCAACTGTGAATAAGAAACTGGTTGATATGAAGATGAGATTCTAACAGAGCATAATTTTGATGAAAAAGGCTCATAAGTAGTTATATAATATAAAAATATGATATAATTAAAAACTATTTTCAATAAAAATCATTAAATACTCACAAAAATAAATTTATTGACAACATGAATTTACATCAAACTTTTCAGAACTTGTTCAACTATAATTCCTGGATCAATGTCAACGTTCATCTGAATACTTAAAGACTGGCCAGTTTTAATCCAACACAAGTATATTTGATCCTCAAATATCAATACAATTATATTTAATACTCTAAAATATGATTAGGTTCTGTCATTGGCTTGAGTACCAACATTTTTAAAAATAACTTTATGTCTAAACAAAACATATTTTTCAACTCAATAGAAGAAAAAAGAACTTCATCATTTTCAAAATTAATCATGCCTGAATCAAACATTTTTAACTTCCCTATCAGCGAAATCTCTTTTGAGAATGTTGAAAAATGAATATCGTTAATCTGATGACCAGTTATGACGAACATTTAGAAACCATAAAACCTTGCCAGCGACTCGGATTGATATCTACAAACCGCAAGCATACTTGTGGAGAGATCATGAAGCTCAACAAGAAATTCCCGCTTTTTTGAGATTTGATTTGTGTAATTGATATTCCAAAATTTTCACATTTTCAAGTTTAATTTTTTTTTCGATTTCAAAGATTTGAATAATTCGAATTCAATTAAAAATTAAACTTCTAAATTTTGCATAATTGAAAAACTCAGATCGATCGAATTCTAAAGATAATGACGAATTTCTGTAAACTTCTTTGGCCATATTCAAGTCTTTTGTCTAGTGATGATCCCAAATATCAGCATTTAATCGCTTTACTTATCTAAAATTAAAGAAAATGCTAAAAATCAAATATCGTTTCATATTTTCCTGAACAAAAGAAGAATGCAAGTTATCTAATTCAAGAATTGGCTTCCTCGCTCGAATAGGATAAATTTCCATTGTAATCTCTTTATCTGGGGAAATAAATTATCTTTCATTTCGTGTATTACAATTAATTAACAATACTTTTCATGTTAATATAATATAGAAGAAAGCAAAATAGCTAGGGCATTTCTTCCCTTTGTGGCTTAACATGGCTTGTGATTAATTTGATATTTGACATCTGAACAAATACTGAAAACGAATAAATTTTCGATTTAATTGAATGACAAGTTTCTCTCTATCAGTTAACGAGTTTTGTTGCATGTAAAATGTATTTCTTTATGCTGATTTTGAATTAAAATTTTCATAATTTTGAATCATGAATTAAAGCTAATTGATATGAAGTTGAGAATCTATGACTTTTACGGAAATCTCGATTTTTTCATCAAAAGTTCAAATATGTTAAAGGTTTTTTGGTATCCTACTCATGTTGCCCACTTTTACCAGTTGAAGAAATAATTTCTGAAAAAATATAAATTTTATGAAAAATGTGGTGATTTTTCAAATTTCCATTTGGCGTCAAATCCCATTTTTTCGAACTATGAATCGAAAATTTTTATTGATTTAAAAATTGGTTAATCATAGTTTTTCAGGATCAAGATTAGACAAGAAATGAGCGTCAAGATTTTCGATTATTATATAGCGAAAATTTCGCTAAATTGTTCAAACTACTCAATAGAGATCAGAATTAATCTCGACTCAAAAAAATTAACTTTTCACCTTTGAATTTTGAAGCAAGTAGAATAAAGAGATATTTCCAGACTCAGTAGGCTAGATGATTTTTTATTTTTTACATTTATTTATTCGGACGATCAGTACTTAAGTGGATATCGATTATCAAAAAAATTTGAGATCAGATGTTACCATTTATTTTATTCCCTCTTAGATTTGATCTCAATAAATGTACTTTTGTATTTTAAGAACAACATAATATGTGTATCTTCAACACAAATGTAACTAAAATTTTCTTTCTTGTTCACCAAAGAATTTTATGATTTATTCGAAAATATAGTAATGTTTTTCATTTGTTGAAATTTATTATATTTTTAAATGATGCAATTCTTGTATGATATTGAAGATTTATATCACCATTTAATAATTATTAATTATAATTAACCCTTAAAATCCCACTGATTTATTCCACGTTTTATTTTAGCAACTCATCTAAGCCTCAGAAAATTCACTCAGGCCTATCAAATACTTTACTAATTCAAAGAGAGTAGATTTTTTCTAAGTAAGATAATTTTTATCGAATGATCATATCCCTATAATTCAAATAAACAATCGCTAAAGTTTAGTCACAGTTTGGATCGAAAAATGACCGAATTTTTGAGCAATATATCCTCAACTAAAAATAAGTTTTGCATGCTTCTGATACAGGAGAACATTCTTCAACATCATTCAACTGATTCCTGGAATATCCGAATAAGAATAATTACATCTGAGCTTATTGATTTTTAATAATTATAATTGTTATTGTTACTAAAAGCAATACTTATCTCATATTTTTATTATGCTGTCAATCATTTCCCAAATATATATTTTTTCATTGTTATGCCTTTTGACGATCATAAGTGCATTTTTCGATAAAATATTCATTTGCAATCATTTATTTTTCTCATGGCCAAGTTGATATCTCACTTGAGGGTGAATTTTATTTTTCTCCGATGCAAAATAATCCGGAATAGTCTGAAAAGATGATTGCTTTCCACAAATTTGATCACTAAGGTAGGATGAAATTATTATTTATCCGAACAACTCAAGAGAGTACTAACTTTTCTGATAAATGTTAGTACTCAGATCATGTTTTGCATATTTTTAAAGCATGAAAGTCATTTCCGATCATGTCATTTCGCATTTTTCCCAAAATATCTCACGGACATGATAAAACAACGAAATCCACCACGAAGGCTCTCTTGATTATAAGACTGCAATTTTTTGAAGATAAAATTTAAGAAATCCATTAAATGGCCAAGATAATCCAGATATTAGTGATTACGGAGTAAAAATTCATTGAAAATTGAGCGGCGATTTGAAAAATTCTGGACTTTTAAAACCGAATGAGATTTTCGACACTTTCTTCAATACAAAATAATGCTTAGAATTGATAGTTCTATTAGAAAAGGTCTTGGAAATGAGTTGGGGAGGAAGCAGCTCAACCCTCTCCAAACAGGTTCTCGAAGAAAGTTATGCTCACAGTTTTCTGGACAAGAAAAGGAGTAATCCACTATGAGATTATGGATTATGGTCAGACTGTCACTTCTCAAAGATATCTAGACTCATTAAGGCAAATGGTTACCAAATTAAAGAAAAAATTCCCAAGATTTCATTCCAACAAGACAACGCCCGACCTCATCTGGGAAGAGATGTCAAAAATTTTTTTCAAGATGAGAATATCGATGTCATAGAACATCCTCCTTATAGTTCTGACCTAGCCCCGTCAGATTATCATCTTTTCTTGTCGATTCAACACTTTTTAAAGGGGAAAAATTCCTCAATAAAGGAGAAGTCGAAAATGGCCTTATCAACTTTTTCGATTCATAAAGTCAAGAGTTTTACGCTGATGGGATTGATCAGCTTCCTATTCGTTGGCAGAAATGTATTAATTCTGCTGGAAAATATTTTTATACCCGATTTTTCACTTTTTTATACTGATTTTTGAATATATCTCTAAAGTCTCATTTCTTTTGACGCAAACTAATATTTTAGCTTCATTCATTTCAAAATTCAAAGCCTATTCATCCGTTAAGATGTTAATTTTATAATTTACTCCAAATATTTTATTTATTTGTTGAGAATTTTGCTATTTTTTCTGAAAAAATGCTATTTTCTGATCGCCCTAGTGATCACTGATACCGATCGGATGGAAAGGTTGTTAGAAATGTGCCTTTTTCATAATGTTCTAATCTCCATAAGATAGAATCTTAAACTCACATATTATTAGATGCAATGTACTCTTGAATGAATTCAAGAATAGTGTGAAATTATAAATAAGTAATCAGCCTTGTTATTGTTACCTTGAACTCTTTGAGGCCAACTCTTAATTTTAGCAAAAGTTTAACCTATGAATGCGGGGGGAGGAGCTCAGAGTAATAAACAGATCCAAATAAGTAATAAGGGAAGATCCTTACATCACGATACTACGTTGAGATAGGCTTCTTTTGAACAAATAGCTCTTCCCTTCTTTGTTCCCTCTGTGGCATAGTTTTCAAATAAAGGGAGTAAATCTTCATCATAGACTTGACCGTATTTGGATACTTGATAAGGCAAAACTTGTGTTATGTTAATTAATTATAATTAATGTGGGAATTTTTTGCAAAAATTACAATATTTTTATCGATTATGAAATTTATTTTTATTTATAAATGTATCATACTTTTCTAGGAAGGTCACTGTAATAAGGAAAATCCGAAAATTCTCAAATTACTTCATTTTCTGCGGTAATTTTTTGGAACTAACCCATATTCTCTTACCCATTTCAGTAAATAAGTTTTCACAATCTGACAATTTAAGCACAATGGAGATTTTTATCAGATTAAGAAAGCCTTTTGAGTAAATAGGGTTTATTTGTTGAAAAGGTGTTCAAGCTTTTTTTCAATAAATGCAACCCTCACGAAGCTCAAAACCAGATATTGCGATGAAATCAATTTCGAAAGTCCTAGTGGCTTATCTATCTATTACAGACAAATAAATGAGTATATAGTAGCTACCTGATTATGATAATTCTTTTTTATTAAGAAATACGACGTTCTTTTCTTCTTTTTTTCATTTTCTGCAGATAGACTAATACAGGGCAGAAGATAACATTGTCAGGTAGCAAGCGATCAACGTTACAGTCAATCTATCCCAAAGACCTCGTAAAAACTATTTGAGCTCAAAATTTTAGAATTATTTTCCTGATTCACTATAAAATATACTAAAGATGGCTTAATCAAGAAATCGAATTTGATCAAGAATTTTTGGAATCTAGATCGCGACACATTTTAAAACTCGAAGTAGCGCCAAAAAATTAGATCTAAAAAAATCTAAGTCAATCAATTGGTCTTGTTGACAATTTGGATCTTTTTTTCAATGTTAAGCACTCTGGAGTATTTAACTAATTTATTTATCCTCATATAGATCTAAATCTATGTATATTTATTTAGCCTCTAGCCAGAGTGTACTATCAGAGTGTACTTTTAACAAATCTGCTCACAGTGATTTGTAAAACATTTCGCAGATAACTAAATGATAACACATCTATACACTGGATAGATTTAATACTGACAATAATGATACAGAGGCAGAAAAAATAGAATTACTTTTATCAACAAGTTGCATCTTTTGGAAAAGTTTTATAACTTGAAGGTACGGAAGGTAAGGAAAAAAAGGCAATCGGAGTTTTCATGTTTTTTTTATCAGATTCTTATCTGCTTAACAGGTCTCAACACCAATTAACACAATTTTTATGAAAAGTATTCGAGGACTAAAATTTGATCCGAACATCTCAATAAGAGCTTTTAGTGCTGAGCATTGAATTGTTCAATACTTTATTCTCTATTGAACGGTGTGTATAACGTGTAAATTGATTTTAGTTTTTTTAATACGATGCTACTTGTAGGTATGGCGGTTTTAAATAAAATGAGGAAAAATAAGGGTTGCACTTTCTAAACTCTAAAGTTATTCCTTTTGTTAATTTTAACAAAGTGTGAGATTTTTTCGAATTATGATGACATCACTTTTCAACAAATTTACCCCGAAGTTATTTGCAAAAAATTAAAGAACGATTAAAACAGTATTTTAAATTTATTTTTAACTGCAAAACTTTGAAATTGAAATGATTTTCTCTTCGCAAAGTCATTCACGGAAGTTATTTTTCAAGATCACTATTGGAAGATGAGATTTTAGGTATTTTCACTGCTTCAAAATTAATAAATTAGTGTATTTCTGGATATCATTGTATCATTTATGGCTAGATTCTTAATACCTTTTCTTATTGTCAGTGATCCGGAAAAGGTTAATAAGTAAACTTGTTACTCGGTAAAAAGATTAACTGAAATCTTTGATATTCTTAAGATTACCTGAAAGTCTATATTTAATACCTGATGAGCCATACCTAAGCAGGATGTTTTGATTTTGGAATCGATGCTCTTTTGAATTTTGTTCAATTTTCTTTCTATTGAAAGCATTAGTTAGAAACTTTCGGTTTTGACAACAAGTACCAAGTTTCGTGATTTTTTAGGAAATCGGATAGGTCGATCGATTTAAATAAATTATCACATATTCTACCTTAATTTAGATAATGATGAATAAGCTCTTGTTTTTTTTATTGAATAGTGCAGCACCTATACTTACCAAAGGTTAACTAGAATTATTTCGTTCTAGGTGCTTAGGTAATATATCCCACAGGAACGTCTTATTTGGTAATGGATTAGCCCATGTCGCTGAATGTTACAGCTTACAGTCTCGGTGGGATCCATTAGTAAGCTTTAACATTCAGCGACATGGGCTAATCCATTACCAAATAAGACGTTCCTGTGGGATATATTACGTAAGAACCTAGAACGAAATAATTCTGTATGGGATGTTGGACGAGTGGATTGAGCATTGGACTACAATGCGAGAAGTCCTAGATTCAAATCGTAAGTTGTGGCATACTGACGAGTCCAAAAAGAAGGCTATGTCTATCATATAAGTATACTTAGATTATTACTAAATGTTATGTGAGTTTCTATCGTACCAGTCTCCATTAGTAAGCTGTAACATTCAGCGTTCACAATAATACCTTCCTGTGGGATATATTACGAAATAATTCTTGTTTTTTTTCTATCTCTAGCTCTTTATCAATATAAATATTACATACTCATTTACCAAATAGGAGTATGAAATCCCGCTTATATTCGACAGAGGTTGAAATTTGGCGTAGTTTTGAATCTCCGGTTGAATTTTTCTAAATTTTTTATTTCAATAATTTATAGAGTTTTACTGTATATCAATCAGTTCGAGTTAATAAATTAAATTCAAGTTAATTTGCGTGCTCATCCATTCTAAACAATAATTTACAACAATCTACTCAATTTGAATGACCCGTGGAATTTGAACTTATTCATTTATATTTGAGAACTCTCTTCTTTTACTTTACTGTATTCAAAAACTCACCCAAGGTGTAAAATTTCTGTGGAGTGTAATAATTTCTGCAAATGCTGCATTCTCTTCATGCACGATCACACACAATTGGATTGAATGCTAGATGAAAGGAACACACTCTCCTCGTGTTGCTGTGAAAATTTGAGAAAGAGGCAACGGAAAATATTCATCAAGGTCAATTGAGGTAAATGGAATGATGAATTGGTAGCTATTTTAATTTTATTAAAAAGTTCTAATTGAAATGATCGTTGGACATCATTTTACAATTTGTACTCTACGCTTCTTTTCTAATAAAAATTGAAATAAATTTTATTTTAAAGTTTTGTTATTAGTTCTCTAGATTTTCAACTCAAACATGGGGAAACAACACAAACTATGAAATTAACTCATCAACTTTTTTAATAAATTGAAAACTAGACTTGGATGAAATTTCGTAAAACCACTGTAATTTTGTTTAAATAATCTTTGAGCTATTTCTAAATCATTTCACCATGTCTGGTCGAGTCAACTCTTTAAATGATTCTTGTATCATGTAAACAAAATTTCGGAAATTTTCAAATTTTGAACGTTCTTAATATTCTCTTGATTTATATTTTCATTATTATTTTCTAACCAACCAAGAAAGATATCTGCTAATAAAGGACTAAGAGGTGAACCCATAGCTATCCCATCTTTCTGTATAAAAACTTTTTTCTGAAAAGATAGAGGAACATCCGTACAGCAAATCCTTATAAGTTCTGCTATTTCCAGGCTTGGTAACTCAAAACCTTCGTGTTCGTCAATGAAAGATTTAATGATAGCCAAAGTTTCCTCTATAGGTATACCAGGAAATGAAGAACTTACATCTAATGACATCATCTCGTTAGAACCTATATTTAAATCCTTAACTTTATCAACAAATGAAAAAGTATCTTTGACAACATATTTAGCATAATATGTGTGAATAGGTTTTAAGATATCGATTAACCATTTAGTTTAATTATGTTGTGGACCTGACGACATGTCCAAGATCGGCCGACTCGGAAAAACCTCAGGGACTACATTATCAACTATTTTATGTGTCTTAGGATGTAGATATAATCTAGACATCATAGTGTGTTTCTTAGCTATAAAGCTTCTAGTTTTATCCGAAATGATATTTCTATCAAACAAACCCTTGGCTATTTT
This sequence comes from Gyrodactylus bullatarudis, assembly GCA_012064415.1. Classification (NCBI taxonomy): domain Eukaryota; kingdom Metazoa; phylum Platyhelminthes; class Monogenea; order Gyrodactylidea; family Gyrodactylidae; genus Gyrodactylus; species Gyrodactylus bullatarudis. The sequence continues at coordinate 62,689 of SSNU01000021.1, read as the reverse complement.
ATACATGGGACGTTCCATGGATTCCATTGTCTTATAATAAGAAGATTTATTTATCTTGTCCTGTATTAACAAATTTACTTTCATCTGAAAGGAAATCTAACCCTGCCTTATAATAATCTTCCTTATACATTAAAACTATCCCTTTACCTTTGTCAGGTTTAGTGAGAAAAACGTTTTCATTAGATTTAAGTTCTTTTAAAGCGTCGAAATGTTTTTTAGTAAGTAAACTAGATCTTAGAGGTTTTATATCAAAACTTCTGTAAATAGATAAAAGATCAAGTTTAAACTTCTCTGTGTTAGAATCATCTTTACGGTTCTGATTAAGACCTAGTTCATACATCAAACGCTCAAAAGCTGCCTTGTCTTCAATTTCGTTAGGTCATTTTGGAATACAAAAATTGAAACCAAGAGATAGAATTTCCTTTTGCTCCTTGGATAATACAATATCCGTGAAGTTGAAAATTCCTTTTTCATGAAAACGAAGACTTTTACCAAATTCTTTCAATAGAGTTTCATATTTATTGTTCTTAACAGATTCCCATGCTTCAACAAAGAATCGTAGCAAAGCATCATTGAAAACAGAATTAGTTTCTATAAGTACCAAATTTTTATGATGATAATCGGTTTTTTGTCTTATTGTGATCCTAAAAATCAACTTTTGATCACTCTTTCACATTTAAATCAACATAAATTTTCAACTAAAAGTTCAAAAAAAGGGGAATTCGGCGCTAAGATTTCAAATTTGCCGTATTTTCCTTAAAAATTAATTTTTTCTAAATTTTTTTTCTCTGTATTCTGAAAGAGGACCTTGTGATCTAGATCAAATTCGATTTCTTGATGAAAAAATTAAGAATTTTGTAAACACCATAAATTCCCATCTTCATATAAACTAGCTTTAGCTCACTTTCCTCGATAATCCCATAGTTTAACAAACAACAAATATTAGCATTATTCTAATAGGTTTAAACTACACACAAACAAGTTTCGGTACCAAGTAGCCTCTTCCATAGATGAGACGCTTGTAATCTTAACCCCCTCCCCTTATTTAAATACAAAATTAGTTTATTGAGAAGTTATGACTATTTTAAAATGACTCGTTTTTGAAAAAAATATTAAAATTTCCTTACAAATATATCGTTTTTTTTGAAAAACTATTTACAGCGATCGAAGAGAAAAAAAAGAGTAACTTTACAATAATACTCGTAGAATTCAAATATGTTATCAGTGATAAAACATCAAATTAGTCCTCCGATTAAATTTGTTTTTCAAAAGCCTTCAAAATATGTAGAATAGTATTTTAGTAAAAAAAACCAAGTTTGATACTTTGTCCAAAGTTTCAAGTGAAGAAATTAATAAGAAGTATTTCGTTCCAAGTGATTGGATAACATATCCCACTAAACCTTTTTTTAACCCTTTCGATACCATAGCTAAACGAAGAAAGTGTCAGGCTTAATTCTATCATAGAATTACTAAAAATGTGATGATAAAAAACATTATGAAAATCTTTTTTTACTCATAATTTCACCAGAGTCTGATTTATATTGAAATTCCCATCTACTGGTGAGTAATTTAGAGTGAAACTTTGCCGATTAAGGGATTTATTTGAAAGTTAATTGTTTCGAAGACTCAATTAATGTCAAAAAGAATATCTTCTAAATTTCATTTGATCTTATTACAAAATTGAAAATCTAAGGTAAAAATGTCGTTCGAAATTGCCACATTTTCACGAGACTCTTGATGAAACTGCTCATTGATTTCATGCATAAAAAATATATCTTGTTTTGGATTAACTATAGTTAGCTATTTAGCTTCTACGGATATTTATCTCTGAAAATTGATAAGTTTAATAATTTCGATCTAAAAGAATCCTGAATTAAGGAATTCTACTTCCTTCGGAAAAAGTTCAAATATCCTTGGGATTCTTATGCTTGGCTAGCAAACTTGGATAGTTTGTGATATATTATCAAAAAATAATTATGAAAAAATGTTTCAAAATCATTGGAAAAACTCATTTTGAACATAGAAGTCATATATGACCTCTGGTATCGAACTTTAAGCAGAAAGTTTTATTGATTTGAAAGTGGGGGAAGGGTCATCAAAAGAAGTTTTTCAGTATCAAAATGAGACAAGAAAATTATTCCTGTTAAATCTTCTTTTAGTGATTATTGTTGAATTTTGTGAATCAACACTACATTATAATTTGTTAAGACATTCATTCTTTCCCCTTCAATAACGAGCTCTCATTTAATGAATTTTTTAAGATTCCCTCTTGTACGAATATATATCTATCCATTAGTGTTACAGGAAAGAAGCAAAACAACTAAGTAGAGGCGGGAGAAAACTACAAGACTTGAATAAAAGTTCACTTTTCAAGAATACACTGTATAATACTCCTCCTCCAGATGTTAAAATTGGAATCTTCCACACTCTATTTTGGGGAAGAAATATAGAACTGTCCAACTTGTTATGGAAATTTTTTTCAGCAAAAGCCTCTTTTTCTTCTAGTTTCTTCGTTTAGTCTGTATTTTTTACCTTTCACTAAAAAAATAAAGCTTTTTGACATTGTTTATTCATCAAGCCATTCTAAATAAAATGGGTACCGAATTTGTCAACAAATCTGTTGGGATAACTATTCTCGTTTAAATGTAACTTTGACTCTTCTATTTCTTTAGGCCATTCCTCTTGGACTAGCAATCCTTCTTATCCTCTTTCCTAGACTAATTACTAAGCCAACTTTATGAGATAGAGGACTGAAACTGGTAAAATGGAGGTATTTACCATTATCAGTATTCTTCTTCTAGATATTTCTTAGTATTGACCCATCCTCCTTCCTAGTTAGTTTGACATCTAAGAAACTCAAATCCTCATCAGACCCATTTTTCCATAGTAAATTTATTATTAGGATGAAACGAATTCATCTTTGAGAAAAAGTGTCGTCAACATATCTGATGTATAAGTCATTGAAAGTATTGATAGTATCCGACATTTTATTTAGTTCTAACCAACCTAAGAAGATATCTGCTAAAAGATGATCCCTTTATATTCTTATATTTTTCAACTTTGACTATAATTCTTTCAATATTTGTAAATTATTATTTCCAATCAATTTTAAACTTTTATCATTATCTATGTGTCACTATTGATGAACCATAAAGAAATGTACATTCAGTGAATAAAAAATCTTTTCTTATATATCTACATATATGATTTTAAGCGGATTTTCGGATGTTTTTGAAAAATTACGTAAATCATATCATTGCCACAAATTTTGATCGTAAAACGTTAGCTGTAAACTTCAAACACATAATCTCCAATTCGAAATGCCTCATGGATTACAAAATACAACGTCTATGAGCCAAGGATGATTCATGAGCCGGTTTTCAGAACTGCATAATTATTTTGAACATTCAAGTGAATCGAATTCGCACCACACCGGTATCTCTGCTCTGTGGTTTAAATGGCTAGTGATTTGAAGAATATACTTTTACCACTTTAAATTATTCTAAGTTTACAAAAATCATCGAATTGAGTCACGTTTTTTTGAAATGAAAAATTTATCATTGAGGGAAATTGCTCAAAATGATCTTGTTTACACTAGAGTTTCTAATAGTATTTGCTAAAAAGCACTGAAAATTTAACATGAAAATTCTTCCTCAAAAAGCCTTGTCATAAAGTAAATATTTGATAAATTCATGGATGAGCAACTGGAGTGTTTGAGCATTGAGATTTAAAATAAACTTTTAAGGGCATGATTCGCGTATTTATTAGATGTTATAAGACCAAAATGCAGGCCATAGACTCAAATAGACTCAATGATAAACCTCACGTGAGAATGAATTTTTAAAAATTTAGTTCTGGCCATTTTTCAAAATTCGATTTGGCGCCAGAATCGAACTTTAAACTGAAATTTTTTATTGATTCAAAAGTGAGAGAGTGATCTAAAGTTAATTTTCATGATCAAAACGAGACAAGAAAGCCAAATATCGCGAAAAAACTTTCATAAGAATTACCATTTTCGAGGGATTTCGATTTTTCGAAATTTCATAAATTTTCAAGTAGTGAAGATGGTCGTCAAGAAATTGAAAATCGACTCCCAAAGGATAATAAATTTATGCATTAGAAGTTCTAATTTAGAACAGATTCAGCATATTCGGTTTTTAATCGAGTTCTTCGTAAAAATCATAGATTCCCAACTTCATATCAATTTGCTTTAGTAATTACCAGTGACCACACTTCGCTAGTAGGTTTAATGTCTAAAAAAGGTTTTATTTGAAATTCCAAAAGGAAAAGTTCGAGTTAGACATTCTCAAAATTGGAAATCCATAAAAAATTTTACTATGCCTTGACAACTCTAACCTGGATCCATATGGTATCCTCACATCTAAAAATCAAGCAGGTGTCACCATCAACTGGTTTAGTAATATGTGACCCATAACGGTACTGACAAAACTCAATAGAGACGAAACGCCACCGTCAGTTGAATTTCTTCTTGAGGAATTGACAACTAATTGCCTTGGCCTTAGCTTCTAATTGAGAGAATACCAACTTTATCAGGTTAGAATTCTCAAGGTATTGTAATATCCGTTGACCATACCTCTTCAAAATTTGACTGTAATTTCTTCAATTTTGATTGGAAACTTATTTTCCATAAAGCAAGCTATACTCTTAACTTCAAAATAATTTTTTGAGAACCTCTGATAATTTAAAGGTTACTTTTTTTGAAAATAATCCACAAATTTATAAAAGTTTATAAAGCTTTTTTAAATTCCATTAGCAGAGGTGAAGGAAAAGAAAGAAACTCTCATTGAATAAGCATACCCGCAAAATTCAAATATTCGATCAGCCAAACATCATCTCTTAAGATAAAAAGAGTTTGCCAAATAAGTGGCCATAAAATAGTGATTTTTCCGGCAAATTTCCCCCTAAACTAGAAGAAGGTTTTCATTATCAGCCTATTCTTAAACCATATGAAATTTTCAACCCTTGGAAAAAACATCTCTGACTCTAAAAATCACATTTTGATGACTGAATCAAGATCAATCTTTTGTGATCATTCGACTAGAATGTTTTCCCTCCCTGATCTATCGTTTACCTCGTCATTAGATTCTATTCACCCACATAAACTAAACGTACATGCATGGATATGACAGAGATCAAACTCTCGCTTCGAGATCTGGTCGCTTTATAAAGTATCCATCATGTATGGGGGGCAGGAAAAATCAAAACCTAATTATTCTGACTGAGTGCATTTCCATATACTGAAGTGAGCGTAAAAATGATCTTCTTTATTTAATATATTACACAGCAAAGTTTTGTTCGTGGAAAAACATCAAATTAATCATTTTTCACACAACTGATTTCATGTTTATCTATTTTGATGGGGAAAAATGATCTCTGGATTTTCTTAATGATAGAATAAATTCTAGTGAAACTGAAGAAATAATTCAATTTTAAGTTGGGTCCAAAGTTAAGGGGACAATTTCTCCAGGAAATAGAAGCTATTCCATGAAAGCTGTAGTGAGACCAGATGGGAACATAAGTAGAGCCTTTAGAAGAGGTTAAAAATGAACAAAATTGCTTGATTTTATTAAATTTTACATGTACTTTTTGTAGGAAAGAACATGTTCTCATATCTCTTGCTATCTAATTTAAGAAATTCACACGATCTTCTTTTGTTCAAAGGTAGGAAAATTTTCTCTTACTCTTGAAAAATCACATGTTTTCCCTATCAAGGAATAAACTAATCGCTTGGAAAGTTGATAAGGGAAGGGCCAGTTAGGTACAATGAACTTTTTTTCATGTACAAAGTTTTGTCAATACTATAGAAATGTATTCCTTTTGAATCGGTTATTAGAAAATTTTGATACCTTGATAAATTGATCGAGAACAGCTGTAGTTTATTATAAAGAGTAGTAGTTAATCTATCAGAAAGGTAGTTATTTATCTATTTTTAGGTTCTTTAAATCAGAATTATAGCTCAAGAAAGTTATCTGCCCATATACGACCTGTCCGGACTAGTAAATCCTGAGATTTTCTTCCTGGTTTTTGGTGATAATTTCTTGAATTGATACTTCTGTAGTTTATTTATTAACAAACTCAGCTCTCTTGGCCTTAGTATTTTAGAGGAAATAAAAATATTTTTATGGAAGCTTGAACAATCCGCAGAGAGAGAGAGAGAGGTGAACTTGATTCTTTCCTAGAAAACAATTATTCCAGCCCCCCCCACCCCCGTCCTCAGAAAAGAGATGAATTGCATATTCTAATATTTTCTAAATTTGAAATAAAGATTTAATCCCTTGGAGACTTACATTTTTCCCTGGTAGATTAATTGAGGCCATGTAGCATTTCCTTTCCAGTTCCCACAATACATAATCGTGAATCATCAAGTGATTGACAAGCTTTTTCTTCTTTCCTGTCAAAAATATTATATTACATTCACCAAGAGAATGAAACATGTCTCTGAGACAGCTTATCAATTCTTCCAGGAATATTGGGACACATTTGAAGATGACACAAGATGAAACAAGATCTTGGCTCATTGATTAAGGTAACGAGATAATCATTCTCTATATAAAATTGATGCAGTCATCATTGATGCATAACGGTCAAAGGTCTCGTTCATTTTTCGTGTGAGAGACTGCAACAAGTTTGCGGTTTCATTGACCGGTGGATTGAGGAACTCATCAAGGTCCACTGAAGCGACATCTGTGGATCCTAAAAGAGATTTTGGAATTTCAGACATTGATAACGTTTTTAAATTGTACATTTTGTTTATAATTATAACTTTTTTATTTGCTCTTTCTCAAATTAGAATAATTTTGATGATTTTGTTTACAAGACTGTGATTGATCACTACATAATAGACTAGGACGAAATTTTGCAAAATTATTTAAATCGCCCATCGATATGAAAAAATCTAATCTTCAAGTATTTAAATATAATTCCACTAAATTTCGCTTCAAAATACCTTTCTAGAATAAGATAAACAAAATTGTGAAAATTTTAAAACGTTTTTTGACCCATCAAAATTGTAATATTCATGAAAAGTAAGAGAAATTTCACTTTGAGCTATTGAAAAAATAACTCTAATTGGATTTATGTCATTTTTACAACTTTATCTACAGAAATAATGTGAATTCAAGTTGAAATTATAAATATAAAACAATAAAAAACGTTTAAAATTTTTTTTTCACAATTTCGTTTATCTTATTCCAAAAGCATGGAAAGGTATTTTAAAGCGAAATTTGCTGGGATTATATTTAAATACTTCAAGATTAGATTTTTTCATGTCGATGGGCGATTTTACAAAATTTCGTCCAAGTCTACTACATAACTAACATATATAACATGTCGGTTGATTTGAAGCTGCGAATCTATGATTTTTCTAATGTGTCCAAGTTTTTTGGGTTAAATCCAAAAATGACCCTTAAAATAAATTATTGTCGAACTGATAAAACTTTGAAAACCAAAACATTTCTAGCAACTCAAAATAATTCATTGATTGTAATTTTCTGAGCAAATACTTCAGAAACATGATATTTAATAACTCTGAGCGTGTCACAGTTATAAGACGGAAAAAGTTGGAATGTTCTTTTTTGAAACGTCATATTGAATAAAGTTATAGTGAAGGTTACTAATGCAAATTCTTCTTTCTTGGCTTTATTTTTTTGGTCTATCACTAACTAGTCAATAGAGAACTACTTCTTAACAAAAGTATGTGAGTCGCTTTTATGTGAGAGTTAGTTACCAATAAAAGCGCTGAGTTGTTCGTAATTTATACTTTAGAGTTAAACTGTGTTGATCACATTTAGTCACAAGACAATCAAATATTCTGGTGACTTCTTAACAAGGATATATATACACTTCTTTAAATAGGTGAGTCTATTATAAAATAATATTTCAGCTCCCACAAAATTAGTGACAATGATGCAGAATTGCTTTCAACCAATGTTGACCCGTGTCCCCGGCCCAGATTTTTGCATTTATGTTGATCCGCAATTTTGCAATATGCAGACAATGAGACCGGCTTATCTACCCTATAATGGTTGTTAGTTAACAATTGTATTTATAGAACCCTTGTTTTGTCATAACATCACTATTCCCATGTAAAAAAATACAGATTTAAAATTCAAATGAAAATTTAATTCATTCTGTTATTTGTTAATGAACTGCTTGAGATGAAGCAGAAAATTCACTAAATCTTTTCAATTGCTCTAGAGAAACCTGGTTTATATAAAGGTCGTGTGTTTTATGTAAAAAAAGATCTGAAAGAACTTTTAGTGATGGTATAATTTAATGATTTTCGATAAATTCTAAAACAAAAAAAACATGCGTGGTATGATTAACATTTTGAGATTGGAACTCATAAAAATTATTGAGCTAATATTTTTTGATTTACAGGTTAATTGAAATTCAGCGGATTATACTTATACAAAATCCTTTGATAGATATTGAAGAATAGGTTTAGTTTCAATACTTAATCGGTAGTTTCGAAACTCACGAGTTTTAATACTCACGGAAAGTGTGAATTTAGAAACTAGTTTTTAATATAAACGGTAACAGATATATGGAAATTTTTTCTTAAAGTTTGAAAACGAAAACCCCACAAAAATAAAAGAAATGTTGAATAATCGAATAATTAATTATCTTGGATCTCAATCGAATGTGGATTTTGAAAAATGTTAAGTAAACATAAGCGTAATTTCGACATTTTGCTAGCTTTTGTATTTTCCCTATTGATAAGACCAACCCGTAGCTTTTTCTTGTTTCAAATATTTATGAAAAACAAAAAGTTTTGTTGAAAATGATGAAATGTATTTTACTCTACCCTTTCATCTTAGATGTGATAACACCTTTAGACAAAATTAGAGAGATAAGTAGCTTCTTCCATTTATCTATAGATGTCTCTTTGAGACACAAATATATTACACATATATATATTTAGTTAGATATATGTACATTGTACATATGTAACAGACTACAATGTTACTATTTCAACAATATTCTCAAAATCTATCTATAGAAGAGTGTTTCATGGGAAAAAGAGACTCTATAGCTATCTTTTTTATTACATATCATTCTTTTATGTCTGGTGTTCCTTCATCTTCTAATGTATTGCGACAATAAGGTTGATAGAATAGAAGAAAAAATCTTTTAAAAGAGTTTTTCTTGACTTGAGTTATCTAGAGCTAGTTGACATGAAGACGAGAATTGTCTATTTTTACAAAAACTCAATGTTTTCCTTCGAATTTCGAAATTCCCCCAATTTTCAACTTTTGAACTCAAAATTTTAATCGATTCTAAAGATTTAAAGCAATTTGATACTTATCTCATCTTTAGGCAAAAAATTTAAAATTTTTGGGGCATTCTGGTATTCATTGAATTTCAAGTACTGTAGTAAAAATGATCAAGAAATATTAATTCAACTCCGACACAATAATCAGAGAAATCTTTAGACTAAATCTAGCATATTTGGTTATCCTGTTTAATTTTACAATACTCTCCCATCCATTTGACCTCCTAGCTCCAGGTCCTAGTTCGAATAAATGGGACCAAATCTAGGGTTCTTCAGATAATTCAGATTCGGATCCGTCTGAAAGAATCCGAAAATAAAATTATTAAAACAAGTATTAATTTCCGATAATCTTTTGAAATATAAATTTCTTTCAAAAATTATTCATATTAAAATTTAAGAGCTTATAAAATTTCTAAAAAAATTTGATACCTTCTTCTTCTTCACAAGAACCATCTCTAAGAATACCTAGGATCTTAATTGAACCTATCTATTGTTCTTCAAGCTTTGACAATAATAGATCAAGGATTAATGATATCAACTTACCACGGAGATAGCTTGCTAAGACATTATAAAATTTAACTCTAGAGAAGAATTGATTAAAAATGTGTGGGATTTCTATACAATAAAACAAATCAAAACTTATTTCATAGTTATTTCTTTGTTTATATCAGAAGTAAAATTGTGGCGATTCGAAAATTTTCGGAATACTTCTGAATCTGAAGACCGCTAACCAAATCCCACCAAATCGAAATCTGAAAAGTGTTCTAATTTTCATCTTTATAATCTAGTAAAAATATCAAAATTTAATTAAAACCCACTTAAAGTTTGTATTTTATTAGAATTTTCTGATGATTTTCATCTCTTTTCAAATCTATTTCAAAAAACCATTATTAAAGAAACATGTGTGTACATTCAATAGTTTCCCATGTTATTATTAATAAAGAAATGTATCTTTCTCTGTGTATTCTGATGATTTTCAAAATCTGTCGTTTCAAGTCTAGAAGAATTAAAAGTCAGAAATTCAATGTTGTACACATATTTTTAGATGTAAAACATTTTCTTCTCTTCCTGTCTGAAAAAAATGCTACTCTAATGCTTGTAACAAGTTTTTCTTCTTCTCACTTCATCACTATGGGACATTAGAATTCTAGAGAGATTATCGCATGTAATTGCTCTTAAAAATCTCCCTAAATAATTGTATTATTGATTCGAATCATCTTCTATATGTCACGAGAAGAGGATATTTGAGTCCAAAACTATTTTAGATAAAGTAACAACCAGGTTACACGGGTCGTCGGAAACTGTGTAATCCCATGTAATCACTCAGCTTGGATTCGTCTGGTAGGTAAAAAGTAACGAGCTTGTAAGTACATTTTCAATTAGACATGGAAGTCAAGGATAAAATTATTTCTTGTTGATTCAATGTCAAACCAATAAAAAAATTACTTGACTAGGTGACATAAGTGATAAAAAAATTTAGTGAATCAATGTACGCCGTAATTTAACTGCTGCGTGGATGGTATTATGGATATTTTTATTATAGCTGTTGCTAAGATTCATTACATTTTATTGACAAAATATCAAGACTTGAGGTCATTTATCAAGCACCCATAAGTCAAATGGGGAAAAACAGCTATAGAGGAATGTATATTTTTCTCTGACCTTATTGAAGTTGTAATTTAAAAATTAACTTTAAGAAGCGAAAAAAAACGTTACATGGAAGCTTTGTCGAGTTAATTATATTTTGCTTTAACTGTGAAAGAAAAAATCTTTTCTCTGATGGGCAAATTCATCATGTATAAATTTAATTCCTTACTTTTTTAAATACATCACAGAGCAGTGGAACATATAATCCAAGCACCTCATGTATAGTTCGGAACTATTGATTAAGTGTTGCGTTGGACCCTGCTTATAGTAGGCAAGGAACATATCTGCTAAAAGTGGGCCTTAGCATCAATTTGCCTCCAAACTTGAAATCAATACTGCCTGAATACTACAAAGTTAATTTAGCTACCGTGACAGGGAGGCATTTCTCCTTTACGACATCACTCTAGTTGGATACTAGATACCGACAAATTTCGTTCAGGACAAGTAAATGCTGCAGGCTCGCTGACATATTCAGAATTGGCCTGTGAGCGAGATCAATTGTGAACACTGATCACTGCGTCTCTTTCCTGCATCGAGTTTGATTCTTTAGGGGAAGTAATTCCTTACTCTTTGAGTGAACTTATTTTCTTGTTCACTACTGGGAATTCTTTGATTCATTTTTCTGCCTCACGGTATCGATAAGTAGAAATCTGCTCTTCATCAGGTCTTTAGCTGGGAATTTGTTTACGTCATTGAAAAGCGAACTTAAATAAAACATCAAATATAATAGAGCGATAATACATTAATTCACGCTTGGAGATATTTGAGATTGATATATTATTTTTTACAAGTGAAGAGGTCGATATTTGTTTTATTTAAAGAGAATAAAGGGATAAGATAAAAAGAAATCCTGTAAGATGAATCAAAAAAGTTTATATTGACACGATAATACGAAACAAGGTCATCAGTTGAATGGAGAAAAAGCTCTATGTAATTCAGAACAACATTTGGTTAGTAAATAAGGAGACAGTTCAAAGTACTGGGAAATATTTCTTAAGGTCAAATTCCCAAATGAAAATATACTCAGACTTTATAGGAGGAATTACTTTTGATCTTTGAGATCATAGAAACATATTCTTTATTTATCTGATATTTTCGTTATTTTTTTCCAGATTCAGAAGTTTTTATGTTTCTTATCTCAATTATCAGCTAAATGAATGTAGTTTTTTAAAACTGATGCTAGGAAAACATCTCAGTGTATCGACAAGACCTCTATGAAACCATGATGAGAGAGATAATTTCTCGATTGAGTGAAAATTATTAGAGCGACCTCTAAAATAGCAAAAAGATTTTATTTTACAGTAGCTCTAGTCGAACCTCAAATGACCAACTCAATAGAGGTTAAAATTGGCATTTTTTGGGTCTAAAACTAGTTATATTCTAAACTATGAGAGATATCGATCAGGTGATTGCATTTTTTGAAATCGACAGTTATTGTTTCACGATAGTAAGTTATTTTATTTCTTCGTAAGGACGTTCTAAATATTTGACTAGATTTTCAAAAAATCACCCTCAGCATCAGCGTAAAGCTATCTTAATTAATTATACATATTTCGTTTCCTTCTAATGCGGGGGGGGGAGTGTATTTGAAGAATCTTTAGGTTCTCAATATTGCTGGAGTAATTTTTGTGTTCCACTGGTGGAGCAATGGGACATGAAGGGTTAAACGTATTTGTTAAAGAATAGGACAAGAAAACTGATTTTCAACATTTTCAAATTTTAATAGCTCCGGGTCCAACTCTGCATATGAATGTCTCAATTCTCGAATTTAGCCGAATTAGATAATATAGTAAATCCGGAAAATCTATTGAATATTTTCCATATTTATTAAACAAAGCAGCGAAATACATTGTTCCGATTAATATTTTCTTCATGAATAAGCTCACATCTACCCATGATAAATGGATCATTGCATCAGATTAGAAAAATATGTCTGTAAAATTCCAAAATTCACGAGATTTTCCAAATTATAGGATTAAATATTTCTCAAGTCTGCATCAGCTCAGGCGAAATTTTTGAGCTAACTGAAATGAATATGAAAATCTTCGTTTGTTAGCCAACTCTAGCATTTTATTAATGATTGTAAGTTTCTAGGGGGATAGGCTGAAAGACACAAGAATACTCTAACTTTATATACTCTAGGACTTTAAATTTCAATGAAAAACATGACGATATTGAATATTGATCATTTACTTGCAAGTAATACTAATTAGTAAGATAAATAATAATTTTCTCAATTGAGTTAAATCTAAACCTAATTGACATGAAGATGAGAATTTCCTATTTTTACAAAAATCTCAATATTTTTATCCAGAAAGTCAGGAAAAAATTTATTTTTTGGATTCCACTATGAAATGAGTTGATTAGTTTTGAATACAAAAAAGATTTCCGAAAAAAAGTTAATCTGACCAAAATTGAGCCATTTTTTGAATTTCGGAAATGTTTCGAATTTCCACTTTTTCAACTTTCAAATCCAAAATTTTTATCGATTTCAAAGATTTGAAGCAGTTAAATATTGATATTCAGGATCAAAATTAGACGAAGATTTTGAATTTGGCCGTAGAATTTGAGAGAAATTTACTCTTTCCGAGTAAAAGTTTAATCTCTATATTTTGGATCATTTTCCCTCGTGATAATCGAAAAATTCAAATGGTTCGATTTCCCACCATAATGACGAATTTCTGTGAATTCCTGTAGGCGAATTCGAAATCTTCGTCTAATTTTGATCCTGAATATCAATATTTAACTGCTTCAAATCTTTGAAAAATTTCCGAAATTCAAAAAATGGCTCAATTTTGGTCAGATAAAATTTTTTCAGAAATTTTTTTTGTATTCAAAACTAATTAGCTCATTTCATAGTGGAATCCAAAAAATAAATTTTTTCCTGACTTTCTGGATAAAAATATTGAGATTTTTGTAAAAATAGGAAATTCTCATCTTCATGTCAATTAGGTTTACTTTATGATTATGAACGTTTATATTTTTTAATTTTATGCGGTAACAAAATTATTCTAGAGATTTTAATCAGTTTTTTATCTATTGTGAACTAAAGATTTACTTCATTTTAAAAACAATGAAATATAATTCCAAGCCCACAAAGAACTATTTAGGAATATAAAAAAATTACAGACCCTATCGAACGAATTTAGACTTTTGTTTTTTCTTAACTACAGGACTTTTCTGTCAAGCAAAAAGGGAAAAATTCTTTGACTTGAAACTCTTTTGCTTTAGTAAGTTTCAGAGTTTTTCAAGTTATTTAAATCCACTGACGACTAAAGGCAAAGCATATTCTCATGCCAATGTGAATATTGAATTATCTTCTTTTTAAAGCATTACTCAGTGCTTACCCTTTCGACCTAAAAATAGGCAAACTATTTAAGTAATCCTCATACACTACAATAAGTCTCTTATTATTGGGAAATATGAGCATATAGCAAAGCATGTGGAATTTTTCAACAAGCTGTAAACATATTCTTCTGACCTCAGAGATAAGTATTTTTTCAAATTCAATTTTTCATTTCTTTCAAATGGGCAATGAATACACACACAGAGAGTCATTCATCCCTCAGAGAAAATTGCACATGTCTTACATTATTATTAAATAATATACTATCTCCCTTGCTTCTCTTTAAAATGTATCAAAAACATATTTCTAGGTCCTCAATTCTTTACATCTTATGTAACATAATATAAACTAATTATAATTATCATACATGTTTTGACACATAGGAAAACTGTTTATCTGACGCACTAAGTGGCCTTTTTCAGAATCACCAAATAGACATATAATTTTATGAGACTGTTGAAAGTAAACTACAATAGGACAACAATTTTCTCGCCAATGTCCGTCATGATCTTTTGCAATTGATAGCCTGTCTAGAATGAAATGGTGAATATTCTGATGTGTAACTTGATGGTATTCTGTGAATATTTCATAACGAAATTTGTCAATGAACAATGACCTTTGCTGATCGAGACAACAGATCGAAGAAACAAGATCAGCAAAAAATCGATGATTATCAATGTACTTGAAAAAAACTTTTAAAGATTGACACTTTTATTGCACGAATAATTCATAGATATGAAGGAAACAATGTTCACATGTAAAGCTAGTTGACATGAAGATGAGAATTTACAATTTTACAATAAACTCGATATTTTTCTCATGATTCATAGAAGAAAATAATTTTTTTGAATTCTAAATGGAATGAGCTAATAATATTCGGAAAAATTCAATCTGACCAAAATTAGGCCGTTTTTCGAATTACAAAAATGCACCAAATTTCCCCTTTTTCGAATCATTGAAATCGATAGAATTTTTGAGCTCAAAAGTTAAAAAAGTGGTACATTGTCGAAATCCAAAAAACGGCTTAACTTTGGTCAGATTGAATTTTTTTCGGAATTTTTTCGAATATCTACATCTTAATAGCTCATTCCGTTTAGAATTTAAAAAATTATTTTTTTCTGTGAATCCTGAGAAAAATATCGAGTTTTTTTTTAAATAGTAAATTCTCATCTTCATGTCAATTAGGTTTATTTATTTATTAATCAAGAAATGTAAAAATTCTCAAGTGTCTTTAAATTTCTATAAAATAAAATAAACCTCTTACATCGGTTAGAGTTGTGTATAAAATTTCAACAAAAAGACTGCAATAGATTTCAAGACTAAACATTCTCTCTCTGTGTATAAAGAGACTTGAGGAGGATCTTGAAGAAAATTGGGGAAAAAATAATAATTTTATAAGAGATAATATGCACTGCAATGTGAATAATTGATATTGATGCATATATTATAACGATTCTTGTCAAGAAATGATGTCAGTCACTCACCGGAATTTTCAATATGATACAAATATATATATCAAATTTCCTGTGGAAAACACAAAATCTACATTATTTCATTCTGAAGTGAGAGTGCAGAACGTGTGGTTAGCTAGGCTAGCATGTTGAATTTTAATAATTTAACCTCAGTCCTATGTATGAACAGAAATAAGAATAAGGTGAGACATATTTTGAATTTTTCATGAACACTATCTCGATAGATATGATTCAAAGTTCACATTTATATTCCGGAATGAAACAGTGCAATACACTTTAAGACAATAAAGATGACAATTTACGTATTTCGTTCATCGTTCTCGATAAATCAAGATGATGATTCAGACAGGGAAAGAAAGAGACTCACTCTTTGAAAATAGGCTAGAGAAATTCGTGTTTCCTATTCTGATCAAGGAATCATCATTGGCATTCAGACTGATTAAGATAGAAAATAATATTCATATGTCCAAACTCAACATATTAACCAGTTCTGAGCCATTTATTAAATAAAGCTAATTAATAGGGATATTTTTTGAAAATTAGTAAATTTTTCCCTAGCACTAATTCGATAAAACCTTTAAAGGCCGTTCTAATGATGTATAAAACTAGTAGGTTCTGAGAAAGTCCTAGGGGTATTGTAAATAGGTTGAATGATTTTTCTATCTCAATGTATTGATAGTCATTAAACCAATTATTATCGAATTTTTGAAAGCTATAGATAATCAATCTTAGAATAAATTTTTGTTGTTGGAAGCTAATTATTTCTGCAAGCCAACTATATTTTCTGGAATCAATCGAAAATACCATGGATTGCTGTAGAAAATGTACACACTACTTAAAAGTAATGGGATTTATTTTCAAATTTCGATTTTTTTCATTTTTTCGAACTCAAAATTTTTATTGATTTGACAAAAGGAGGGTTTTAAGATCAGAATAAGACGAGAAATCAAATATGCTGAATCTGTTCTGATGCATAACTTCATTATCTTTTGGGAGTCGAATTTCGATCTTTTAATCATTTTCACTACAATTAATGAAATTTCGGCAAATCAAAATCCCTCGAAAATGGGGGATCTTTCGAAAGTTTATCAGTGATATTTGATTTCTTATCTCATTCTGATCTTAAAACCTTCTTTTTGCCACAGTCCCGTTTCAAAATCAATAAAAATTTTGAGTTCAAAGTTCGAAAAAATGGGATTTTGCCGCCCAAAAATGGGATTTTGCCCGTGAGCTCAGAATCGAAAACTTTATTTTTGAGTAACACAGACATTCCATGTATTATGAAAGCAACAGCTGGTAGTAAAGACAAAAATACTGTTTTTATCGATACTGAAGAAGAATTAACACCAAAAAATATCCTGTCTGAATTAGGAAACATAATTTTCTTGGGCATTAAATTTCTTATAATAGATATGAAGGTAGTTAACACGTGTTTAATGGTTTTTTTTCGTGTTATTCGTTTTTAAATCTTGAATTCGATTTCAGTTTTGAAATCCAAAATTTTTCGAATTTGTTTTAAAATTGAAACGATATTTCTGGCTTCAAGAAACAACCAAAATTGAACAATTTAATCACTTGAAATATTATTAGTGAGTTCAAAACTATTAAAATTAGAATTTTATTTCATATTCACATTGTAAATTCTAGCATAGCAATGTCTGGTTACGAATACATATGAAGGATATGATAATATCAAATATTAGAAATAGATTTTTCTTGATCATTCGATAACATCAATGAACCATTTATTCTTAGACTGATTAGAATAGAAAGGATATAATCCCGAGAGACGATCAAGTGAAATATCAAAGAAAAAGTTAACTATCTTTTCATATTTTCTTATAAAATAACTCAGTTCTGCAATTGATTTGTCTCAAAAATCATTTTTTTGAAATAACTGTATTTTGACAAGAAAAAAATATTTTCATGAAAAATATGGTCATTTTTCAAATTTCGAATTTGCGACAAAATCCCATTTTTTCGAACTTTGAGCTGAAAATTTTTTTTGATTTCAAAGTTAGAGAGTAATCAAAAGTTGATTTTCACGATCACAATAATACAAGAAAACCGAATATGCTGAATCTGTTCTAATGCGTAAATTTATTATCCTTTGGGAGTCGAATTTCGATTTCTTGATCATCCTCACTACTTGAAAACTAATGAAATTTCGACAGATCGAAATCCCTCGAAAATGGTAGATTTTTCGAAAATGAATTCAACGTTGGAATTTGATAAATAAAGCTTTATTTTGGTCGGCTCTGTTGAGTAAAAACATATTCCATGAGAAGAAAAGCAGTGGTCTAGTCGACGTGAGTTTTTAAATTCGGAGAAAGAAACTTGTAATTCTTGGCAGTCAGACAAGAAATTTTCTCCAATACAGACATTTGATGATAGAATTATTTTTCTAAATAATCATCAATTTATCTTTCAATCATAATGATACAATAAAGCTTGTTTCTTTACACAAACATTAAACTGTTTGCTTCACAATTAGCTTTAGATATAAAAAAACTATATTTTTCAGTTACCGAGTAAATTTTTATTATTTTGAATAAAGTAAAGCTGAATAACATTGTAATACATATCTCTATTATATTTTCAGAATTAATTCAAAAATAGTAGAATGGAAAAAACAAGTCGCGTAAATACCTATGATACGCATGTTTTGATTCTTTCATCTATACAAGATTCGTAGTCTCTTTTTGAGTGAGTAAACTCGAAAGTTATGATATAGCAGCGAGAAAAACAATGTTTTGCTCGAAGAGTAGACAAAACTAGACATTGTTTTTGTTCCGAGGGAAATTTAAACATGATTTTTGTCTGATAAAAATAATTAACCTGATTTCTAACTACATAGTTCATAAGTTTGCTTTAGAAATAAGATGTAAAGTTGGGAATCAATGATTTGAACAAGAATCTCAATTTTTCATCGAGATTTCGAATATGATGAGGATCACATAGCCAATTTCTATCATTTTAAAATAATGAACAAAAATTAGGAAATTTCTCAAAATTCGATTTGGCGCCAAGTTTCCATTTTTTCAAACTTTGAGCTGAAAATTTTAATTGATTTGAAATTGAAAGGATGGTCAAAAGGAGTCACGAAAGGAAACACGAAACAGGTAATTAGTAATCACCAAGCTAGGGTGAAATATTTTTTTTCTCCGAACAACTCACAAGAGGATTTACCTTTAGTGCTCAGATCATGTTTTCCATAATTTTAAAGCGTGAAAGTGATTCTCTATTATGTCTTTGCTATTTTTCCCACAATATCCCACGGACATGATAAAATAACGAAATTAACCCTAACGAAGCCCCTTTTGATGACAGGATTACTATTTTTGAAGATAAAACTTAAGAAATCAATTAAATGGCCAAGGTATTCCGGATTTTAGTGATTGTGTAGTAAAAATTCATTGAAAATTGAGCGGCGATTTGAAAAATTCTGGATTTTTAAAACCGAATGACATAATGGGGAATCATTTTCGACATATGCTTCAACACAAAATAATGCTTAGAATTGAGAGTTCTATTAGAAAAGTTGGTCCTAATATGAGGTTAAAAATTTCAACCTAGCCTAGTAATCACCATTAAATTTTCGACAATTCAACCAGCTTTCCAATGTAAAATAATATCTGCAGATTTCTAATATCCAATCGTCTGATCGATATCTCTTATAGTTTAGAAGATATCTGGTTTTAGAGCCAATAAATTCCAATTTTAACCTCTATTATGTTTTAAATGATAAGCCGGCTTTCAAAACTAAATTCAGATTCGATAAAGTTAATGAGTTTTTAATTTGTGTGATAAAAAAACAAAATTTGGGACATGAAGGGTTTGTCTGTGCTTCTTTTCAGTCCTTTTTTTGGAGGCTCAGAACATATAGAATCTAATTTCTTCTATTCGATTTCAGCTTTATGAGACTTATCGCTAGTCCTCTTATAAAAATTCGTCGTCATTGGACTCTGGGATTTAGCATGCTGTTTAAGGCTATCGTCTCGTCGATTTGTTTTTTGGAGTTTTTAAAAATTCATACTTAATTCATTGATTAACTCGTTAATTTGTATAATATTTGAAATGATCGTAGAGAGATTGACAGGATCATGAAAGTGATTCATTTTTGATGCATTTTAAGAGAGCGCCAGAACTTTTTAGAGGACCAACTGAAAATCAATATCAGCTCAACTTTAATAAATACGCATGATGAAAATTATGTTTGTTAGATTTAAAAAAGAGTAAAACTTACTGAATGCAACCATTTTAATTTAAAATTTTTCTGATGTTTTTATGCACGCCTTACTGGGAAGTTGGACACCTTTCTTTACCAGACAGAAAGAAAAATTTTTTTATTGTTTTTTATTCTTTCTATAGCTTTTGTCACTTTTTTGAGTACATAAGAGTGCAATTTTTTGTGTTTCAATTGAAAATCAAAATTTCCAGAGAGTATATGAAGAACAGATGTGTAGCGGAGAGTGTGCCGCCAATTCGAGAGACCCATAGCAGTAGGGTATATCACGAAGGGATTCCTCGACTTTCTGAGTAACGAAACCCATGGTTCTAAAATATTTTTGCATAGAAATGAATACGTAAATTTACACTCCCCATTGGAGTCCCCAAACACGGTTCTCACTTGTACTTCAGAAGCATGAAAAATTTCACTCAGGAATCAAAAAATGGTTGAACAAAGTCTTTCTTCATTAAGATTTGAACCGAATTTTTTGAGATGAGTTTCAAACTGTTAGTGTTGAGATAGAACATTGAATTTCGACATGATCGTTCAATTCTAAATTCACTTGAATGGTGTTCAAATCATAACTGTGTAATACAGTGTGTATAGCATGTGAAAAGTTGCTAATATCATGGATAAATGAAAGCATTTCACGAAAAATACAAGTTCATCTAGAAGAGAATATTTTGCAGGTTAATTGCACTAGAAATTATAAATTTTTCTTAACTTAACTAAATAAATAACCATCTTAACAACGTAAAAAATAGTTGTGGTTTAGAGATCGATAGTTTAGCATATAACTAGTTTTAGAGCCAAAAAAGTCGGCTTTTGAAAAAGAACTCAGCGTAAAAAATAATTTGGAACATGCTTATCAGGTTTATCTAAAAGCCTGATTTGTAATTTCTTAAATTTTATTAAAGTTTGAAATAATTACAATTGATCAAGAAATAATATGAAAGTTGAAGGGAAATGTTGAAATTCAATATGAGTATGGCTACTATTCTTTTTTGGTTTTTTGATTCTCATAATCGGAGAAATTTATATTTTCCCAATCCGAGTAAGCAGTATCCACCACTCTAGCGTTAAAGGTTTTGTTTTTCTGAATGATAACCTTGGTTTGAACCTTGAAACTCCTTTTCTTTGGTAGTTCCAAGTCTTTCTGGCATACTGACGTTGTAAATTTCTCTTGACTACCTTCAGGTGTCTCTGGTGTCCTTCGCTTGGTATCCAGATCTAAATTTATGCGCGATCCACGGCTTTCTGATTTGCAGTCTTCCCTCTTCCTAGATCCTTTTGTTATAAAATACGTTGGCGTCTTTTTTGACTCCATAAAGAACTCAAGAGACTTGATCAACTCTTTCTGGCGCTTGATTCTCTTGAAATTGTCCTTTGCTAGCTCATACTGAATGATGACCTTTTCAGTTGGCAGTAAATTTATTAATTTGGCACATGTCTTACGAAAGTCATTCAACTGCAAATCAGCAAATTGTTCTTCAACTGACCAAAAAAAAAAGTGTTCCCCTTCGACGAGAGTCCCATCGGGGAAATTGTCTCTGGTTGGAAAAATCAAACAGATTTTATGGTCAAATATATCTACCGTCTGCATTTGTCTTTAGAGAATCAAATGATTTCTTTTAATTGATTTCAGTTAATTAAATATTCTTCACGGTTTTTTAGTTCTATCAAATCAAAGAGAATTACTGTAATACTCTGTCAGTGCATGAGTATCCACAGTTAGTAGTTGTCTGTTTGCTTTTGTCTCGATATTAGAATTATCTTAACATAAATAGGAGTTGATGATGGTGAGCAAAGTGTAGAATAAATGCAAGAAAGAAGTGTTAGTTAATAACTTTAGAGATTTGTAACCTAGTACTTGATGATGATGATGTTAGGAGAAATGGTTGATTAAACAGCCCTTCTTCTTCATACGAGCATATTTGATGGATTTATACTCGTTCCATCCTCATATTAGACAAATAGGGTCAAAAGGTTCTCAGAAGTAAATGAAAGAAACCCTATAGCCATACGGATTAAGGATACTGTCTCGCAAGTACCATTTTTGTCTTTTTTCAACTTTTAAATTAAACTATCGTGAATATACTTTCAAGTAGCTACACTATAAAATCATACAATTTATTTTATTCTAAATTTTAATTTTTTTATTTGCACCACCAAATCGATTAATAAAAGTTTTTCCATAGACTCTTATATTTTTATGTTCTCGAATTGCATTAAAAACTGATCAAAGTCCAAAGTGGATTCTTATAAAAATTTATTCACACATTTTTACAAAATTTATTTATTCGAGTTACAAGTCAACGTTTCCTTCGTCGGAGCTATTACCTTCTTCCCCAACAAATTCGACTTCCTCAGGTGGATCTATGGGAATATCTTCCTTCTCTTCTACTTCCCCTTTAGACTCATCATCATTCACCATAACTTTTTCTGGCTCGATAGATTTTGGCTTTTCTTCGTCAGATGTCTCAACAGGAGTGCTAACTGGCTCTTGACTATTTGAGGCCTGAATTGCTTCTTGTACATGCTTAGGTAGTTTAGATAAGAGGCTCTGTAGTTGTTGATTATAGAGATTGGTAACGAAATTAGCCATTGTTACCATGTCATTGATTGTGGTTACTTTCGAGGTATCAACTTTATCATTGATTGTACGAATGTTTGGGGGGATTGAATCAGTTTTAGCACCGTGAAAATCTTTATAGCTCTGTAAAAAAGTTTAAAAAATTAGTCAAGTTTTAATTGAACCAGAAAGAATATCCCACTTACTTCTGAAGGAATAAGATGCAAGTTTGTGGGTTTACCATTGGGAAAAACATCAGGTTGATCATAACCGAGGAGTAGACGAAATGCAGGTCTTAATTCTTGACAGGTGGAAAACTGTCCGATTCTAGCAAAAATGTAAAGTCCAAGGCGTGCACGACTAAGGGCAACGACCAAACGGCGCACATCACGTAAATGTCCAACATTTTTAGTTCTAACCAAAGAGACGAGAATGTAATCATTTTGCTGACCCTGGAATCTATCTACAGTGGTTACTTTGGATGGTAACCCGAATATGGGATTATCAGAGCACCTCTTCTTGAGAATATCACGAATGAGATGCTTTTGGCCATTGTATGTCGTGAGAATGGAAATTTTCTCGGGCGGATATCCCAAAATTCTCATATACATGTAGACGGCCACAACGTATTCTGCTTCAGCAAGATTTTGATAAAAGTAAGGCGATGGCTCAGATTCGCCAATCCCCTTATAATCACCAACATTGATTATTTGACTATCGAAAGCAAAACCGGGATTTGAAATGACGTATTCTGCATTCTTTTTTGTATGTTCCAAGTCAAATAGTTGTTTGTATCGCCAAGAGTAATACTTTGACAATGAAGGTCGAGCTCTACCTTGGGCATCTAGTTGAACAGTGGGGACGCCTAATTTCACCAGTCTTGCAAATAGGGACTGGCCCATGTTTGAGTAATTATTAAAGGCTTGATTTTTGACAACAGGTGGAAGCTGATTGTGATCCCCGATCATGATCCAACGTCTGAGTCTATTTTTTCCAGATAGATCAGGGTTTTGTAATAATAGTGGGATAAAAGTTTCAATCTCGAGGATTTGAGCAGCTTCTTCCATAATTATTGTATCGTATGTGAAGCCAAGTTGAACCAGGTCTCTTCTTCTCAAAGCAGCATGTGTACATGTCATGGCAATGATTTTGGCTTCTTGGGTCAAGAGATAATTTGATCTTTCAATACCGTTCCTCATCAGCTCAAAAGCTCTGAATTCATCGAGTTTGGAGAAGATACCTGCCAAATGACGGAAGCAGGAGCGGGCAATGTCAAGATTCTTTTGGAATAGAGTTTGATCAAAGAACTTAAAGACATTTTGATTGTTAGGATCATTGGTACCGATAAAATACTGGAGAAATGGGAATTCTTTGCGAAGTTTTTCATTGGCATTTTCCTCAGTCATGTAGGCACTACTTTTTTCATCGGTATTCTCGCTTTTACTTAAGGCCAAGGCTTTCTGGGCAAGACTCATTGATAACATGAAATCTTCCCAAAGGGGCAGGACTGTTTGGACGAAAAAGTATTGAGCTGTTTCACATGTATACATCTGAATATCATCATTTACTTTTTTGGCAAGTGCCTTCATATCCTTTTCTGCATTCAGCTGAAAGAGGATTTGTTTTAAGATTAATTAATTAAAATTTTGACATTTTCAGTTTAAAACTCACAACCGCGTTTGTTTTGGCTTTCAGGACAGCTTCAGCAACTGCCACGGCAGTCTCTTTGGCATCAGATGTCTTACCAACCACCTCCTGGTGAGCGACAGCAACAGCTTTATCTAACAGATGAGGATTCATTTCAAAAGGAGCATGAACAGCGGATGCAGTTGCTTGAGCATCTTCTGAGCAAAGTGACTTGGAGAGGTGCATTACTTCTTTGAGAAGTTCTAATCTCCTCTGGAGAATATAGTCTACTCGACCATAACGACTAAAGTCTTCAGAAGTGGCCAAATCTTCTTCACCATGACCGAGACGAAGTAAATGTCTTTCGTCAACGTTAAGAGCGATTATCTTTTCAAATAGTTGATTCAAAGCTTGATTACTGTGGGTAACAATGAGAATTCTTTGGTTGGGATAATTGTGGTAGAGATTCTGAATTATCTGGACAGCGACATCAGTTTTACCGGTACCAGGTGGACCAATTATTAATGTCAGGCCAAACTGCATGCCAGAACGGATAGCTTCGATTTGAGCTTTGGTAAAGTTGACCAAATTTCCTTTCTTTCTTTTGACACAATGTCTTTCTCTCTTGCTTGACGGCATAAGTTCATACTTGGGTTCTATCGGTTTCTCACAACTTTTTACAATTATTTCTTGAGGTTTACTTGAGAGAGTATCATCATCCATTTTCCTATTTTCTTTTGCAAGGGTATTGTCTTCCATCATGGCTTCCACTCGAACGGTATGATCTTCACGAAGATCAGGAAACACAATCTTGAATGGAGGCTGTATAGATTCTCTGCCCTCACAGGTTATCTTGTACTGGTCAAAGACATTTTTCAAATGATCAATACTAAGAAAAGTATCGTACCAGTTTTGTTCTCTTTCATATTTGTCTAGTTGTCTTGAGTAATGGGCTTCAGCTGGATCCAGGTAGCCCATGAGAAGATCAAGGAGCCAATCTGGTACAACTGACTTGGTATTCATTAAATCTCTGATAGTCTCAAGGACTGCTTTAAAGTTGTTTTCTTTAGGTTTGCGTCGAACCAAGAGGTTAAAAGTTCCATAGATATCTTCAGCTGCCCGAGCTTGTTCTTCTACTTCCAAAAGACGTTTCTCCAAGTCCTGAATTTGATCTTTAGGCCGACCCTCACGTTTGGCCTTTAACAGGCATTCCTTGGCTTCTTCTACTAAATATTCTTCATGTAGGCGATTATTGAGATCGGCTTGGTACTGACAAGGGTCCAACTTTACTCGCCAGGTTGGAGAATTTTGAATATAAGTTTTCTTGTCAATAGTTTTTCCAGGTATGAGACCAAATCTTTCTTCATCGGGGATTAGTTTTCCTTCAACGTCAACTTGACCTTCAATTTCGCACCCGCGAACGTATGCAATACCGAATTGTTTGCAAAACGGCTCATCAGGGTTATACTTCCAACCTCTGTTCAATGTTGGTCTTATAGTAACCAAAAATACTGGGTCATAGCGTCTAAGTTGTTCCCATTCCTTCCGAATATCACTTCTTAAACCAACGAGGGTAACACGAACATCAGCGCGTACTCGACTTGGATGTTTAGTACCTAGAGCTGGCTTTGCAACCTCGATCATATTAAAAGATTGTATAGGAAGAGCCATTCTTGACCAACCGTCAAATACTGCTTGACCATGCTCTCCAGCCCAGGGTTTTAATCTTTTGACGCTATCTTCAAGATCCTATAAAAATACAAAGTTTATTTGAAAATAGGTTGAAAATAGACATGGAATTCTTTCTCTTACGTGTCTAATCTCGAAAGCTGTCTCGAGGCGAAACAGATTAAAGTTTCTTAAGAGATAATCGTGCAATGTTAGGAATTGGAGTCCAAGCTTTGGAAGTGCTAAGCATTCGTCACCAGAGTAAAATTCCATTGGAACTCGACTCTCATCCCAAATGATATCTTCAGTTGGATAGAGGGAAATTTCATTCAAATCTTCCAAATGCGACATGCGTTTTGCGAATTTATAAACTAGCATCTAAACAAGAAAGATTTAATAGGTGAAGAAGGAAAAATTCTAAAATCTGCTTACTCGTAACAGGAAGTCATATTCTTCAGATTTTTCGTCCAAATCTTGGCAAACTTTCTTCTTTACAGGTTCATCTTCTGAGCTATCTTCCTGGTCTTCACGCTTGTCAGTTTCTTCTCTTCCTACAATGGCAAATCTC
Source organism: Gyrodactylus bullatarudis (assembly GCA_012064415.1). Classification (NCBI taxonomy): domain Eukaryota; kingdom Metazoa; phylum Platyhelminthes; class Monogenea; order Gyrodactylidea; family Gyrodactylidae; genus Gyrodactylus; species Gyrodactylus bullatarudis. Next base: position 36,264 of record SSNU01000021.1, on the reverse strand, counting down.
TCGGCTAGCCTGCGCATTTCCGGATATGTCAGATTCTTTAGACACTTTTGGAGCATTTCCGGTTTCTCTAACTGCGATATAGAACAAGTAGTATAATCAATAATCTTTGGGTTCTCATCCTTAAAGAGAATGTACAGGGACCTTTGAAGATCTACGATAGCGTCACATTGCCTAGAACCAAAATTAGAATCAAAATTAGAGTTTTTGTTTAATTGAAAAAAAAATATTGAACATGATCAGGGGTGGATAAAAAAAAAGAAAAATTCACTTTTTATCAAGGTCTGAATCATCCAATGGGTCACCAGTGATGTCATCAATCTGAAATAGGGCGAAAAGTTTGATCATTTTTGTCAATTCTGACCACAACTGTTTCATGGGATAATTTTGAGCCAACTCAGGGGAATGCATCCTCTCTACGGCATGTTCACAACGAACAATTAGACCGGCGTCATCAAAGACTGTAGAGAGAAATCGTCTGGTAAGCAACATGCTTAAAAGATCAATGAACCATAGGAGACATCGACTTAGATACTGCATCAAAAGGGAATGCTAAAATTAAATAAAAATTAACCATTTTTAGGTTTCATGGGAAATTAATGAATTCAGCTTACAGGTTTAATAGTTGAGTTGATGAAATAGTTGAGTTTCGATAAAAACTTTTGTATGAATAGGCTAAGAAACTGATGCGAAAAGTCGTTTCGTTGACGTTCTTCCTCTGTTAATTTGTTGGCTTCGTACTTTGTCATTTTATTGAGAAGTTTATTCATCTTTGGATATTGCTTCATCAGAGTTTCGAATCGGTTCTTATTCAAATATCTCCAAGTGGCTAGAGAGTAAACTTCCCTAAGAGCTGACCTAAGTACACCGACTTCGGCAAGATTTGTGAAGCAATGAGAGAGGAATATCAACATGATGACATGCTCAACGCAGAGACGTTGATCTGGTTCATTGTCGAGATTCTTTTCAAGTGGGATTTCTTCCTCCAGTAGTAAATGGAGAACACGATCGATTAGTCCAGCAAATTCATCAGGGTTTCCAATAAAGGCCTAAAATGACAAGTTTAAATATTACATGTTAACACGTGTCCATATTGGTGGCGACATACTTTCCAGATGGGAATACGTTCTCTAGCTTTCTCATTGATCATGGCGCAAACTGAAAGAGTTTCCTCTCGACTGGCTGTCTTTGCCCTATAATTTGGCCACAAGTATCTTTCGAGATATTCATTCAATTCCAGGGCCATGACACGTCGATAACTAAAACCTGTGTAGAGAAGTTCTTGTTGGTAGAGTTTGTGGACTAGGTTCTTGTCATATGCTGGCTTTGCATCATTCTGGGAGATGATCTCACGAAACCTCTCGTCTGTGCATGGGATCCAATTGGAAATCGCAATTTGATTTATACGCTCTTGAGCAATAAAATCATTAGCTGTAAGTCTCTTGTATTTGCTAACCATTTCAATGGTATTATATCTAAAATAATAATATATATAAAATAATAAAAATAGAGATTAATAAGGAGAGTAGAGAAAAATTTTTTAATTATGAATCAAAATCTTTTTATTTATTCTATCAAAATGGAAAATCTGATTTGTCACGCTCTCTGAATGTTTTCAAAATTCAAATGGCAACGCAGCATTAGCAACGGAGTAGAATGATGGATTACATTCCGTTATATGCAGGACCCTCGCCGCCCTGGGGTGTGACCCAGTTGATATTTTGCTTACAATCTTTGATATCACATGTTTTACAATGAATGCAATTTTGAGCATTTATCTGGAGGCCGATTTTACCATCATTCTCGACATACTCGTATACTCCGGCAGGACAAAATCTCTGTTCAGGTCCATCAAAAGTGGGATAATTGACTTTCATTGGAATTTCATCATTCTTTAGAGTTAAGTGAGCTGGCTGGTCAGCTTCATGAATTGTCCCAGTTAGGGCAACACTTGTATTCAAATCAAAACTGATTATATTATCTGGCTTTGGATAATCAATTATTTTACATTGACTCGCTGGCTTTGTGTACTCATTATCTTTGGCTATGAAAATGAAATTTTTTGTTAAATTCACAGCAAGTTGAGAAGTTAAGTCTAGACGGCTGTCAAATAGAACGACAGTTCGTTAACCCTTTCGTTAGTAGATGGGAAATTAAATATAAAATTGACTTTCTAAAATGGAATCAAAAGAATCAATTTTGTTTTTTTTTCTCGATTGGTTTTCTTATCTTTTCAATTCATGGCTATCTGATAAACGTGAATTTTTTCAATTCTCATAGTGAGGTTCATTCAAAACTTGTTAGGGCCGATTTAAATTTTTATTGCCCAAGTGAAAAATACATAAAATACACTTTTCAACACATTGGAACAAGAAAGCTCATGGATTAATTTCCCACCATTGAAAGGATGATATAAAACTCACTTTTCGAGGCAAACGTCCACGGTTCTTTGCCATTAAGCAGCCAACCAACTGTACCAGCGTAAGCGATAACACCTAACATGCCACATCCAAGTTTATGAAATGCAGGATGAACATTGCGTGAGGCATAAAGTTCTTTATAGACTTCACTCTGTTTCAAGACATGCTCGTATTCACCCACTTCGACAGAATCTTCATCAGCTGAAATAAAAACAAGTATTAGAGAGACACCCTTTTTGCCATATAAACCGTATAAAGATTAAGCTTGTCCAAATATTGATTTTTTAATGATAAAATAGCTTACTATTCAAAGATAATTTCTTGAATATCTCTTCTCCAGCAATTCTACCAGATCTAATGGCATTATGAACACCCTTAATTTTGGGAACATTGAGAAAGCCAGCAGAGCAGCCGGTCATCAGAGCTCCAGGAACAGTCAGCTTTGGAATAGTTTGAAAACCACCCTCATTCAAAGCTCTAGCACCGTATCCAATTCTGTTACCGCCGGTCAGAAACTTCAAAAAGTGAGGATGGTGTTTAAGCCTCTGGAGTTCCTTGTAGGGATTTAAATAAGGATTTGTATAGTCTAAACCTAAATGAATAGATTTATTTAAATCAGTATTTCCAGGACTTGAGATTAGAATTATCATGAGGTTTTAATCAGAGTTGAATCGAATGCAGTTCCATGGGAAATTAACTCACCAATCACAAGGCCTAGAGCAATTAAAGGAGACCCTTCGTTTAGATGATAAACAAAGTAGCCTCCGTAAATGTCATTTGTAAGTGGATAACCGATCCCATGCTCTACAAGACCCGGTTGCCAATGCTTTTCCTCAATTTCCCAAAGTTCTTTCAACCCAATTCCATAAGTTTGGGGCTGAATCTTACTAGTAAGATCAAAATTTTCCATCAACTCTTTGCTCAAGTGACCTCGGCAACCTTCAGAGAGGACAACTTGTTTAGCCTTAAAACTCATGCCTGGTGTGAAGGAATCAGTAGGAGAACCATCTTTAGCTATACCTGAATCACTGGTGTTGACTCCAAGAATTCGACTACGATTCTCATCATAGATAAATTCAGCAGCTGCAATACCAGGATAGATTTCAACGCCTAATTCTTCTGCTTGCTCACCGAGCCATTTAACTAGATTACCCAAACGAATAATATAATTTCCATGATTATGAAGAGGAAACTCTAAAGTAAATTATAAATAGGACAGAGTTATTTACTAGGTGGAATAGGGACGTGAATTGCTCTTTTCTTAGTCAAGTAATAAAATCTATCTTTTTTAACTTCTGTATGAAGTGGAGCCTAGAGAAATATAATATTAAATATTTAAAGAATATCCAAATAAAATCTTTAACAATGAAATTAACATACTCCACGATCTTTCCAGTCTGGTATCAGCTCGTTTAACGCATTAGGTTCAATACAGGCTCCTGATAATGTATGGGCACCAATATAAGATCCCTTTTCAAGAAGAACAACACGAAAATCTTGATTTTTTTCATTGCATAACTGCTTAATTCTTATAGCCGTAGCTAAACCAGAAGGTCCTCCACCAACAACAATAACGTCTGCAAAATCCTCATCCCTCTCTATTTTTAAGTCTTTCCAACGTGGATCGTCTGAGCGTTTTTTGATAGAATGATGAGTTGTAACATGAGATAACGTCCTTAAATTAGTATACAATTTTGATTTGTATGTTAAGCCTGATAGGATCCTCGAGAAATATAGCATCTTTTATATCCGTGATTTTAAATAACCTTTTAATTTAAACAAAATAATTTTGGCTTGAATGAAAGAGTAAATGTTTAAATAGACAGATTTAACAAAAATTCAATATTACTTGAACTAATAAATGAGTTACTTATTTTCCCTATCGAATGTATAATTATGGCTAATAATGAAACTGGATCTATATCGATTAAATTCTTCGACAAAAAGCCGTATAAACCCTTGTACCAAGTACTTTATCCAAAATCTCTAATAATAATTATCTCTCAGAAAATAGATCAACCTTGTTATAGCACATCTGCTCCAATAAATTCAGACAAAATTGATGGTGAATTCATTTCTGATTAATATTGATTTTTCTAGATCTCAAAAATGCTCAACTCTCTCAGCTTATACTAAATGACGATGAAAGATTCCAGAACTATCCTACGGGATCTGATATTTCCTCCGTAAATTAAACCATTTCTAGTAATTTTTCAATTAGCCTTCTGAGAATGGAATTCCATACATAAATCAAGATGAGCTCAAGACTGAAACTTATGAAATGGTAAGCTTATACATTCTTGAAAGCAATCTTGTTCTCAGGACCCAGGCGATCATGTGGATCACATTGGAGAAATGGATTTCAACAATTCGAAATCAAAATGCATCCTCATCAAAAATTCTGAATTTAAGCCTTCTTCTTGTCCAGAAGATGTAAGTTTTTATCTTTACATGTAGTATTTCTGGTTAATTTGTGCGTATATTAATGGTTAAATTATTCAAAATCATTCAAATTAGAGCTAATCAATGTTAAACAGAGCATAAATTGATTTTTATTTCTCTTTATTTAGAAAAATATCACTCAAAATGGGAAAAATTCACAAAATTTGGTGAATATTTCACTTTTCTCTAAGTTATACATTTCTTTTTGTGCATTTCTGACTAACCAAAATCATTATTAATTTATCACTTCATAAAAGTCTAACTTAACCTTGTACTGATCAGTTGTATGAACTTTAATCAATAGTGAGAAAGATAGATTTTTCCATTTTATCGTCCGCTTAATCAGTCTAGTCAGACTAAGAAATGTAGTTTCTTCTTGTTTTAATTCTTGTCTCTCAAGCGTGAGGTGAAAACTTGGAATCTTTTAAAGTTTATGCTTGATAATCTCGTATTCACTTGTTATCTTCTTGTATAGTTGAATGGTTTATGTGAGACCATTTTGAGAGAGTAATCACAAACTACCATGTGCAAATGACTTGTACTATGATAAATCAACCAGATTTATCTTCATATCTCTTGATTGATATAGACTAATTCAAGATTAACCTTTTAGTCAATCAGATTAGCTATACTAATATTGTCTCTTGAATTGAAAAAAGGTTGGCAATATGTTCAGAAAGTTTCCCAACCTCCATGCCAACATTCAAAATCCAATGCAGAGTCATCTACTCAAGTTTGATTTAAACTCGAATCGAATTCAAAGCAACAGCAATAGGACTATTTCCTTGTACTCAAACAGTGGTCTATCATCATCTCGTAATAATAACGCTAGTGGTTTAAAGCAAATTTCCACATCACAGACCGGCCAGGTTCTGATGAATCAGACGATCGATGAAAAAACTGCTGCATTGTTACGTGATCGATCGAAGAAGGATAGTCATAATCGGAGTGAGCTTTTACAGATTTATGAAGGCTGTAATTTTTCTTGGTCAATGATAGTATTACACTTTTTTATCAACTTTTTACTTATATTCGATATTCTTCAAATTCTCAATTATTTTGAACTTACTTTTGTAACTTTAAAAATAATTAATTCTTTCCTTCGAAAGGTTAAAGTAGACAACATGATCTTGGCGAAAAATGTTGATGAAAAAATATATATGAGCTTAGAATTATATCATTCTTCTAATCGTTTGTAACAAAACCAAATCTGCCCCATGATTTGCCTTTATTGCCGAGAATTTTCATTTTCCAATGAATCACAAGAATCTTTTCTACTCTTGGGTTTTTCCCTAAATTCTTTAAATTGAAAAAAAATTCTGTCATGTCATTTGTGTGTTTCTGATTAAATTTCTTTTGTTTTTAGTTGAGAGGAAACGTCGTGACTTTATTAACAATCAAATTTCAGAATTGGGAGAGATTATTCCTGAAGAGATGTTTAAAGAATCGTAAGTATTTCCCCCCTTCTACCTTTTGTAGTATAGATCTTTGTTACATGTCATTTCTTAATTAGAATGATTTCATTGGTCTTCATTCAAAATGTGAAATATGCACATGGTTGTTTCTATCGCATATCATTTTATCAACTCAATATTATATTTATGAATAATTATTCATCCAAAGCACATGAAATACTTTGCCTACTACTCATTCGATAGGAAATCTATTAATCTTCTGGAATATGCAAAAATCTCAGCTCTATCATTCGTTAAATAGTGCTATATTAATTAAATGAAAATTGATATTTTTTTAAAAACGTTTTTTTGAACGCCTATTTCTCAAGGTTATAGATCAAAAGTAGAATGACCATTATCGTGTAATCATACCTGTTGAATTAAAATTTTGCTAAACCATATGATCAAAAAACATATTTATTTTCCAGAACAACTGCTCATGGGGAATATAAAAAGAATAAAGGCAGTATACTCAAGGCAAGTGTAGACTATATACGCTATTTACTTGAGGAAATTCTCATCCTAAATCGATCGAAACAAGAGGCCCAAATAGCCGGCAGTGTCATAGCCAAGCTCATGGAACACATTCAGGTGAGTGCTTTGAGAAGGGAAGTAAATTTGAAATTTTGCTTGTATCCTTTTCCTTATTCGGAAAATATAAAAATTTTATTTCTAACAAGATAAATTTGGGATTTATTTTGCGATTTTTTCCTTTCTCTTCCTCTTGATAAGAAATAAATTCTCACTACTTGAGTAACTGTCCAACTTAGCCTTTTCCATTACTCAGGTATTAGTAGAAGCATTTTCTTCTCTTTTGTCTTTAGCTATTCACACAATCCGCCTATAATTGGATTCGCTGAGAGTTGAATATTTAAAATATGAAATAAGTCCTGAACAATATGATTGTTATAAATAAATTTTTTATTAAAACAGAAAATGCGATTTTTTATCGCCCCGAATTTAATACCAAGAAATCAATTATACCCTGACTAATCGATTAAATTATTTTTCCAAAATTACTCGTCCAAACAATAAAGTTTTCATTCTTGAGATGATTTTATCCAATTCTCAGATCTTTTCCAATAGAAAATAATAATTAATCTTTTCAATGTCTCATCTTGGAGCTACTCTGAAAATCTTTTGCCCAAGTAATTTGACATTCTGTCGAATATAAAATCAATAGTTTTCATTTATTTTGAGTGGAAATATTTCAAGTTAATCCATAAATTTAATCTTTTATTAGTAGGATTTTCATATAAGAATAAAATTTATTAAAACCTGAGTCAACATTAGAATTCGTAGCCATCAGTTATACAAACGTTTCGATGGTCATTCTCTTCACACGCCTTCTTCACTAGCTAGACAAACTTATCGGACGATGGCTGAGAATTCTATAATTTAGAGGTTTTAACTCTTTCGTGTGAGGTTCGCCCTATATAGTTATTACGCAGATCCAAACAATCTCACATAATCTATCTATAATTTACGCTCAAAAAATCTCAAAAATAACAAATAATGTCCCAAAGAGATATTTACCTGGTTATAATAACCAATATTAGTAAGAATTAGTTTTCATCTACTTGTTAGTAGATGGGATATTCAATAGAAAATTGACTTTCTTAGATCGGATCAATAAAATCCTTATTGAATAGAATTCCCTATAAAATCGTTTTTTATTAATTTTGAGGCTTTTTCTCGATTGGTTTTCTTATCGTCTCAATAAGGTTAATAAGACTAATTTTTGATCTTTTTTTTTCTGGACCATATAATATTTTTTTTAAATATCAATTTATGATTCTAACATGAGTAAACAATTTGTTTATTTTCATACTCAAATAATAATTCTCCTTCCATTCTTGATACAGTACATTCCCAGTACAGTATCCCAGTTGATGTTGTAATATTCGATCTACATACGTCTATTTTCATTCATTCCCCCCCCCCTGTCTTAATCTACAGGCACATCGGATTATACATGATTATTGATCTCTCTATCTGATTCTGAATACTTTTTTCTTGGCTTTATTCTTTCACTTTGAAAGAAATTATGGAAAAGCAGACAGATGAAATGAGGAGGATCAGTTTCTTCTAAATTATCAAGTTATTATTCTTTGAATCGATTCTATAATCGATCAAATATCAAATAAAAATCGGTTTTAAAATTTTGTATTCAAGAATTAGTCTTTGCTGGTTCAGATCTGGATGTATTTATCTTAAAAATTATTATTTCAATAGAAAACATGATTTAATAGCATTATAAAATCGCATTTCTAGATTGCCAGTCTTGAATTTATTTGAAAAAGTCCGCTTCAAACATACCAACCACATTAGTGTGAGAGTAGGCATTATTTATGCTAGTAGATAAAAAAATACTATAAAATTGGTTTCTTTCTTTTATTTTCATTAGATGGAATTGAAACTAGAAATTGTCTGAGAAGATTCTTCACAGTAGATGAATTTAAGGGATTGACCAAGTTAAAATATGGACTTTTATCGACAATTCAAGGATTTTCGACATTTTATCTCGCTTATAAAAAAATATTAATCGAAACTGTGAATATCATTAGAACTAAAATGAGCTGTTTACTCTATGTCTAAAATTAGCAAATTTCGACTTTTTACCGGCCAATTAATTACTCTATAAAACATGAAACTAACTATTCGCTAGATTAATTAATCATGAAAGTCATTCCTCTTTCCGGGGATAACCATAAGCAGTTATTTCCAATAAAGATGTGAGAGGGATCAGACGTTATTTTTCAGAACCATCACTAGACAAGGTGAACGAAAATGGTCAACTTCTTATTTTCGACCTGTTTTACTGCATGAAAATTTATAAACCAGAATGACACAAGAACAGTTCAAATTGACGATTCTTTCAATGACCGAATAGTGATAATTGGTGTATTTGTCTATTGGTGATCTGGAAGGTAGAAAAAGGGTGTATTAACACCAAATTTAAATTTCTCATAGGTTCATCAGTAGTGTCTCTTTTATAATGATAAAATAATTATTCTTATAACCTTCAACTACCTTGGCCTATGTAAGCTTTTTCACTGTTGCTATTTATCGGAGAGTTTTGGTGTTTTTTTCAGCTTACATTTATTCTAATTTCTTCAACTTTTATCATTATTTTAATACTACTTTTAAAATTTTGATTTCATGTGAATTTTCGAACGTATTTTAAAATTTACGTGAATATTTCAATCGTAATATTGGTGATCCTGAAAAATTACAATTCGAATTCAGAATCCTTTCTGGTAATATCAATAGAGGAAAATTCAAATTTTTTGATTTCTCATCATAATAACCGATTCCTCTGAACTTTTATTTGTGTTCTTGACCAATTTGATACTTTTCTGGTTTTTAATGACTCTTTAGTATGACTTCTTTCAATATAGAAAGATTTGAAATTTTCATAATTTAGCTTTGCATTCCTAATGGCCATTCGTGCTAAAGAAACACTGTAAAAACAAATTTCAAACTCACCTCATTTTGTATTTTCGACATTTTATGCGCTGATTTCCATAGATGAAAACTGTTTTGTAATTGATTTGCAAATTTTGTCAGAAATTGGATCTAAAAATTTGTTTGCACTTTTTATGATCAAACGGCTCTTGTGACGATATAAAGCAAAACTTGTGATTTATCAAATTGATCGTGAATAGTTTTTTCTAATTTAAAATTTATTCAATTTTATTTTCTTATCCTTTATGCTTGAAAAAATTCATATGCAGAAATCAGAGCATCAAATTCTACTAAAATTCTATCAAATCCCCACAACTTTCAACTGTTAAAATACGATACAGGTAAAACCCCCTGAAAGTAGAACAGATTAATATTAATCGGGATAGTATGCTTATTATATAATTGATTTGACAATGTACATAACTTTTTTTTCCTCTTCCGAATGGTGCTAGTCATGTTATCTAAAAAAATTAAATAAAGAAGTTTTTTATTCAGTATCCTAGGATAATTATTTTTAATGTTTGAGATAGCCCGAAGAATTCTCTTTTCATTCATGTAAAAAGATTTATCTTGCAGATCAAAATGACTTCAGAAAATTATGAAAATATATACTCGACTCTGATTGGTCTATAGGGACTGACCAATGAAACGACACTAGTCTTCTCCCCAAAAAACCCTATATAATAAGCATACTATCCCGATTAATATTAATCTGTTCTACTTTCAGGAGGTTTTACCTGTAGCCATTAGAAATAAAATTTTAAATATGCACTTGTAATCTCTATCTGCTACAATTTCAATGTATTCCAAAATTTTTAGTTATCATCTTTGATTTTTTACGTCTTGTAGTAGTAATTGATTCAGTGTTTATTTGTCTTGAAGAAGTTACAATGTCTCATTCAATATGATTTTTCAAAACCATAAACCATATTTTTCTACAATGAATAGTTGTATCTCGGACATACAAACATAGACGTCAGACATCTTGTCTATTCATTCAATAAAGGCTAAATCAATGAAATGTGTAAAATTTCTTTGAAAGATTATACATCATATATTATAATATTAGATTAGAGTGTGTATAGACAAATAGAATACATAAATTTCTTTGGCTTATCTTTTCATTTTGTAGAATATATTATTCCATCATTTTTAATTGACATTTCCAAGTTGATGCCTGAAAATATCGAGTAAAATAGAGGTGATATTCATGCTATGCAATGCATGTGAACAGGAAATTAGTACAGCCCTTGGGCAAATTTCCATTAAAATTTCTTCTTAGAATCGAGTGTTTTTCTCAATCGAGATTTAATATCTATATTTTGGCAAATATTAATTTTTCTCACTCTTCTTTTCTACAATCAGCTTGTATATCTCAAACATGAGTTAATAAAATAAAATGATTGATCATTATCGATTAATCAATAACGAAAATCTATAAAGTCAATGGTGATGCGAAAAACCTCATTCATTTCATATCCTTTTTAAATTGATAGGCTTTATTATATACTACTCACAAGTGTTACCTACTGAAAGCTATTCAGTAGGGTCAGACAGATGTCAATGAATTTTACTATGAGAAATGAGAAATTTGGAATTATTGGACAGGCTATTATTATCTTCTTAGATCAGACTTTCACATAAAAATACTATTGAATGTACATTCTGAATACCCCTTGATAAATCCGGCCAATATGGCAAAAAATGAACGAAAATTTTTAAATTTAGTTTTCCAAAACGGCATTTGCGGAACATGAAGAATATATTGGAAGCATCAAATATAAAATTGTATCTTCTTGATTTTTTCCCCTGAGCTACATAAGGAATAAAGAACACTCTGTGAAAATCTTTTTGAGGCCCTATCGATAACATTAGCCCGATAAATTCATCTCTAAGGATTAGCTTAAAGATTCCCAAATAAAAATGTAATACCCTATAGATTAGACTTTGATGAAATTTCGTAAAACTGATAAAAACGCTATTTCTGAATCATTCCACCATGTCTGGCTGAGTCAACTCTTTAAATGATTCTTGGATCTTATTTTTAAAAATTTCGAAAATTTTCAAATTTTGAACGTTTTTTATTTTAATTTTTGTTAATTATATTCGATTTTATTAATTTTATGCAGTTATAAATAGTTTAAATTTTTATTTAAATTGTTTTTCATATCTTGGATTTTGAATGTAAGAGATTAGGACATTTTTAATGAAAATATAAATCAAGAGAATATTAAGAACGTTCAAAATTTGAAAATTTCCGAAATTTTGTTTATATGATACAAGAATCATTAAAAGAGTTGACTCAGCCAGACATGGTGGAATGATTTAGAAATAGCCCAAAGATTATTTAAACAAAATTACAGGCGGTTTAATCAGTTTTACGAAATTTCATCCAAGTCTAGTATACTAAATTAGTATTACTAATCGATAGTTTCCTGTTGTAAAATTTAGAAAAGTATTAATTTCTCTTTGACCTTTTCCCCACCAGAGAAATAATATCTTACTTGCACTTGCGAGAATTTCATTGGAGTTAAATTTCGGGGCTTTCACAGTTCCCTGGTGAAAGTGAAAAATTTATTCTCCCACCATTTCTCTTTTAACATGCATGGGAAAAATCATGCATAAAACTCTTGTACTCATGAAGCTAATCTATCTTTGTACTCTCATTACATGCTGGAAATGAATTAAAATTTTTATTCTTTTTGTTTTACCTGATGATTAAGAGAAGGCCAAGATTGAATTACGATTCTAGCACGAATATTACATCCTAAATGTTGGTTGTTTTGAAGCATAAAAAATATTTTAAATTAATAAATGACTACTTATAATTATGGCCACTATTTTTACTCTAGACAAAGGACTGACTGAGTTGCAATAATCTGAAGAAAATATCTGCCCATCTTATTCCAATTTAAAGATAACTGGTACTATTTCTGCACTAAATTGTGGTCCCAGTACTTTTTTGTACTATTTTTCTGAATCAAGTCTCAGAGTATAGTATTCTTCAACTAGTAAACAACCAATCAAAATGTTTGATGAATGAGTAACTAGATTCCTGAGCTAGAAGTATTTCATCGTGTAAGCTGATAGCAAGTCAAATAATTTTCCATCGAATTAAAAATTTAAACTATAAGGAGTTATTTTGTAAAATAACAGTTAAATGGGGAAAAAATTTGACAAAAAAATCAGAAATTTTGATGACACAAGATTTGAATACTTCAAGAATTTACAAGAATTTACTCTAAAGTACTATTTTCTTCTTATTTTTCAGTTTATTTCTTATTTTATTAGGTACTATTTTTGAGGCCCTACTTATAATAGACAAAATATTTTTATATTATTGTTCAAGACTTTTCCATTTTGTCCAAAAACCCAAGTGATGACAGTATAGATGTATGAGTTAAAGAGAAATTCTTTATTAATCTATACAAACTCAATCTATGTGTTCTATTATACGATAGAGATTCACGTAATTTTATATGTACGTCCTTACATATCATTCTAATTTTATTCATCTTTTGCTATTTCTTTCATTGTAAATTATTAACTTTTATCATCCCTAAAGCAATACCACTGATGATGCTTTGAGAACTTCGCATATGGTTTTGAATATATCTCTACTCTGTAGTGATTGAGATCTGTCTTAAATGTAATTTCCCATCATACATACTGTCTCTATACTCATTTTCCCCTTAAGATGATACTCAAAACTTCAATTTACGTTGTTTTGATGTAATTTAATAGCTGATCTGCTCAAGTAGATGGTTTTCAAGTACATAAGAATATTGGTCCTTATCGTCATATTTGTACTATTACATAAGGAATATACATTTCCAATTGCTTTTATTGAGTATAGCCTATTTTAAGACCGTTTAAGGAAAAAAACAAAAACACTTGAAATGACAGCATAAATGTACGGATTAAAGAAATATTCTTTATAAACTTTAACATAAATATCTTTATGTTTAGAATTTGATAAAGAACTTATGAAATCTAGATGACATGGCCTACTTTCATCACAAGAACGAACTCAAAAGTTGGTATTTAGGATTCCGATAAAACAAAATTTTTGATCTAGAATTGAAAAAATTGAGTTTTTTGTGAAAATCATAAATTCCAATCTTCATACCAGCGTATATTTCTTATATTACATCATCTCTGTGGGATGGAAGGGAAGAATTAGAAATAAGTAGATGTACTGATGAGTATGCCCGAAATAGAGATCTTTATTTGTGAAATAATCTGACATCTACTTATTTCTAATTCCCTTATGGCATCGGTAGCTCAGCTTAAAACCAATGTCTCTGAACATTTATCTCAGGAAGGGAAGAAGTTCTGGAGAAAAAAGATTTTTCACACCTTTTTAAAAACCAAAAACAATACTTTTCACAACTTTTCTCACCTTACAGAGCTTTTAGTTGTATTAACTAGGTGTATTTTTTCATGACTTTAAAAATTACTCTTTTCTAAACGACTCAAATGTACAGCTGGTGTTAAAGTAAAAGAATTCTGAGTTGAATCAGTCTTGGTTTCTTTCCAATGTATACTGTATTTTTGATTGGACAAAATTATCAAATGAAAAAATTATTCTTTTATTCAAGAAATTGGAAGCACACATTTTCAATGTTGACGGTAATGATGAAATGGAATTTATTGAGAATTTGAAGAACCAAAAGCTCTCCGATTATGATCTACTCTTGAAGCAATGGATCAATATCAGGGATGAGAACCAGAGTAAAACCAGGTCCTTCATCATTTCTCCTAATCGACAACTTCAGACGATAAATCGAATTCCATCAGACTTTAATTCAAATCAAATGAAAAATTGTAAGAATTTCGCATTTCATTAAATCCCCTTTGGTTATGAAGATATGCTATAATTGTGAAAACTTTTATTAACTCATCTCAATTAGTTGAAAATTTCTACAATTTAAGAAGACCATTATCTACTCTCAGCTTATAATATGATAGATAGATAGTAAATATAAATTATGTGAATGTAATAATCTCTCTAGTATAAAATCCGTTATGTCACATATCCGATCTAAACTTGACTATAATAAGAGTCTTTTATATTCTAATCTCCACTAACTCTAGAATGTTTATTGAAAATTCTCTAATGGCCCATTTATCTTCATTACAAGTGTTTCAAATCCAACCAGATTATATCTAATTCATTCTATATTTACAAGATGCCCAAGATGCAGAAAACCTTTATTTTAATAATGCTTTTCCTGATTACTATGTTTATGTTAATTATATATTAATATTGAATAAAATTTTCTAACAAAAAAAATTAATGATCAAGAATTGTGAATTTTTCACCTCAAGTGCCAGGATATTAATAAATCTCCTCTCGAATGAGAGGTAAACTTGGGATTCTCTGAGGCTAAAATAACACAGTTCCATTGGTCATAGATCTGTGTAAACTGTAAAACTGAGATTATAAGCTTTCTGATTTTAAAATGAAAATTATTTCCCTCGCTGGAAATAAATTCTCGGTTTCTAATAAAATATATTCATCAAGAGGATTAAAATTCTAGTGAATATTTAGTATTAATAATAAAGCTCATATTTCACCGGTTCCCATCTAAAATTATGGATTGGTTCAATCATTCGAGAGCATTGAGTGAAAGAGGTTGGGGCTTGTATAAAATCAGTTCTTTACTCGATACGACATTTATGAGGCAGGCAAACGAATTACACTCAATAGCTCAAATAACAACATACTGCTTAGCTTTTGCGTGTGTTTACTATTTCTTCTCAGTTCTCAAATCACTAGGGAGATTAAAGAAGATAAAATATTTAAATGGATTTATCGTATAGATAATCGATTTTCTGTTTTGATTTGAAAATAAAATTCATTTTGACACCATTTTTTCAATGAAGGAAGAGTAGACGATAAAATTAATTTTATTTCTACAGCGTCAACCTGCTTGAAAAGTCTCTTGCGTGAGAATCAGGTCTCGAATGAGAAAATGTTCCTTACTGGCAAAAGCACAAATAGAACTAGATGCACCAGCCTCTGTAATCCGGGTTCGAATTCTAATCAACCAGGTGTCTCCTCACCAACGAGGATGAATCTGAATGTTGACCCAAACTGGTGAGTTGAAACCTGTGAACAATACCCAACTAATGTAATTCAAAAGCCAAAATTAATATCTTCCACAAATGCTACCAATCAAATGGTTATCGATCATAATTATTCGCCCCATTTGAACCAGCATCAGCAAACCCTTCAAATGAGTTCTTGATTTTGTTAAACTTTATCCTCTAATAAATTAAATATCACAAAGGTTATCAAAATATCCATATGATTTTCATAAAAAGTTGAGAGTTCATCAATTTCACAATTGAATCTAATGTTCGCCTGGATCGATGGAAATTTTCTTTGGTTTCGATTAGGTTCAATCTAAGCTTGCATTTATAAATTTACAGTAATCATTACTAATCAATCATTTTAAACTTAAATGTTTGATAATAATAATTTATTTATCCTCACATTTTGGGTATTTCAAGTCTTGTTTAATAAACTAATTAACTTAATAAATGGTTGAATTTCTAGAAATTTGACTTGGTTCCAGCTTATCAGAAATGATTCTGGAGACATGATCCATAGGAGAAGTTAGTCTAGTATAATATCTTCAAGGAAGTCAGGCAGCTTTTATTTAGGAAATTTATCGAAGCTTTGGAAATCCCTGACTCTGTGGAATAAATTTCAAATGTTTTTAATAGGCCTTTTTAAAGAAATTGAAAATTTGAAAATCTATTAATGATTTTTAGTAAATATTAGAAACCGTTCTTCTGTGGATCATGCTTTTCGTGGTGTTGTTCTATTGAGTAAATTATTTTTTGATATTTTCCTATTACCGTTTCTGTCTTGAGACTGTTCAAAAAACGAAATAATATTGCCAAAAATGATTGAAATTTAATCAGTTTATTAGATCTTTTGAGATATCAATTGTTCCTTATCAGCACAAAATACCTCATTCGATAGGAAATTTATTAATCAGCGTATTCATAAACTATAAGATAGACAAAAGATTGAATGCGAGTCATGAAAAAAAATTCTCTGGGACTTAATTTAAGGGTTAATCAAAAATTTATCCACAAAATCATTGATTACCTCGTTTAAGATTAGGGGAGGGGATCAGATTGGCAGAAAAAAATATTATTCATTTAACTGTATTTATCAATTAATAATTTAAAGCTCATCAAATCGTCAGCCAATGGTGAAGGTGACAAATTCAAATTTTAGTCTCGTCAAAACCTGTGAACAATACCCAACTAATGTAATTCAAAAGCCAAAATTAATATCTTCCACAAATGCTACCAATCAAATGGTTATCGATCATAATTATTCGCCCCATTTGAACCAGCATCAGCAAACCCTTCAAATGAGCCAGCCAGATTCTTACCTTATCCCAGATCACATGACCAATGATCCAGCATATTCATCACCCCCGATAATTCTAGATAATGCCTGTCGACAGCAGAAGCAATCACATAATCTTCTTCAAACATCTCTGATCGTTGATACAAGTAGTGATAACAATGGGAATATGATTTTTTCCTCGAGGAACATGAACATACCCAATGTCGCTTCGTCGTTTTCAACTCCCAGCTCATTCATTGATAGTAATTTTGAAATTTTTTTTCAATATATAAATCATTTAGCTAGCTGATATTCTAAAAGTCTCCTTTACTCATATCAACATTAAGGTTCCCAAATGATCAGGGAATTTACTCGAAAGGCTTATTTGTTTATTTTCAATTTTTATATTTGCTCCATGAACTCAGATTTTATTATATCAATTTAAATTGCTCAAACCAAACCAGATTTTATTTTCATATTTCATGCTATCTGTACACATTTGAATATAATTTTCCTTCTAACAAAAAAAAGACGAAAATTTGGTATTTTTTCAAAAAAAACTGATAACTTTGAACCAAGTAGTAGTTCTTAAGGGACCTGTTGTTCGGCATACATTGACTATAACGTTTGACTATGACTAGTATTTTTTTTTGTTAGAAATATTTTATTGATATGTACAATATAACTAAATATGGTTATAAATAGATATACATATAAGGTAACAATAGACATAAGAATACAATAAAGAATAAGTCCAGCTGAATTTGTTCAATAGAGTCAATTATCTAAATGAATCTGAGCATTAAGTCGAAGACCAAACTGGATTTTAACATTTATAAATGTAAGGAAGAGTATAAGAGAGATTTTGAATAATCTATTTTTGATCTAATATATAACATAATAGATTTAAGATCATGGGCGTTGTTACAATCTGAAAGATTGAAGGAGGAGGTAATTGATGAAGACGAGTTTATAAAATTTTTTATTATAAAAGCACATCTTCTGATCCACAGTGGCTGTAGCCCCGAGATCGAGATAAGCGCATTATAAGAGTCAAGATTCGGATACAGAGAATGCAAAAAACGATATTGGATTCTTTCAATCTCTAAAGATTGATAATTATTTATATCGTATAACAAAGGAAATAGATAATCAAAATGACTTAAAACTAAGCATTAAAAACTAAGTATGAAGACGAATCTGTGGGATATATTACCTAAGCACCTAGAACGAAATAATTCTAGATAAAAAATTATTATTTAAATGCAAATGCAATAAAAATGAATCGTTATTTTTCTCAAAACCTAGAAAACATCAATTTGAAACAACCGAATGCTGATGTTAAGCCCTTTTTCGGCAATGATCTGACTGGGAAGTCAAACCAAAATGATGACATAATATTTCCTGGTGAAACCCTGGACGGCGATGATGTCGATCAACAAGATGACTATTCTGAATTCGATCCAATGATTACCGCTGTTTCCAGTAGCATCTTCATCAATGATGAGAAACCTCATGATTCTGCAAATGTCCGCGGTTACGAATACAATCCTGCTCAATCAAAGTATTCTGAGAAGGGGGATAATTTTGAAGACGAACTCTTTGGCAATGATAGCCTACCTTTTGACTTTGATGATTTAAATGTTATGAGATAATAATTCTATATAATTACCTCCCTCTCTCTAATGTACCTCGAAATTGGCGCCAAACAACAACTTTCTTGTTTCTAATTTATTCATCTTTAAACTCAATTTGAACCTGTTAGACATTGGTATTGAATTTATCTTAATGTGTCATCTCTATTCTTGTGTGTCTTTGTGTTAATTTAACGTCATCTTTTTCTAGTCAAATAGACAATCTTCTTCCCAAAAACTAATGACACTCACCCTTGTAAATAACATGCAATTCATTATCTAATTATTAAATGTGAGAAGAGTGTACTTATTTTTTATAAAGTTGATAAAAATCTAAACAAAATCAAAATGATTCTATGATTATTCAAAACAACCGTGTATTTATTCATCATGGGATTCCATTATTTTTTCATTGTCAAAAATTCCGTCAAGAGAGATTAAAGATTTCTTCAGTAATAAAATCAGATGTACTTGTCAAATAAATAATTTTTATCATAGAAATAGACTGTTGAAATGATTTGAACTGAAATAGGTTTTTGATCAACCAGCTCATGATAGACTAACACGGCCAGGCAAAAAATGTAAGATTGGATGAAATTCGTAAGGTTTGTAGAGCTTAGTTAATAAGAGAGAAATATCAAGAAAAATTCGATTTACAATTTTGAGTAATTTTTGATAAAGTACGAAATTTTTCCAATCAGTATCAATAAAGTTATGCCAAATAAAAGAAGAGGAATGTTTCTATAACCCTTCGTCTGATCACTTAGAATATATCTCGAAAAAAATTATCCTTGGGTCTTGGAGGTCTTAAAAAAGTGACGATTGTTTGAAATTTGATAAAATTTTGAAAGCATTTTTCAACTTGAATATTTCAAGCATTGGTTTGTTCATAGAAGAATTCATGATTTCATTGGATGGAATTAGAGGTTTCATTACCATCATGTCCAACCATAATAGACACTGTCTATTCCCAAGGAAAGTTCCCACATAAGCCTCAAGATCTACAATCTACGAATGAATTGTAATCTTACTCTAGCGGATGTTTCTCTTGCATGAAACAAGATTCTAATAACTAAAAACTATTTCGTTATTAATATTCTATTTTTCACAAGTTTTATCATTAAAATACCTAAAAACCATAAGAATAATGAATTAAAAATTGTAAGCGCTTAAAACAAATATTCTAGAGTATGATTCATTGAAAAAAAAAACAGCATTCGAATCCAAATCCAATATATTTAATTTTCCAATTGTTAAAAATAATACAAAATTTATTCCGTCACCTTGACATCCTCAAATGGATATTGAGCATGACCCCAGAGCAATCTAAAAAAGCGCAAGATCAGTATTAATCTAAGTATTTTTCAACTTATCCATTCAGACTCACTCTACAAAGTCAGCTGTACGCTTTGGAATAATTTTATTCGATATCTCAAACATGTCATCAATGTCAATATCAAAATCGAATACTTCGCCATACTCTTGGAGTTTATTCGGATCAGTAGAGTCAACAATAACTCCAAGACCCCTCTGTAGACAATGCTTCAAGCAAACTTGAGGGGCTGTCTTTTTCATGTCATCAGCAATTTTAACTATTTCTTTACGAAAGAATAAATTTTTGCTGTCTTCATGGCTGTAAGGAAAAAAGGTAAAATTATTGTTTCATATTTATGAATATATTCTCTGGAAATTTATTTTAGAATTCAAGATGAATTCAAAATGACGGCTTTTTTCAAAACAATGAAGAGTAATTATTTTCTTTGTCTAATGATGATCTGAAAAATAACGTTTGATTCCTCTCAGACCTTGAAATCAACAAAAATTTAGACTCGCGTCATCTCGAAATTTAAAATATCTCTAAAATTTTCAAAAACAATTTTTTCAAATTTTTTTCCCAAATCAGTAAAAGTGTACATTTTGAATCAGTTACCAAAAAATCTTTCAAAAATTTCGATACCTTGATGAAAAAATGAGATTTTTGTAAAAGTCATGAATTCCCAAATTCATCGAGAATAGCTGTACAATGTACAGTATCAAGTTAAGCAAGATTAGACCTATTTAATCTGACTTCTTTTCAACTTAAATTCAAGCGTTTTCAAATAAATTTTCAAGGTTCTGCATCAAATTAAATGTCTTAAGATGAAAAGTAGTTCTCTAATGAACATCGGCAGCGAAAGGGTTAACAAGGGGTGGTCTTGAAAAGCAAAAAAACTTACTCTGGATGGCCAAAGGGTAACCAGGAGAAGGCGATTATATTTTGAGTCTTACAAAAGTCAATGAGATCCTGATTTGGGAAAAGTACACTAGACTCAATCTGCAAGACTGCTGGCTCGATTTCACATCTCTCGATAATTCGCATAATCTGCTTCTTATTAAAATTGGCCAGGCCAAGACTGATAACCTTGTTAAGTCTGACTAAGTTCTCCATTTCTTCCCAGGTATCCTCAAGGGGATAAGTGAGGAATTTTTCCTTTGACTCGAAGGAAACCTGACTTTTTACAGTGTTAAGGAAGGCTGTTGGAAAATGAATTATCAACAGGTCCAAATATTTGAGGCCCAATTTCTTCAATGTCTCCTCAACCTTTTCTCCTACAATATCTGGGTCATGATGTAAATTCCAGAGTTTGCCAGACACAAACAACTCTTCTCGTGTCACCAATTTTAATTCGATAGCTTTAGCAATGCCCTGTCCGATAAGCTCTTCATTTCCGTATACTTGAGCCGTGTCAATGTGTCGGAAGCCGGCCTTGATTCCAGCTATGACTGTCTCGACAACTTTACTTTTTTCTGCCTAATTTAAATAAAATACATTCAACATACAAACATGAAGCCGAGGCCGAGGGTTGGAATCTGTCTTCCATCTTTCAAATCGAGAATCTGCATTCTACTTCTTGCACGAGATAATTTCTTTTACAAAATGAAATTCGAGATAAACGAATAATTATAAAATTAATTCTGATTGCGTCAATACGATCCAATGTCTTACAACTTGTAATTTACAACCATTGCTTGGCATTATCAGTTCTGAAATTATCATTGAATTGAATATACTCTGACGATGGTAACATGAGTTATTTTTTATCAATGATTTTACTAAAAAATTTCATCATAGATTATAAGTTTGACTTGATAAGGGTTATTTATTAATTTCAAGCCTTATTTTGTAAAAACGAAATCTTCATTGCTAATTTTTTGTGGCACTCAACATTATATTTACGTTTTTCAAAGTTTTGGACTCATGGAAGTGAAAAATATATATTTGACTTCTTTTTTATTAAAATTCTTCATACATATACTTGCAAGTAGTTTGCAAAAATGATTGTATTTTTAAAAAAATTATCATGTTTCCATTAGATACTCAATTTTCAAATTATTCTCTAATTCTGGAAACTAGATTTTTTCAAGGCTCAAATTTAAAAAGTAGACTTAAATATCGTCAAGTCATACCATTTAAATTTTAGAAGCGAATTTTGCCAAAATGAAGAGTATTAATTTGGTGGATCGACATAAAGCATGGTAAATGTAAAAAAGATTTATTATTCAAGGGTCAAAATGATTAATAATGAAAAGAAAATTGAGATTAAGTTCAGGAATAACTTGAAGAAAATGAATGACTTGGAGAAGAAGTGGAGTGAACAAGAGAATGATGAACTTTCTCGTTTGAAAGATCAAATCTCGCAATTAGAAAATGAGCTTTCAGGAGTTCTGTCAGTTGAGAAAAAAGATGGAATAAAACCGAATGGTGAATCGAAAGTCATTAAATACCCAGAAACATCAAATAAAATTATTGGATGGATAAACGATAATGAGGAAATTAGGAAAATAGATTCTATAAACATGGACAAGTATAAATTAATGATTAAAAAGATGCAGAAGAAATTTTAATCATTGAACATGAATGTAAGACTTGGAATAGAATATCTAATTTCTATTTCAAAAAAATTTATAAAAATCCAAAAGTTTTCAAATAATATTCACTTTTAAATTCAAAGAATTTATTTGTTAAAAAATTGTTTTAGTTAATCGTTTAAATTATCATGAAACTCGAGAATTTAGTGTTCCCAGGAGATTTTATCTCCAATTTTAATGAGGACATAATCCTTGGTGAGAATACGTACAGAAATGAAGAAAAGATTCTTGCTTGTGTTCTTGGACATATTGAAGAAGTAAACTATGATGGTAAAAAGACTATTAAAGTCAATCCTATCTACAGTGTTCCTGTCTTTCCTAATGTTAATGAGATTGTTTATGCTAAAGTATCAAACATCACTCGCTTGCATGTTTGGGTCGATATCATTGGCATTAGAAATACTCCAGTTACTTCATCATTCCGTGCCCTTCTTAGAAAGCAAGACATCATTTCAACCAATGTTGATCAGACTGAACCAGCTCTTTGCTATCGTCCCGGTGACATAATCAGAGCCAGAGTTATTTATACTCTAGGTAAAGACACTTCCTTCATAGGCAAAAATGAATTCAAGGATGATCAGGTGAGATCTCAAGATTTTTGATCCGTGTTATCTAAAATCATGAAAATTGTCGATAAATTTGATTTTGATTTTATTTTTATTCCGTTTAGATAACCGATGAGAGCGAGTTTGAAATAATTTCTATGTCTAAAGCGGTCTCGAATAGTGTTAGGGCAAATATCGTTTTTGAGGAAAAACAAAACAAAGCCAGTATATTTCTCAGCACAGCTGAGCCCTCATTAGGAGTTGTTTTGGGTTTCTCTCGGGATAATGGTAACTTTACAATAACTTCTGGTGCCCCAATGATACCAGTTGCATGGTCTGAAATGGTAGATCCCCATACGCTTAAAAGATACCCAAGGAAAGTTGCCAAAATTTCCCCCGATGAAATAGCCAACTTTATTTCAGCCTACTCATGAAAAACTGATTAATAAATTTTAAAAATACCAGAATAAAATCTTGTTATGAAAACTGATCAAGCATTTTCATCAAAATAAAATAAATGTATTAACTTGATATCGAAATATGTAAAATAAATCAAAAATTATTAACTCATTCAAGAAAGTTTAATGGAAATATGACTCATAAACTGCACTAAAATGGCATTTTCAAATTCAAAATTCTACAAAAGTTCCACAGCTAAACTCGATGTTTGCAAGATTTACACTAGTTTTTTGTGTTATAGCAAAAATTCAAAAATATTTGGGAATTTCTTTTTTAAGATATAGTTCGACTGTTAAATCACCAACTTGAACCAATGAACAATAGATTGGAAGATAATACTAAACGTCTTCATGTTTGTAAAGTGTATTTTATTGGTAAATAAAAATTTAATGCGTTTAGTTGGGTTCTTCTTCTTGCCTCTTGCTTGGCTCATGAATTTTATTTGGTTTTATTCAGTTGCTTTTTCTGCCCAAAGTTTTCCTGAAAAAAAGGACATAAGATTTTGTATGTTAATTTTTAACAAACTCTTCAGATACGATCTTTAGTCTTTGCGGATTCATATTTTACTCAATGATATTCTTAGTATGGATAATTGTTTATCAAACTCAACGATTAAATTGGGGCAGTATTGGGGACGATATCTCCATCTTGATCCCTCCTGGTGTGTTATAAAAACTGAGTTATTTATTCTATTTCAAGCATAATAATATAATTTTTATCCATTCATTCTGGTTTTATTGACGAACTCAGTTGAACTCGGCTAGAAGTTCTTTTGCGCTTCGTGTTTCAATTTTTATATTGAACAGAAATCTCGGAAAGCCTTATTTTTATCATCTAGAAATCAAATTCCAAGAAATCGTAGAGCATTTCCACACACTAGGGATACTAATTTTGCTCGGATACTGCTCGAACTTACAATGGCACTAAGCATATCCCAGAAACCAATGCTGCTATAACATCCTTATTAGACAACTAACTAAAGCAGAAGATGATGATGAACACATCCAAGAGAAAGATGGATGACCTTGATAAAACTTAGAAAGAAACCAGAAGAAGCTAAAGTTTAAACGTACTCAAATCAGCGGTATCGGATACATATCTTAAAAAATTGTGAAAGGAATTCTTAAACCATATGACCAGAAACGTTATCTTGTACCCAGCACAGATGTCTCAGGAAATGGATTCAAATCAGTTTTTTCCTACATTGGATATGGTACTGTAGACTACTGAGTCATGTCGAGAGAATTATTCAGTGTGAAGCGCTAGCAATTATCTACAGATTTCTGATTCAAAAGAAATCCAAACGCACCAGGACTCCTTGAAATACATCTTCTCCGACCACATTGGGAATCAAATACGCTGTGGATGAACTGTCAAACCAAACCTGACAGAACAGTACAGGAAAGTGGCCAGTGGTGTAAATAGGTGGAATATTGGTGATACCTGAAGCTTTAAGGACATTTTGGACAAATATCTCATGTAGAGCTAACCTTCAATGAATGCCCCTCATGGACGCCTATTCAAATTTTCTTTTGCGTATTAAGAGAACTAAAGAGAATGACGGCGCCCGAGTAATTGAGTATTTGAGCAATTCGGAAATCCAAAAGAAACCAGTAATTGAAAATAACACAAACTTTGTGATTAACTCTCTTAAGCAAGATGATAGTGAGGTCATAATAAACACGCCTTGGACATCATCAGTCCAGTGATTTTATGAAAACTATTAATATTAGAGATCTCAATTTCATGACCTGGAAAATTTTCCAAGCACCAGACAACGCAAAGCATCGTTTTGCTAATTTCATTCTGGTCCAATCTGAGTTCCTAAACTGAGCCAGTTGTTAATCAACCAGTCTGAAATCCTACTCAGTTTTTAATTAAAACGCGTAAGTCATCAATCTGATATATGAAATTTTGTTATATTTGAGTAAAATACATTGTGTACAGTCAATGTAACATATAGAATTGAATAGACTATACAAACTGAAATAATAAATTAGATATTAACTTTTAATTTATCAAATGATAATTTTCAATATGGTAGATGAATGTTTTCCCAAGAAAATGGCAGGCTTTGTTGAAAGATTTGTTCGAAAGCATTGTACACATTGCTTTCACTGTTCTGTCTTTTTCTCTTCAGGCCTATTTGATCTGGGTTAATTGGCTGTTGGTACAATTTTTTTTGACTAGCAAATTGCTTCGATTGGCAAGTTCCTTGAGAGCAGGCTAGACATTTGCTTGAGTTATGCGGACCTGAGGGGTTCCCTGATCTTCTTGAAACATCAAATTTGAAAGGCCAATCAAATTTCTCATTATAAAAGACACTGTGGATTCTTACGAATAAATTGCTCAGCACCTACATTATTTGAAAACATGTTAAATTATTATCCAGTTATTTAAAAAATATTTTGGCTAGCATTTAACATTGAAAGCCAATCAGAATTTACCAGAGTTTTATAACTCAAGATTCATTCAACTTTTGACAAATAAGTGAATTATTAGGATTCTGGGAGTGTTATAATCGAAAAAAATGAGTATCTTTGTCCAAAAGAATGTCTATAATTGAGAAAAAGGCATATTCTATTATAATATTTTATAGAATTTCATCATACTAGTTCTGTATTCTAGACTTTTTTATGAAACTAGGACTTTATTTTGATAATCTTAAAATGAAAATAGAATATTCGGTCAGATCATTATACAAATATATGTTTTGCAAACCTAAGTTGAGTAAACTATACATTTTCAGACCAATTTTTCGGAATTGCTACAAAATTTGAAATTATTACTTTCATTACGGTTTGTTACAATAACTTTAAAAGGCCCTGAAAGAAACTGAAAAGATAGCTCAATTCACAAATTTTAACCTGAATTATAATTAGACGTAGTAAGGTTTCTTTGAAACTCGAATTACAACGAATTTTACAGATTTAAACTTTATTACAATTCACTTACTAGAGTGGTCACAGGTTTTACTATATCCATATGATTCTAACTTCATCAAGTTAGAGTTCATATGGATATTGGAAAAGTAGAAAAAGGATATATCAACACCAAATGTACATTTCTCAAAGGTTCTTCAGTAGTGTCTCTTTGATAATGATAAAAGTTAAAATTCAAAATTCAATAGTAGGAAGAGAATATATTAAATCACTAGATGTACATTTCTAAAAGGATCATAAGTAGTGTCACTTTTAAAATGATATAATTTAAAAAGGTCAATGAATATAATAATTTACAAATTCTCAAAGAAATAGTAAAAGAAGGAAAATAAATAGAATAAAATATGAGCTGAAAAAACACCAAAACTCTCCAATAAATAGCAGAAATGGAGAGAAAAGTGAA